>MEHQ01004493.1:0-11229 GCA_008828725.1 Saccharina japonica | reverse complement strand
TAGGACGACAAAACAAAACAAAACAAAAAACTACCCGACATCACAGGGGGGGCACACGAGAAAACGACGCCATAAAAATCAGTGGTTTTCTTCGTTCGCAGTGCTTATGAGTGGTCAACTTTGAAGCTATTAATACTAAGTACATTATTGTCGGATGGCAGGGATCACAAAAACCCTAACGCTAACCCTGACCGTATCCCTAACGCTAACAATACAACAACGCTTACCTACTATACCGCAGTTAGTTGCTGTGCCTTCCTTCTCTAGATCAAAACTATGAGAGATAAAAACCACCCGTGATGAGTTTTCTAGACGAAATGACAACAGGCACATTTTCTGCATTCTGGGAGTTTGCCTGGTTTTAGTATGCCCCCTGTCTGGGTCTTGCAACTCTGCTGGGCAGTGTTTTGTTTTTCGTGCACCTCTGCCGATACACGCAATACCTGACACATGTATCATATAATAGTATGTGTTCTAAATTATTCCTATTTTTTTTTATTGTATTCCATTTGCCATCTGACAAAATATTATAGCTCTCACTTCAAAATCATACACCATTCACTCACCACATACACCTATCAGCCATACCTGCATACTTGGCAAAAAGTATATACCAATAATACAGCCTCCTTTATGAATAATATGTACATATATATATATCACACCCTGGACAATGATCAATTGCCTAATTGTCTATTAATAGTTTCCTATTACAATTGACTGGCAATTGTGGTCGCCAATTCCAATTAATTGGAACGCATTGAGCTCTATGGTACAGACAATTCCTATTAACAGGCACCCACTAGGCCCTATCGTCCACCCAATTTATGCTAATATACACCCATCTACATTAATGGTTGAAGTAATTGCTATTAACAGTTACCAACACAATCCCATTGCTGAACGCATAGTCTATTGAAATATAATATCCCATTCTATTGTAACGCTAATGGACAATTGCAGAAAATTTTCGGTGCCAATGGCGCTTGCAATTCCATTTAATTGATATTCTCCTAAATAAATTGTGCTGACAGTTCTATTTAATTGACATCCTCCCAATTAAATTGTGCTGGCAATTCCATTTAATTGACATCCTCCCAAATAAATTGTGCTGGCAATTCCATTTAATTGGCGTAAATGGAATTGAAATTGTGCTGGCAATTCCATTTAATTGATATCCTTCTAATTAATTGCGCGGGCAATTCCATTTAATACTTAGGCATCTTTCTAAATAGTTGTCCTTGCAATTTCATTTATTTGGCAGGCTTCGAAATAACGAAATAGCTTGTCCAGACAATCAGGCATTTCCATTTAATAGACAATATTATGTTACCGGTCAATTGATTCCGGACGCTGCAATCGGGATTTGACACAACACTATATGATATGTATGCATGAGGAAGCTATTTCTTGAAGTTGCAAAAGGCAAACGATTCGTGAGGCTGTCTAGCGGTTGGAATTGCCGGAGCGATTGATTCATGAAGCAGTCTATTAATTGGAATCGACCAGACAACATAGTTCGGAGGATGCCCAATAGATTAAATATATCGGACAAAATGTTTGGCGGCCGATTAGTCACTAGGATTTTTTTTTTCATTCCCTTTCTGCTTAAGCCTTGGACAATAGGCATTGCAATATACTATTGCACCTACAATAGACCCACCGAAAAGTCTATTAAATGGAATTAGGCGGGCAATTGATTGTTACCATATTGCCGCAATTGGAATTGCAAAGACAACAACATATAGTAGTCCACCTACTAATTGGAATTGCTTAGGAAATTGCTTTAGAGCTCTGTTAATTAACTGGAATTGTCTCCTGCAATTTTTTCGCTCCGGAGACTCCAATACTCTATTTCTTCTTCAATAGGATATGGGACCTACCAACAATGGACTATTGCTTTTACAATAGATCTTCCGAAAGTTCATTTAAATGGAATTGGTCGAGATACTGCTTTCGTGGTTCATCTATTAATAGGAATGGATGGGCCAATAGATTTGTGTCCTGGCCTTCCAATAGATATTGTTCCAGCAATTATGTTCTGATCTTGTCTCACAATTGGAATGGTTCAATCAAATCGTTTCTGCTCTCACCTTCCAATTGGAATCGTTTCAATAATTTCGTTTTGTTTCTTTCTATTAATAGGAATGGTGGGATCAATAGGCTTCTGCCCTGACCTTCCAATTGAAATTGTTTCAACAATTAGTTTCAGGTCTTGCCTATCAATAGGAGTGGTTTGGTCAATAGGTTTCTGTGCTGACTTTCCAAATTAAATAGTTATTTTTTTTTCTGACCTCGACAATTCCAATCAATAGACCGTACTTGAAATCATTGGGTTGGACAGTTTCAATTGGTAGATAACACTCGAAAAAAATGGCTATACAACTCCGACTGATAGATCTCACTCGAAATAATTTGACTGGGCAATTCCAACTAATAGAAATCACTCGAAATCATTTAGTTGGACAATTGCTTTTAATAGATAGCATTTGAAATCAAGTGTCTCAGCAATTCCAATTAATAGCCAGCACCCGAAATAAATTGTAGGCACAATTCCAATTAGTAGGCAGCACCCGAAATCAGTTGCCCGGACAATTGCAATTAGTATCCTTCAATCGAAATCATTTGGTTGGGCAAATCCAATTAATAGACAGCATCCGAAATCAGTTGTAGCCACAATAGACTATTGTAATAGGAAAGGTCCAAACAATTGTGCAGGCAATTCCAATTAATTGACAGCACCTAAAATCAATTGTCTGGACAATTCCAATTGGTAGGCAGCATTCAAAACTAATTACCCGGACAATTCAAATGAATATACTTCAATCAAAATCATTTGGTTGGACAATTCCAATTAATAGACTACACCCAAAAATAATGATAGACACCATAGACTATTGAAATAGGAATTGTCCCAGGGTGTGATATATACCGGGTATACAACAGAGTATATGCATCAAGGGGACCTCCGGGGGTATATTCTTCGGGTAGTGTGTGCTAAATGTATTGATAGGCAAGGCAAAAGAGGCTACTATTATAACAATATACCCAGTCGGTATATTCTTCTCCCTCCTCGTCGCTAAATTAATTAATCCCCACTGGCTCAGGTAGTAAATTAATTAATTATCTACCCCATCCACAATATATACCCGACCGAGTACAAATAAATCTGAAATTCGATGTGAAGTCAATTTCTGACTTATACGGATTCAGTTCTTACCACAGCGTGCCGATTTAACCCTTATAGGACTGGAGTCCCGTTTTGGGGACAAATTACTTAGAATTAGAGAGGTTTGTCCCCAAAACTTGACTGCAGTTCTAAAAGTTTTGGCATTCAATATTTTTTAATCTGCCATTCGACAATGTGTACATTTACTTTTTATTATTTTTTCTTTTCGTTTTTTTCTTTTTTCTCTTTTTTTCTCTTGCATGCACCTGGATTTCTAGCAGGGTAGGTCTTGCCTGTCGTATATGGCGTTGCATTGTCTGCTCTGCTTACTGCACTGAGTGTAGTATCTCTGTGTCGTAGCTTTTTGTTTACACAGAACTGGATACTTTTTATAGGATGAAGAATCGGCACGGACACCTGGGTGTGCTGGATGTCGACGGGTAGAAAGGAAGGTTTAATGTGAAGACAACACACATCACCCACCACACGCACCCACACATCCACCACTACACACACACACACACACACACATATATACACACATACGTGTGTAACGCTGAACGCAGCAGTGTCAAGTGTCAAGTGTCAGCAATCAACAACCAGAACCACCCGTGATGAAATCACATGAAATCCAGACCACGATGATACCACGATACAACAAAGATGATATAGTTTGACCAACAAAGTGTGGAACAACGATGTTTCCAACGACCAACGTTCGAAAACTCGACGTACGAAAACTAGTCGTGTCACGCACATTTTTTAGTTCTTCCTCTCTCCACTCTCCACCCTCCCTACCCCCCCCTGCTCCAGCGGCGAGGATCCCAATGCCCTCCTCCCCAGCCACTTAATTCATCTTATTTCTTGCACTTCATCTTATTTGAAATGTCAGATATATCGCGAATTAATAATAATAATAACTGCACGTAATAATAACGTTATGGTACGTATATCATACCACGGCTCCCACATTGTTTTGTTATATACGGTCGCCCCGGTGGTCTAACTGGTAGCCACGAAGCCTTTTGGGCCGGATGTCGAGGGTTCGATTCTCCCCATGGAGGTTTTTATTCTCAAATGACACCGACTGTCGAGAGCGCATATTATAGCAAAATTCGACGAGAGAGAGTCGACGAGGGAAGAAAGTGCTGAATTATTTTCGCGATAAAAATGCAAAGCAAGAACCGTAGTGGGGGAGGAGGGAGAGGAGACTATACTTTGTGACCCCGGATCTGAGTTACGACTAGGGAGGGAGAAAGACGGAAGTGCGAAGATAATAAATGGGATGGACAACAAAAAAAAATGAAAAAAAAATACTGTCGTAGTACCTTCCGGTAAACCCCAGACTGCCTATCTTCGCTCTTTAGGCCCCTCTCTTCGTGTGTTCGTTGTCCCATTACAATAGCCTACGAACCACCTATAAAAAAAGTGGATACAACGAGTATAGTATTAATAGTATTATGCATGTACAACAATAGCAACTACTACTACTACTCCTTGCGGTATTTACTAGGGCTGGGCACTGGCACAGTATGTACTGGCAGTAGTAATATACTAGTAATATGCTGCCAGTAGTAATCTACTGATTAACTCGGCCAGTATATTCGCCAGTAGTACGAGTACAGTGGGGGCCCGGATTTAAGAAATATTGTGTTAAGAAACGGAGGCTGGGATTGTGAGAAAAAATAAGAAATTGCCTGTAAGAAAGACAGCTCAAGCCGGGCAACGAAATAAGAAAATGCTACATAAGAAACAGCAGTGATTATCTTTCCATCTAATTTAAGAAACGAGGTCGCTCCGGAGCGTGGTACGGAATAAGAAACGCTAAACGTTAAAACCTTCCAGCCGTGCTACGAGTGTACCATGTAATAAAGTCTCATCTCAAAGCCGACATTCTTTTTTTTTCTTCATTGTTTTTTTTCCCCCAACAGTTTTTTGTTTGACAGTTTCATCACACGTCACAAATGAAATGTCCCCTGGGTGGAAACACAAAAAAGAGCCCTAGATCAGTCGCTCGTGGTGCTTGTGAGATTGGGACTGGGTTGGTTCGGAGGGTTGATAACACGTACCAGGTAGAGCACACCAGGGGTCTGGGTGTGGGTATGACTACCGCGTCATGCTCCATGCTGATGGAAGCACGAACAATTTCAAGTTTCCGTTGGAGTCGTACAGCACGGATGAGGGCTCCGCTGTTGGGGCGTGGGTGGAGGTAGGGCAACAGGAGGGGGTGAGGAGGTCGGGGCGGGCGCTGACTCCGAATGTCCGCAACGCGGAGCTTGCAGCTTAGGTGTGGGCGAGCTGATCCGCCTAGTGTCAGTATATACTTGGTATATGTAGAGTGTATGACAGGCTTCATTGAGGGCCAGGTTTGTTGAATGGGGAGATCGAGAGAGTACCCTCATATCCAAGGTATTATAGTGTGGTAGTACTGCACTCGTCAGTTGCGGCTGACTTGTGCAATGTCAACATGATACGTGGTTCTCGCGGCATATATGAATAGGAAATAAGAAACACCAGCAGGAGTAGTACATATTATGATATGTACCCAAGGGCGCACAAAAAAAAAAGTTATCGACACCACACACATATTGGAGGGAAGAAACCGGACCGTTGTGATCCCAGAAAACAATAAGTCAAGCTTTTTTTTAAATTTAGAAATGCCGTCAATGTTGCTGGTGTGGGCACACGAAGTAAGACTTTGAGCTTGGAAGCAAAACTGACGTTTCTTAACACCGGCCCCCCACTGTAGTAGTAGTAGTAGTAGTAGTAGGAATAGCAGTAGTAGTAGTAGTAGTAGTAGTAGTAGCAGCAGCAGTAGTAGTAGTAGTAGTAGTAGTGGTAGTAGTAGTAGTGGTAGTAGTGGTAGTAGTAGTAGTAGTAGTAGTAGTAGTAGTAGTAGTAGTAGTAGTAGAAGTAGTTTTTCCTCGTTTACGTCCATCAAACACGCCATATATATGATAGCACGGAAACCCACCCAATAAATGTTCTTCGGAAGGAGAGAGGAGAAAGGAGAGACAAGATACTGCTGCAATCCAGTATACAGATTCATTTTGACGACAGTGCAGTATACATCGCCACTGACTACTGACTGAGTCAGCCAGTGTCCAGCTCTAGTATTTACTGATCCTTACCTCGTACACGATATTTTGTCTTAGGGTCGTTTTTAACGACCGCTCGAAATAGCAAAAAACTTGCTATTTTGGCAAGTCCAAATTTCCAAAACTTGCCAAAGACTTGCCAAACCCTTCTAACGACAAACACTACATATTTGACATATTTGGCTGTATTTGGCCAAATTTCGCATCGTAACGCCCTCAGATTTTATTCAAACCCCTTGCAGCAGCAGCAGCAGGTACGAGCATCAGCCAGGACCAGCTCAAAAACGGCACCCATAGCGCACCCACACGGCGCTCCGCGCGCGTGCCGTCATCCCTATCATCCCTGCTGTCAATGCCACCAAGTATCCTCGATACCTCCCTCTAGTACACAAGTTAGAGCGAGTAATAGCGTGGGCGAGGTCTGGGTGGTCTGGTTTGTAGAACCTTGCGTAGGCGTTATTGGGCTCAAATGAAAAAATGGCAAAAAAATAGCAAATTTAATCTTTCATAAATTTGCCACGAACAAGAAGTGTAATCTCCAACAAAAAAGCTTGGCAAGTTTTTTGCTATTTTGGCAAGTAAATATTTCCATAATATGGAAATTTTTGCAATTATTGCTAAAAAGAAGCGTCGTTAGAAACGCCCCTTACTCAGCAGGAGTTAGTACATATTATGATATGTACCCAAGGGCGCACAAAAAAAAAGAGTTATCGACACCACACACATATTGGAGGAAGAAACCGGACCTGTTGTGATCCAGAAAAACAATAAGTCAAGCTTTTTTTTTTAATTACCCCCCCCCCCCAGGTTGGGTTGGCTCGTCGGTTGGCAACCGGCGCTGTAAAACACGCCACTCGCCTGCGCTGAGCTAGACAACCAGGTTCGCGTTTTTTTTTGCTTATTGTTTTTTGGGCGGTCACCAAAGCTGGCGGTCGAGTAGATCATTTGTGCGGGTGGAGAACTTTCTTCTCGTTCCGCACAAGGGAAATGGTACGTATCACGTAGTGTTAATATGGTAAGGCGTCGCGAGGCAGCTACATAGTAAAACCATTGCTGTCTCCGGAAGTGCCACACCAGAAATTAAATTAACTCATAAGCTGTCGTCCATATGCAAGTCGCCTCACAGGCGCTTCTTAGCCAGGATGCAGCTTCACCCTCCATGCGACTCGCCAAATACCTCACGGCGTTTCCGCTTGGTGCAAGCAATGTTCTGCCTGGTGGTGAAACCCAACGCGCTCCGTCCGCGGCATTGTAGGATGCGAGGTCTATGTCATATGACTACGGCCGCTGCACACATTGAGTACACCCCCCCCCTCCCCCCGACTTCAGCGAAAAAAAAATAGGGGGCGGTCTCTAAAACGAAGTTCAACAAAGGGAACAAAAACGAAAAAAAAATGTTTTTTGCTCATTTCGTCTGTGATCACAGCGATCCGGTTGATTTTCATTCTGACCATCCTGGGTGTGTGGTGTCGTTTTCTTTTTTTTTTGTGTGCGCCCTTGATGTACAGTTGATTTTTACGAGGAACTCTAAAAACACCATACTAAAATAACAAACAAACCGTACGTACGTACGTAGTCGAGCGATCGACGTGCTTCACACACAGCTTGCAAAGAAAGGCGACAGAGTTTCGACATGGATCCTTCGATCTCACAGTGTTACATTTCATTTTGACTTGTTATTAATATGAAGTCGGACTTTCCGAGACATACTTCCACACCCCAGATTTTTGGGCCTGTTGTCCTGTGGCACCGGACTGCGCTTCTGCTCGCTCCCTGCTCACCATGCTGCAAATTCCTGTGTCAATTTATTGAGGTCTGATTGATGGCACACCTGATCTTCCTGTCTGAAGTCCTTACATTCTGGAATCCAATATTATTGTTGTTGTTTGTTGTTGTCCATCCCATTTACTAATCTTTGCACCTTCCTTCCTCTCTCGTTCCTGGTCGTAACTCAGATCTGGGGTCACGAAGCGGGCTCCCCCCACACCACGGTTTGTGCCTTGTTTGTATTGCCATCGCCGTGAAGGCTTCGGCCCTTTCTTCCCTCTCGTCAATTATCATTCAATTGTGCCTACCCATACTATTACTAGTCGTTCCTGATGATTCCGTTTTAATTTAATTTTCGCTGATAAACTCAAAACGCTCCGACCCACTTGGGGTTTGACCTCCGTAAACCGATTCTTAGAAGCGTTCGAGGTATTACCAATAACAACAGACCATTGGGCGACCGACTTTTTTTTATGATTCCATTATTTTAGACATACATACATATTACATATACATACTGAAAGTATACGTATATATGATATGTCAGTAGATATATAATATGTATGTGGGTATTGATGGAACAAGCGCTACACATTTAGCTGGAAAATTAATAGGACGACACAAACAAAAACAAAACAAAAAAACTACCCGACATCACAGGAGGGGCACACGAGAAAACGACGCCATAAAATCCAGTGGTTTTCTTCGTTCGCAGTGCTTTATGAGTGGTCAAGTGGTGAAGCCTCATGCTATTAATACTAAGTACAGTATTGTCGGATGGCAGGCGATCACAAAAACCCTAACCCTAACCTGACCCTAGCCCTATACGCGTAACAATGAAACAACGCAACACTTACTATACCGCAGTTAGTTGTTGATTGCGTTCCTTCTTTAGATCAAAACTTTTGAGAGATAAAAACCACCCGTGATGAGTTTTCTAGACGAAATGCAACAGGCACATTTTCTGCATTCTGGGAGTTTGCTGGTTTTAGTATGCCCCTGTCTGGCGTTCTTGCAACTGTGCTGGGCTAGTGTTTAGTTTTATCGAGCTCCAACCCTCCTGCCATATACACATACCTGACACGCATGTATCATAATATGTGTTCTTTATCGTATTTCCTTATTATTGTTGTATTCCATTTGCCATCCCGACAAAATATTTATATCTCTCACCTTCAAAATCATACACCATTCACTCACACAAACCCCCGGAAATACTTGCGCAAAAAGATCGCCTATACCATAATACAGTCTCCTTCTATACTATGTAATATGATGCTTATGTATGATATTGTATATATATATATATATATATATATATGTACTGTTGTTTTGACATTATCCTTGCCATCCTCAATGAGCTTCAGCGTTGATCACTTATAACACCACAAATAAAGAAGAAACCATTGTAATTTTGCGGAGGGCAGGCATACTTGCAAGGGTATATGGTATTCATAAGCAGTAGCCGTACTCTAGCAAGTACTCTTCCATACTCGTACCAGCTATTATGCGAGCTACAGAGACAAGATCTGGCGGAGACTGGAATGCACACAGAGTGAAACAATAACCTGTTGTTGTTTTTGTTGTTTTTGTGAAAGATCTTGTCGACGCCGCCGAATGGCGCCACACTAAACTGCCACTTATTACGCAACTATTGCGGGGGGTCATAGTAAATAGGACCTAATAGTGTTGGTAAAATATATATATATATTTTTTGTGTGTACCGTATAGGTCCTATTTACTATGCTCCGCCGTACTAAAAACTACTGGTAGTGTACTGATAATAGGGGATATTATAATGGGCCTTTCCGTCCCATTGGCGAATCGGCCATACTTCCGACTTAGGAGTTCGTCCGAACGAACTACGAAACGTGTGATATTAAGCAGGAAACAAATCTGCCAGCTCACCACATACAGGTTGTATTCTCAATGAGTTGGCGATAGGCGAGTACCGTGGCATAACTCACCGTCAACAACATCATCGGTGTTAGTTGTCGCCTTCTCGTCCCCCCCCTCCGCCTTGTTGGCAGCTCGCGGGAGGTTTCTGACGTGTGTTGTCTTCCATCACAACACCTGCGTTTTCGTTTTATTGACTTTTGTTTCGCCTATTTTCCGGCTTTCTAGCCTAGCATCTTCGACTCGTGTTCTACTTCGTGCAATTGAGATTTCCCGGAATTTCCCATGTTTCTGTATGTATGGCTCATCAGGGTGGGTTAGTACAATAGCATGGGCTTGGAAGGCCGGTAATAGTAATTAGTTTAACATAGGTAATTGGTCGGTTTTAGTATTTCTTGGATGGCATTCGCATTCGGGGTATTTACAAGAACGGAAGGACAAAATGCCATTATATACCGGTCTCATCCCACATATTGTGCCAGACAAAGTACCAAACCAATTATGATTTCTTGCCGGTTTTACGTGTTTTTTTGTGTAGTTTTTAATCAAATCACGAGAAGCCGCCGACCCAGCCCAACCCTAACCCTAACCCTAGTCCAAGTTAAGGCTCGACCCGTGCGCGGCTTCGCTGCACGTTTTGGACAATCTGAAAAAATGTGCTGACCACCACGAAAACCGTCACATATTTGGTACTTTATCTGGTACGATTTGTCGGTCAAGAGCACTGACTGGCAAAGGCTACTGTTCCGGTCAGATGCCATCCCAGCTCTGAGAATGCATAATAATCTATTTTTGTCCGACGCTTGATTTATAGACACCTGCAAGGGGATACTCCGCGTCTCACCCAATAATATAACAACCCATAACAACATAACAACAACAAACAGCAGTCTTGGGGTCGTATTTACTCTTGAGCGATGCACGCCACCGCATTACCTTATTATATCGTGGCTGAGTGGGTAGGGGTGGGTGGAAGTGTGGATTGTACGTGGGCCGGTTCGTTCCCCGATCAATAACACCACCGGCCAAGGCGGGTAGGTGTAGAGGGGTTGTGGGTTGGGCAGTCCCGTCAACACAGACAGGGGGCATGCCAAGGTAGGTACTGCAGTAGTTTTCACCTGGTACCAAGTGCCTCTGATCACAAGTGGATATCAGCCAGTACTACGCACGTATCTGTACAGCCCCCGCTCCCCGCTCCCCTGGGTTTAAGCCAACATATTCATTCCAAACCCTTTTCGTCGTGTTGTTGCACCCGCGTGGTCCCGAGGACTGTAACCGACGATTGCAGGACGCCCCCCC
>MEHQ01001723.1:669563-741815 GCA_008828725.1 Saccharina japonica | reverse complement strand
ATACCTCTGACCAGCTGCTTCGATAATGAGCGGCGGAGGAGGGGGTGTCTGGTCCCGTGTTCGTAGGATCATCGTTTCGGTTTTATTTCTGAAACCGTGATGCCTGCTGCTTCGAAGACAATCACGATGACTGTCATCATTTTAGCGAGACCCTCCTCAGACTTTAAGACAATTCCTGCATCATCGGCGTACATCATACCCCAAACAGCTCTTCGCACGCATGCCAATTGCACCTCTTTTCCAACCACTACATCCTCCTTGAGGTGAAGCAAATGCCTCATGATGACTTCGTCTTCGCTGAAGCGTACGAGAACAACGTGTATCACAACAGCGAAAAACACGTTGAACAGCAGTGGCGACAGCACGCAGCCTTGTCGTAGCCCCTCCGTGACGTTAAACCAATCAGAGGGATCACCATCATCTGTGCGTACGCAAGCGCGCATGCCGCCGTGGAACTGGCGGATGATTGTAAGCATCTTGGTTGGTATGCCAACGCGCGTAAGAACCTGCCACAGCAGCTCTCGGTCGACAGAGTCGTATGCTTTCTGCAAATCGATGAAGCACATGTACAAAGGGATTTTCCTGTCTCGTCCGAGTTCTTGTAATCGTCGTACTACGAACAGCATGTCGACTGTTGATCGTGTAGGGCGAAAACCGCACTGCTCCTCAGGGAGGATGCCTCGGCCCTCGCAGTAGTTGCTGAGACGGGATGCGACGATTTTCAGGAACACTTTTCCTGCATGGGCAACAAGCGAAATCCCTCTGTAGTTGTTGCAGTCAGTTCGGTCCTTCGTTTTGTAAAGTACCTTGATTATCGCGTCTTTCCACTGCTGGGGGACTTCACCCGTTATTATCCAAACATTGACAAGAATGTGGTGGAAGCATTGGATGAAATCGGGGTGATCGATTTTCAGTAGCTCGGCGGGCAGGTCGTCTGGTCCTACCGCTTTCCAATTCGGCATTGCCTTAACGGCTCCCATCATCTCGTCCACGGATGGCTCATCGCCAAGTGATTGTTCAAGCGGTCGTGGTGGCAATGGATCGATGATAGTGGGATCAAGTTTCAGTGATTTCAATGTGAAGAACAATAACAACAACCTGGTAGTTTTTCCTTCACACTTATTATTTTCGTGTGTTTTCTCTCTTTTCACGTATTTTGAATTGCTATTATTGATAGTGTAGGTCGTGCCTGCCGTATGTATGGCATTGCATCGTCTGCTCTGCTTACTGCATTGCCGCCCCGATGGTCTATTAATATTAATAGTGGTAACCTCGGACGCTGCTAACCGTTGATGTCTGGAGTTCGAATATCACGTGGGTCGGATTTTTGAGTTTTTTTGCAACAATAAATAAAGGGCTTTAGCCAAAATAAGGTACACCTGGTCACTTTGGTGCCAAAAACAGGTACTACACTAAAACCAAGTACAAATCACACGCTAGGAAACCTATCATTGGCCAGCCTCACATCGTACCTGATTTTGACATGAAATAGGTCAGGTACACCTGGATTGGTCTACTTTGTTTAGCTTTCAACTGATTTTGGCGAATTTTGAGCCAATCAGAGGCCATACGTACACTGTCTCCTATACGCCCGAGACGAAGACATCACCACACTACGTACCTACGACCCGCCACAACGACGACAGAACGTATCATACGCGCGCATACAGCACATTGGACCTGTTGTAATATACCAGGTATACGTACTGCCGCTTGCTGACAAGGAACGGAAAGCGAGCAGTTCAGTCTCAAATACTCTCGATGTTTTGTTCGTATGCTATCAATGTGGCTGCGACTATATACATCATTTACCAAGAGGTTGGAGGACACACACATTCGGTATCATTCTGCTGTTCAGGCACAAATTCAAAAGTATGTTTAATTATTTCTTACAGCCAAAAAGTCGTGAAAAATACCGATCATGGCGTGCGTCTTTTACTTGGTTTTAGTGGATACCTGGTTTTGGCTCAAATGGATCAGGTATACCTGATTTTGGCAGTTGCCCATAAATAAAATACGGAATCAACTGCTGAGAGCGCCTACGTAGTAGCGCGGGTAGGCACAATTCGATGCGAGTCGACGAGGGAAGAAAAAAGTTGAAGGCTTCTCGCGATAAAAATGCACGGCAAGAACCGTAGAGGGGGAGGGAGAGGAGCCTACTTTGTGACCCCAGATCTGAGTTACGACTAGGGAGGAGAGAAAAAGGAAGGACGAAGATAATGAATGGGATGTAAAAAAAAAGGATAAAATTGCCACGTAGTACGTAGTATCTCTGTGTCGTCGTCAGGGTCGTCGTGTGGTGACTACATAACTAGTGTCTCTGTGGGATGAAGAATCGGCTCGGACATTGGATGCCCTGGATTTCAACGGGTACAAAGAACAAGAACACACACGAGTGTTCTGCCCACTCTTTGCGTACACCAAGAAGCAAAAAAAATAAAGGACAGGACAACTAATATGGAACAGGCTAACAATAACAAGAAGACAGGCTTGAGGTTTGGAGGAAAATATGAAATTCGAGAGTCATTATCTTAAAATTAGACTAGAGAAATCACCCTCTCTATGTTGATGTAGGTACTATGCTACAGCAGCAGTAACCAGTAGCCTACTAAGTCGCTGATCGGGAACAATGTCGTATCATAGTAGCACGTATAATAGTAGAAGTATGCACCAGCCTATCTATCTAAGTCAGTAGCATGGAGTGCTATTGAAGTAAGGGTGTACTCCGTCATGTACGTACGAACAGTACTTGGTATCAGTGCAGCCATGGATATGCGGGGAAATACGAATATAAACTTTCTAAGAAACTATGCGGGGCATCCAGATACGGTTCGTCTTTGAACGTCTGGAAGAGTAGCGTTCTTGAGAACAGTACATAGTACGAGGAACGGTCACGAGCAAGCATCCAAGGAATGTTGCTGTGGGTCGATGAGTACAACCACCCGATAGAGTACATCTAGCCGTAGAGCCAAGCGTGTCGAGGCTGGTTGCGCCCACCAAGCAAGCCAAGCAAGCTCACAACCAACCATCCAACCAACAACCCATCTTCTCAGTTCTGTCTGATCTTTTCTTTTCTTTCAACTAATATTGGCCCAGAGAGAGCCTTCTTTGTAACATCATACGTTTCTTCTGAGATAAGCTAACGAGCGCGCCTAACGGCGGCTCGCGCCAAGCCTCTGGACTAGCACGTCCACCACAATGCCACAAGGGGCCACTGTCACCCAACACTCTAAAATATGGAATCCAGCCTTTATACCCGGTACCAATTATGTGTTTTCGCAAACGTAACTGCTGTGGTACATATTTACAAAACAATTAAGCAACAACAGCTGTGAGCTCGAGGATTTCGTAGAGACCAGTTTTTGCAAGCTGTGTGTGATGCATCGATCGCGCTTTGATAAAAGTTCTCGTGCAGGATGGTATGATACGTATGATATCTCTCCCGGCATTAAAATACAGTGCCGGCCCTCTCACAAGAAACCTGAAATCGGGCTCAGGGTGGCTTTCTTACGCTGGGCGCGCACGAAAGCACACGTTTTTAATTTTCGCTTTCTTATTTTGGTCCCGAAGATGACGTTTTCCCTAGTTCTGCACAATTAAGTATGGCTTGGACCCAGGCCAGGTACAGGAAAGGGTCACTTTCCTTAAGGGGCCCCTTCGGTCATGATGAAACACGAGTCTTCCATCGTTGAAAAATATATAATTTTTCGTTTTGTTTACAGCAGCAATACTATTTCTGGTATAATAACACCATATCAGTACTCCTTACGGAATATCAGTACTCCTTACTATAATAACACCATATCAGTACTCCTTACGGAATATCAGTACTCCTTACGGAAAACGGCATAGCTTAACTGGAGAGGGGCCCCTTCGGTCATGATGAAACACGAGTCTTCCATCGTTGAAAAATATATATATTTTCGTTTTGTTTACAGCAGCAATAGTATTTCTGGTATAATAACACCATATCAGTACTCCGATGAAACACGAGTCTTCCATCGTTGAAAAATATATATTTTTCGTTTTGTTTACAGCAGCAATAGTATTTCTGGTATAATAACACCATATCAGTACTCCGAGTACTGATATGGTGTTATTATACCAGAAATACTATTGCTGCTGTAAACAAAACGAAAATATATATATTTTTCAACGATGGAAGACTCGTGTTTCATCATGACCGAAGGGGCCCCTTAAGCATATGCACTGACTAGGCTGAGAGGTTTCATACTTTTTTATTTTTATTTGTTCAGGCTAACTTTCTTGTGGGTTTCCTTCTTATGAGCGGGCCGGTACTACTGTATAGACTCTAGGCGTAACCACGCACAAGGTATTCAACAACGGTCTGCGGCTGACGCCGCTCGATCAGTGTTCGAAGACCTTGTCGGTTGACAAGGGTGATGGTGGATGGTAGCTAATGGCGCAACGCGGGAATATTTATATTTGGTCTGATGGTAGTTTTTTATGATAAAGCACCAAAAACGGGGTAGCACTGCCATATGCCTCACGACGCCTGTCTGGTACGGCATGAGATGTTTGCCAAGTCATTGCTTGAGTAGCTTCTACGCAAACGCCCGCATCAAAATGCGTGCTCGAGGGCAGTTGACGATTTCGGAGAGAAACTATTGATTTTTCCAAAAGGACTCCTGCGCAAACACCCAATGAAAAAAAAGCGTAGCTCTAAAAACTGCAACTACTACGAACTCGTACAACACTGTGCGTGTACTTCACGTTGGACCGTGTGGCATATTTTCTAGCCGTCGACATCTAACACATCCAGTATTCGTGCCGATTCTTCATCCTAGTACAGCCGAGTTTCCTATTATGGGGGGGCATAGTAAATAGGACCTACGGTAGACGCAAAAACCTACATAATATGTACCTATTTTTGGTAACAACATTTGGTCCTACTTTAGTTACTCATAGGTCCTCCGTAATAATTGAGAAACGCCTTTCCGACAACAAATATTCGACAATATTGGGCTTTGTCTTGTAAGATATGTCCTCACCGACAGTCAACCTTAACTTGGAACTGTTGTCCTTTGTGGCAGGCGTCGATGACAAATAAAACGGCATCGGTGGTCGTGAGATATCGAAGATACAAGAAAATAGGGATCAATGTGTGAGGTACCTCTCTCCCTTAAATACCGATTCCCTTATATCCTCTGTTTTACGACCCTTTCGAGGCTGATTTCTAGTTTTTTTGTGGATCGATGCCTACCATCACCGAGCTGTATTCAAGGTCAATGTTTGACTGAGCGAAACATAACTCGTGAAAACCAATACACTACTAAAATTGACTAGAATTATCATCGGAAAGGCGATTCAAGATTCGGATAATCGGTTGTGTGTGTAGATACTAATAAGTATGTGCTTAGAACACACTTTGCAATGCGGTAGGCAGAGTGGACATGGAATTCCATATACGGCAGATACGACCTTCCCTGGGGCTACGTACGAGGCAATACAAATGCGTTGAAAGATAAATTAATATAATAATGAAAATACGAGCTGGTTGCGTGAGATTCCACCTTCGGGCAATAAAAACCGGAATACGTTGATATTTTCCAGACTAATTATATCCACATACCCGCATGACCAAGGGGAACACAGGGTAGGTCGTGCCTGTTGTACTTATGGCATTGAATTGTCTGCTCTGCGTACTGCATTGCGCAATGTAGTGTCTCTCTGTGTCGTACTTTAGTGACCACATAACTTATATATCTATACTTGGTGTAGGAGGAAGAATCGGCAAGGACAGTGGGTGTGCTGAATGTCGACGGGTAAGTATATAGAAAGGACGGTTTAAGGGGCCCCTTGAGGCAAAACATATCAAGGCATATGTTGTTGTCTTCACATTAAACCCGTTCTTTCTACTCAACCACATCAGTACACCCAGTTGTTGTTGTTGTTGTCTTCACATTAAACCCGTTCTTTCTACTCAACCACATCAGTACACCCAGTGCCTGTCCTGATTCCCAATCCTAGAGAGATACAAATTCTGTGGTCACAGACTGTGAAACAGAGAAAAACCAAAACAAAATAAACGCAAATTAATGGGTAAAGCAAGTGAGATGCGTAACGTACCGGGTACGAGAACACAGCGACACGAGCCGAACCAAAAAATAAGAACCAAAAAATAAGACCAAAAAAGACAAATAAAAAGTTCTGAAATGAAACAGAATACAAATGACGCAGGGAGACAGAAGCGCCCCTAGACGAAAAGCACACGTGCCCAAGAGGAACAGATAACTGCTGCACGGGCGAGGCAACACGAAAAAAGAGAGAGACACCGGCATAGGGTGGAAACAAAGGGAGAAACAAGGCAAAAAAAGCAAGAAAGAAGACACGAGAGAGAAAAAGAGAAAAATAGTTCTCAAGGCAAGCTCAAGGCGATGGTAACAACAAGTTCCCGTCTCTGCTATAAAAACTGATACGGGGACCATGTCACACCTTCTGCCATCTCATTCCCACTCTAAAAACAAAAACGGTGTCAAGAGTCGATACTACCTCTGCCGCGCCCCCCCCAGTGAACACATCAACAGGAAACAAATAATAGAATTCAAGGACTAGTCGAGCCGATATCTGGCCACACGATCTATCATTTCGTTTCTGCATTCGTCGACAGCTGTATCAGTACGGCCGCCCCTGCCCCCCCCCCCCCTGGTCGCCTCTCTTGGCGTCCTCAGCTGTATGCCGTAGCCAGCTCCTCTCCGCTTCGGCCCTGTGCCACCTCGCCATGAAATGGTCCGCCGCCTCGCCAACCCCCCGATACCACACCCCCCTCTTTTTAGCCGCCCTCGGCCATAGTACCGTCTCTGCTCCGAACAGTAAAGGGGAGCTTTCTGTGGAGCCCTCTGTCGCTCGAAAAACCCTGAGGTCATCTGCTAGACATTGTGCCCAGTTCTTTTCTGGTCGGCCAGGCCCCGGGTTCGTCCCACCGGCGATCGTCCCAAACAGCACCCGCCTGGTCAGCCGCTCATTGGTCGTGCGCTGTACGCCCCCCGCAAAGAGGAGGCGTCGTTTGCGGATGGTCGTCTCAACGCTCTCGCATTGTCCTTCTTGAGAGCCTTGGCGTACGACATGAGATGGTCGGTGCGTTGTCGGCGCTGGAAACCAATGAGCCGTAGGAGGAAGTTGTGGTGTGCCGTTCGGAGCTCAGCGAAGTGTTCCTTGCCGAGGGTCCACGCCACACACCCGTACAGCAGTGTCTCCATCACCTCGGCCTTTAGCATGCGCACCTTCAGAGTAAACGGGGCATCCTCCACATCGCACAGCTCCCGCTTGAACCGATTGTAGCATGCCCATGCGAGTCGGATGCGTCGTTTGATCTCTGGCATAATGTCCGCGTTTGCGACGATAAGACCGCCAAGGTAAAAAAACTGCATTGTCTGTTTATACCTCTGGCCCGCTGCTTCGATGACGAGCGGTGAGGTCCGGAGTGCTTGGTTTGGTGTCCGCAGTAGCATAGTCTCCGTTTTCTTTTCGGATACGGTGAGACCAGCTGCTTCGAAAACGGTCACAATAACGGTCATCATCTTCGCAAGCCCTTCCGCCGATTTAGACACAACGCCTGCATCGTCGGCGTACAGCATACCCCATATTGCTCTCCGTACACGTGCTAGTGGGTCCTCCCTCACTCCGTCCCCCCCGAGGTCCTCCTCGAGGTGAACCAGGTCCCTGAAGATGTCTGGGTCCTCACTGAAGCGTATCAGTACGGCGTGTATCACAGCAGCGAAGAAGACATTGAACAGAAGCGGTGACAGCACACATCCTTGCCGCAGTCCCTGGGTGACATCGAACCATTCAGAGTGCTCACCGTCATCCGTACGCACGCGAGCTCGCATGCCTTCGTGGAATTGGCGGATAACGGTTAACATCTCTCTGGTATGCCGAAGCGTGCGAGCACCACCCACAACAACTCTCGGTCGACGGAGTCATAAGCCTTCTGCAGGTCAATGAAGCACATATACAGCGGGGTTTGTTTGGCTCGTCCGAGTTCTTGCAGTCGACGCACGACGAATAGCATGTCGACTGTTGATCGTGCTGGGCGAAAGCCGCACTGTTCCTCGGGGTGTATCCCTTCGGCCTCGCAGTAATTGCTGAGACGTGACGCGACCATTTTAAGCAATACTTTGCCTGAATGGGCAACAAGCGAAATGCCTCGATAGTTGTTGGATTCGGATCGATCCTTCTTTATATGAAGGACCTCAATGGTCGCATCTTTCCATTGCTGGGGGACGTCACCCGTTCTCCACACATTGACAAGCAAGTTGTGTAGGTACCGGATGAATTCGGGGTGGTCCAGGTTCAGCAACTCGCGGAAGGGAATCTGGTCTGACCGTTCCAGTTTGGCATACCCCGGACTACCGCGGTCATGTCATCCATGGTCGGTTCATCTCCAAGCGATGGTGCCAACGGTAGCTGTGGAAATAGGGCGCTGATGGTTGGGTCAAGATTAGGCGATTTCGCGGTGAGGAGGGTGCCGAAAAACCCCGCCCAACGTTCAAGAACGCGCACCTTGTCCCTTAGTAGCGTGCCATCCTCGTCCATGATGAACTGTTCGCTTCTCGCTTTTCGACCGTCCAACCCCACCGTGCCCTTCAGGTGCTTGTAGAAGCCCCGTTGATCGTTGGCAGCCAGGAGTCTCTCTGTTTCAGCGAGATACTCTTCGAAGTAGGCATGTAATCCTGCGTCAATCACCCCTCGCAGATTCGCGCACGCCGTCCTCAGCGTCTTCCACGCAGTTTTATCCTTCTGCATACGCATTGATCGTCGGGCGTCATCCCTCGCATCCCATGCTATTTTGAAGGCGGCTGCGGTTTGAGCGTTCTCGCACCACCCGAGTTTGTGTGTGCGACGTGGCGGGGGTGGTACCTCTTTCGCTACTGCATCAAGAATTCGGCCCGAGTCCGTCTGGACCTACGACGGTCCACGGGTGGCCACACGAGCCCGAGCCACGGTAGAGAGGAACCCCGTGCGGTCTGGTAGGTGAACTACTGACTGCGCGGGGTGGTGGCGATGGTTTTTATTTTCAACCCCGATGCCGAGGAGTTCATTCCAAAAGCAGAGGGGGAGCATCGCCTCAGCGGAGAGCGCAATGCGTGCAGCTTGGGGAGAGGAGAGGCTGGGCATCGCGTGGGTAGGCAAACACCCCGACAGCGAGGACGCGAGTGTCGGGGTTGGGATGGGCTGGGACGGCTGAACCCAGCCATTGGAAACGAAGGCATGCACCGGGCTAGAAAACAGAGAACCTACATCATGATGATAAAAGGAAAAATACGGAGAAAAAGACAAAAAGACGGAGGGGTCGGACCTCGCGTCGGCTAGCAAAGTTTGCAGCACGCGTGGCCCGAGCGAGACAGAAGGCGGCACGTGTGGTGGTAGCGACCTACAATGTGCGGACCCTGGCTGTAAAAGGGAGAAATGGGTATGGGCGTACTGAGTGCGTGCTGGCGAAGGCCCGACACTTTGGATGTGACATCGTCGGTCTGCAGGAAACAAGGAGACCTGGGAAAACTGATTTCTCTGCAGCAGGGTACCGCGTCTTGTGCTCGGAGCAAGAAGACACGGAAGGCAGGCAAGGACTATATGGGGTTCGTCTGGCAGTGAAGGAAACGATATGCCGTAAGTCTGTTTATACCCACCAGTTGGTTGATGAACGCCTCATGCCTATGCGCTTTGAATTGACTGGTGAAAGCGTTGCCGTTAACCTAGTCGTTGCCGATGCCCCAACGGAAGTCAGATTTAACACACAGCTGAAAGAGGAATTTTGGAAGAAGTTGGGATACATGGTCGAACAGATTCCAACGAAAGAATGTTTGTTCGTACTGGTAGATGCAAACGCGCGGACTGGAAAGAGAATGGAAGGGTGTGGTGACGGTAGGGTGCTTGGAGCATACGGGCGTGATGAGCTCAACAGTAACGGCAAACGCCTGCTGGCATTCGCTTCAGATAACAAGCTCGGTCTCACGAACACGTTTTTTAGCTCGCGTAAGGGTGGAATATCTCATACGTTCAACGGCATCAGCAGCCGCAATGACCAAAACCGGATTGACTACATTCTAACTCGCGAAGCACACCGGTCTCGCGTGTGTGATGTGAAGGTCCACCCCCATCCTCCGCCCCCAGCCAGGGCGGATTCAGACCATAATATCGTATACGCGATGGTCCGCCTCAGCGGTCGTTTTGCACCCAACCGACACGTGCGAACGAAAAACGAAATCCGGCCTTTCGATCGGCAGAAGTTTAGATCTGACGGAGATTGCAGGCGGCGAGTAATGACGCGGACCCTCTCCAAGCTTCCTTTCCTACCCCCGCAACCGAACAGTATCTCTGAAATGGTCGAATCCTTCACCGGCATACCCCTTGATGAAGTAGCGAAAGAGGTACCACCCCCGCCACGTCGCACACACAAACTCGGGTGGTGCGAGAACGCTGAAACCGCAGATGCCTTCAAAATAGCATGGGATGCGAGGGATGATGCCCGACGATCCATGCGTTTTAAGATTGACAAAACTGCGTGGAAGACGCTGAGGACGGCGTGCGCGAATCTGCGAGGGGTGATTGACGCAGGATTACTTGCCTACGTCGAGGAGTATCTTGCTGAAACAGAGAGACTCCTCGCTGCCAACGGCCAGCGGGGTTTTTACAAGCACCTGACGGGAACGGTGGGGTTGGACGGTCGAAAAGCGAGAAGCGAGCAGTTCATCATGGACGAGGATGGCACGCTACTAAGGGACAAGGTGCGCATTCTTAAACGGTGGGCGGGGTTTTTCGGCACTCTTCTCACCGCGAAATCGCCTAATCTTGACCCAACCATCAGCGCCCTTTTCCCACAACGACCGTTGGCACCATCGCTTGGAGATGAACCGACCATGGATGACATGACCGCGGTAGTCCGGGTTATGCCAAACTGGAAAGCGGTGGGACCAGACTCCCCTCCGGCTGAAATACGAGTTGCTGAACCTGGACCACCCCGAATTCATCCGGTACCTACACAACTTGCTTGTCAATGTGTGGAGAACGGGTGACGTCCCCCAGCAATGGAAAGATGCGACCATTGAGGTCCTTCATATAAAGAAGGATCGATCCGAATCCAACAACTATCGAGGCATTTCGCTTGTTGCCCATTCAGGCAAAGTATTGCTTAAAATGGTCGCGTCACGTCTCAGCAATTACTGCGAGGCCGAAGGGATACACCCCGAGGAACAGTGCGGCTTTCGCCCACCACGATCAACAGTCGACATGCTTTTCGTCGTGCGTCGACTGCAAGAACTCGGACGAGCCAAATAAATCCCCCTGTATATGTGCTTCATTGACCTGCAGAAGGCTTACGATTCCGTCGACCGAGAGTTGTTGTGGGTGGTGCTCGCACGGTTCGGCATACCAGAGAGATGTTAACCGTTATCCGCCAATTCCACGAAGGCATGCGAGCTCGCGTGCGCACGGATGACGGTGAGCACTCTGAATGGTTCGATGTCACCCAGGGACTGCGGCAAGGATGTGTGCTGTCACCGCTTCTGTTCAATGTCTCCTTCGCTGCTGTGATACACGCCGTACTGATACGCTTCAGTGAGGACCCAGACATCTTGAGGGACCTGGTTCACCTCGAGGAGGACCTCGGGGGGGACGGAGTGAGGGAGGACCCACTAGCACGTGTACGGAGAGCAATATGGGGTATGCTATACGCCGACGATGCAGGCGTTGTGTCTAAATCGGCGGAAGGGCTTGCGAAGATGATGACCGTTATTGTGACCGTTTTCGAAGCAGCTGGTCTCCCCGTATCCGAAAAGAAAACGGAGACTATGCTACTGCGGACACCAAACCAAGCACTCCGGACCTCACCGCTCGTCATCGAAGCAGCGGGCCAGAGGTATAAACAGACAACGCAGTTTTTGTACCTTGGCGGTCTTATCGTCGCAAACGCGGACATTATGCCAGAGATCAAACGACGCATCCGACTCGCATGGGCATGCTACAATCGGTTCAAGCGGGAGCTGTGCGATGTGGAGGATGCCCCGTTTACTCTGAAGGTGCGCATGCTAAAGGCCGAGGTGATGGAGACACTGCTGTACGGGTGTGTGGCGTGGACCCTCGGCAAGGAACACTTCGCTGAGCTCCGAACGGCACACCACAACTTCCTCCTACGGACCATTGGTTTCCAGCGCCGACAACGCACCGACCATCTCATGTCGTACGCGAAGGCTCTCAAGAAGGACAATGCGAGAGCGTTGAGACGACCATCCGCAAACGACGCCTCCTCTTTGCGGGGGGCGTACAGCGCACGACCAATGAGCGGCTGACCAGGCGGGTGATGTTTGGGACGATCGCCGGTGGGACGAACCCGGGGCCTGGCCGACCAGAAAAGAACTGGGCACAATGTCTAGCAGATGACCTCAGGGTTTTTCGAGCGACAGAGGGCTCCACAGAAAGCTCCCCTTTACTGCTCGGAGCAGAGACGGTACTATGGCCGAGGGCGGCTAAAAAGAGGGGGGTGTGGTATCGGGGGGTTGGCGAGGCGGCGGACCATTTCATGGCGAGGTGGCACAGGGCCGAAGCGGAGAGGAGCTGGCTACGGCATACAGCTGAGGACGCCAAGAGAGGCGACCAGGGGGGGGGGGGGCAGGGGCGGCCGTACTGATACAGCTGTCGACGAATGCAGAAACGAAATGATAGATCGTGTGGCCAGATATCGGCTCGACTAGTCCTTGAATTATATTATTTGTTTCCTGTTGATGTGTTCACTGGGGGGGGCGCGGCAGAGGTAGTATCGACTCTTGACACCGTTTTTGTTTTTAGAGTGGGAATGAGATGGCAGAAGGTGTGACATGGTCCCCGTATCAGTTTTTATAGCAGAGACGGGAACTTGTTGTTACCATCGCCTTGAGCTTGCCTTGAGAACTATTTTTCTCTTTTCCTCTCTCGTGTCTTCTTTCTTGCGTTTTTTGCCTTGTTTCTCCCTTTGTTTCCACCCTATGCCGGTGTCTCTCTCTCTTTTCGTGTTGCCTCGCCCGTGCAGCAGTTATCTGTTCCTCTTGGGCACGTGTGCTTTTCGTCTAGGGGCGATTCTGTCTCCCTGCGTCATTTGTATTCTGTTTCATTTCAGAACTTTTTATTTGTCTTTTTTGGCGAGTTGCTGAACCTGGACCACCCCGAATTCATCCGGTACCTACACAACTTGCTTGTCAATGTGTGGAGAACGGGTGACGTCCCCCAGCAATGGAAAGATGCGACCATTGAGGTCCTTCATATAAAGAAGGATCGATCCGAATCCAACAACTATCGAGGCATTTCGCTTGTTGCCCATTCAGGCAAAGTATTGCTTAAAATGGTCGCGTCACGTCTCAGCAATTACTGCGAGGCCGAAGGGATACACCCCGAGGAACAGTGCGGCTTTCGCCCACCACGATCAACAGTCGACATGCTATTCGTCGTGCGTCGACTGCAAGAACTCGGACGAGCCAAATAAATCCCGCTGTATATGTGCTTCATTGACCTGCAGAAGGCTTATGACTCCGTCGACCGAGAGTTGTTGTGGGTGGTGCTCGCACGCTTCGGCATACCAGAGAGATGTTAACCGTTATCCGCCAATTCCACGAAGGCATGCGAGCTCGCGTGCGCACGGATGACGGTGAGCACTCTGAATGGTTCGATGTCACCCAGGGACTGCGGCAAGGATGTGTGCTGTCACCGCTTCTGTTCAATGTCTCCTTCGCTGCTGTGATACACGGCGTACTGATACGCTTCAGTGAGGACCCAGACATCTTGAGGGACCTGGTTCACCTCGAGGAGGACCTCGGGGGGGACGGAGTGAGGGAGGACCCACTAGCACGTGTACGGAGAGCAATATGGGGTATGCTATACGCCGACGATGCAGGCGTTGTGTCTAAATCGGCGGAAGGGCTTGCGAAGATGATGACCGTTATTGTGACCGTTTTCGAAGCAGCTGGTCTCCCCGTATCCGAAAAGAAAACGGAGACTATGCTACTGCGGACACCAAACCAAGCACTCCGGACCTCACCGCTCGTCATCGAAGCAGCGGGCCAGAGGTATAAACAGACAACGCAGTTTTTGTACCTTGGCGGTCTTATCGTCGCAAACGCGGACATTATGCCAGAGATCAAACGACGCATCCGACTCGCATGGGCATGCTACAATCGGTTCAAGCGGGAGCTGTGCGATGTGGAGGATGCCCCGTTTACTCTGAAGGTGCGCATGCTAAAGGCCGAGGTGATGGAGACACTGCTGTACGGGTGTGTGGCGTGGACCCTCGGCAAGGAACACTTCGCTGAGCTCCGAACGGCACACCACAACTTCCTCCTACGGATCATTGGTTTCCAGCGTCGACAACGCACCGACCATCTCATGTCGTACGCCAAGGCTCTCAAGAAGGACAATGCGAGAGCGTTGAGACGACCATCCGCAAACGACGCCTCCTCTTTGCGGGGGGCGTACAGCGCACGACCAATGAGCGGCTGACCAGGCGGGTGATGTTTGGGACGATCGCCGGTGGGACGAACCCGGGGCCTGGCCGACCAGAAAAGAACTGGGCACAATGTCTAGCAGATGACCTCAGGGTTTTTCGAGCGACAGAGGGCTCCACAGAAAGCTCCCCTTTACTGCTCGGAGCAGAGACGGTACTATGGCCGAGGGCGGCTAAAAAGAGGGGGGTGTGGTATCGGGGGGTTGGCGAGGCGGCGGACCATTTCATGGCGAGGTGGCACAGGGCCGAAGCGGAGAGGAGCTGGCTACGGCATACAGCTGAGGACGCCAAGAGAGGCGACCAGGGGGGGGGGGGGCAGGGGCGGCCGTACTGATACAGCTGTCGACGAATGCAGAAACGAAATGATAGATCGTGTGGCCAGATATCGGCTCGACTAGTCCTTGAATTATATTATTTGTTTCCTGTTGATGTGTTCACTGGGGGGGGCGCGGCAGAGGTAGTATCGACTCTTGACACCGTTTTTGTTTTTAGAGTGGGAATGAGATGGCAGAAGGTGTGACATGGTCCCCGTATCAGTTTTTATAGCAGAGACGGGAACTTGTTGTTACCATCGCCTTGAGCTTGCCTTGAGAACTATTTTTCTCTTTTCCTCTCTCGTGTCTTCTTTCTTGCGTTTTTTGCCTTGTTTCTCCCTTTGTTTCCACCCTATGCCGGTGTCTCTCTCTCTTTTCGTGTTGCCTCGCCCGTGCAGCAGTTATCTGTTCCTCTTGGGCACGTGTGCTTTTCGTCTAGGGGCGCTTCTGTCTCCCTGCGTCATTTGTATTCTGTTTCATTTCAGAACTTTTTATTTGTCTTTTTTGGGTGGGTGTCGGTGGGTCGGTTGATACGTGGTTGACTGCGTGTGTGGATCGTGACCCAGTTCTTATTTTGTACTTTAGTTTCTGTCCGCTTTATACCGGCCCCGCCCTGGCGTGGTTCGGGGTACCACTAGTATATGAAAAAAACAGCAGTGTGTGTTGTCTTCACAGGAAACCCGTTCTTTCTACTGTACCGTGTAATGCGTTTTATAACCTAACTGCAGCAGTACATGTAATGGTATGGCCAGTCGTATCACATGCACCCATTGTCCTGATCCGCGATACAAATTATGATGTGGTCACAGACTGTGAGACAGAAAAACCAAACAAATTAAACGTAAATGAATGAGTAAAGCAAGTGAAATGTCAACTTACAGGGAACGAGAACACATCGACACGAGCCGAACCAAAGAGTAAGGACGAAAAGACAATAAAACGATTTATGAAATGCACGGAGTCAGAAGCACCCGTAGAGGAAAAGCATGCGTGCCCATGAGAACAGATAACTGCTGCACGGGCGAAGCAACACGAAGGAGAGGAAGACACCGGCATAGAAGTACGTACTATTAATAATGATGTAGGAGGTACTGTACGTAAATGTTCGACCAGTAGGTGGCAGCATGGTAAAACATGAAACGAGAGTTCGTATATA
Organism: Saccharina japonica; assembly: GCA_008828725.1. Classification (NCBI taxonomy): domain Eukaryota; class Phaeophyceae; order Laminariales; family Laminariaceae; genus Saccharina; species Saccharina japonica. The sequence goes on along the minus strand of MEHQ01001723.1, from coordinate 725,857 downwards.
TCTACGTGCACAATGCTTATTGTTATTAGTTTCCTTCTTCGTCTACACAATAAACGCTTTGTCCGCACTCCTCGGCTTTAGATGAAGATGCAGCAGTGCAGTTTGTTGCTTCTGTCTTTTTTGCTGCTGCAGCTGCTGCAGCTGCTGCTGTGCATTATGTTGACGCTCTGCTGCTGGCGAGGTAACCCGTTTTTCTTGCGTCGCCTTTACTATATTAAGACCACTCCGTAGGAAAGCCTTGTACTTTCTATTTTTTCATGCCTCCCTACAGAAAACGGCTTTTCTCTAGTTGTAATGCTCAGACTGCCGACCAATGAGCAGTTTTAAAGAGGGTAGGTCATTGTCAGCATTTGCGTCTGAGATGACGTATCGATCAGACGCCTTTTCATCACGAAACGTGCCTCCTACTTAAAAACGACTAGCCATACCCCTGGTACCCAAAGATTATTAAACAAAATTGCAGGTTCTCCGGCTGCTGATACTGTTTTAGCTCAGATTTTCGACGAGGACGCCGAGCACTACTACAGTAGTGGGTGAACCTACCTGGACCTCTGCACTGTAGTTCGACCGTCCATGCCGTTCTACGTAGCCACAGCAGAGTGTAGATACCAGACGGGAGCCCCCGAAACGGTCAAAAGTCTTGCTGCGGAGCACTTTCGTTTCATGGTGCAACCACAGCAATGCGTACGACCTCTTGCAGATCCAAGAGCCCCAACACCCACTAGAAACTATAACGAACAAGCTATACGTTGGTCGGTCGGAGGTCTGAGCATCAGAACTGGAGCTATGTCGTGTTCCGTAAGGAGTACTGATATTATGCTATTATGCCAGAAATGGTATTGCTGCTGTGAAAAAGACGAACATATATATTTTTTCAACACTCAAGTACTCTTCCTTGCTTATGACCGAAGGGGCCCCTTCTCGTAATGTTAAGAACACACACACGTAACTGGGATAATCATCTGAGAAAAACGTTTTCTTCCTAGAAATTCCGCAAATTTGTATTTTTGTAGAATCACAAAAATACCGAACAGCCCAGTATGGAGATACGTATATACACCAAAGGCATTTTGCCCCGCCGATTTGTATGGCGAACGAGAAGGCCTGGTCAGCAACAAAAAAAAGAAGTTCCCCTTTACCCAATGCCGGCGCAATTTGAGCCCTCGCGGCCGGCACACTGTCCTCCGATCTGCCGGCAAGGCGTGTCTCTTCGAACTGAAATAAAACACAGCAAGTCGGTTGTCCAGATGAGCGCCCCAGAAAAAAAACTGGGTCTCGAGCCAGCATCGTAGCCCAACGAAACTAGGGTTAGCATGCACCCCACGACCCACGGGGCCGTTATAACGTTGACCGTTTCCAAATTTCGATGCTTGCATCGCTCGCGGGGTCAGTCTGCTCGTGCTCGTTCCGTGCTGGTACTGCTGTAGAAAAATGACAAATTGCGAATACTCGTTTAAAAAACTATCACTAATACATATCGTTTCGAGGACCAGGGGGTAAAACCTATGGAGATTCTGCTGCTTGTAGGCGCAACTCGTGCTCGGCCTAAGGAAGAGAGCTGCACTTGACAGTTGGCGTGGCTATTTTGTACTCTACAAGAGGGTTCGAGGAAAGCAACTGGCGACGTAAAAGGTCTCACCCTTCAGAGATGGGGCTGCCCTCTGTCCAGATTCGCCAAGAGAGAGATGTACGCCAATATCTCAACAGAGAAGAACAAGGATCGACTCCGACCAGAAGCCCGTCCTCCCCCGACAAGGCACCCCACGACCAGCTGCAGCCTTTCAAGTGGTCCCTCTGACCTCGAGAGACGGCCTCAAGCCGTCGCAGCAGCCTCTGACCGCGAGGATCATGTAAATGAAAACCGACGAGCCGCGATCCCACTCACGTCTGGTACGGACGAATACGAGCAGATTGACCCCTCGAGCGCTGCAAGCATCAAAACTGCAAACGGCTAACGTTACGTTGACCCCGTGCGTCGTGGGGTATCTAGCAACCCTGATTTGTGGGGCCGAGATGCTGGCTCAAGCTCTGTCAATTTTGTTCGCGAGCGTCGCTCGGACGAGCGATTTGCAGATTTGCAGCAGTTCGGAGACACAAGCCCAAGAGCTGTTAAAATCCGTCTTTAGTGTGGTGGTATGTAGAGTTGAACCTCAAGTGAGACTGGACATTTGCTTAGGGTCGTTCTGATCGAGCAACTTTTATCCATAATATCCAATCTTGTTTAAAAAAAGGAAATCTTGGAAATCTTGGAAACCTTGGAAATCTTGGAAACCCTTTAGAGGACAAAATATTTGGAAGGCTTCACGTTCCAATATATGGGGGATAAAAAATATAAAAATGGTAAGATAGAAAATGGCGCGAACACAGATATCGGAAATTTAGGAAATTTAGGAAATGTATGGCTCCGATAAGCATGGCCCTTACTCATTTTTGCAGCAACGAGGTAATTACGTAATATAGCTTGCACACTTAGACTTCAAGGTTGCGCCGGGAGATAGGCGTTTTAACAAAGGGTTCAAATGTTGGGAAACCACCCGTTCCGTTGAACGTGTACCCTGATGCTGGTGGCACAGTGGAAAATTATGATATCATGGACGGTGGCCCTGTAGTCTATAAGCTGTCGTAGGTGCGTGTCATATACACCGCGCATACCCCGGTGGGTGTACTTGTGTTCCCTTAGATTGTTCCAATGAGTTACAACGTGGGAACAACAACTGCAGCATACTCAAAACCAATTTGGACGCATCGGGGTACGCATAAAACGCATACACCTGCGTGCGGCCTTTCGTGATAGAGTAATATATACTGGTACCTGTTAGGGTTAGATTTGGCTAGAGCTCTGAATCAAAACGTCCCGCTTCTGCTCGTCATTCTGAGCCTCCTCTATCCCGATCCCGGTTATGTAACTAACCGGCTGAAGAGCCCACCTTGCAGCCAGTCTCCTCCCAGCCTCATCCCACGCCGCAGTTGTTGAGTTTGGCCACGTCTGATACACTGCGGCAAGAAGGCTAAAAACTCGGCACCCAATCGAAATCAATACATTGGTATCAAATAACTGCTTAGTTGTGGGCCATGGTTCTCACGAAGACACATTACGATAGCATCGAACCGACCATCCGTACGCAGCGGCTGTTCGTTGCAAGAGACCATCCGTACGCAGCATCGTTTCTTTGCAAGAGGCATTCGGCACAACACCCGGCGAGGATAACCCGGTACGAGGCCAACCACCGAGGAGACGGCACGAGTCTTTAGTGGGAATCCGTATGTGTTAGCAGTGACCCACGGACCCGCGACAACCTCCCCGTTTGGGGTTTACGTTTGTCTCTGGGATACTACAGCAAAGAGGAGGGGCGAGTAGTGCTGGGGGGTCCTTGAAGCACCCGGACAGTATATGCGCAGGTGGCATAGGGGAGAGGCGAATGCTAGATAGTTCTACCACGCATCAAAGGGCATCATGGGGGGCGTTGACTGGGCACAGGGAGGAAGGGGTACGAGAGCGCGAGTATCGGTTTCACAGGGATGTAACATATCGTGTAGCAAGGTTCCAGTTTGACTAACCGAGGCACCGCTGGTGTTTCGACGGCTGATTCGAATTCATATTTGTTTTGGCGTTGTTTGAGATACGTGTTTGTGTGTGTGATTTTTGTTGGTTGTTTTTTCTGTTTGTTATGGCTCGAGAACTCTGGATTAAGTTTGCTCATGTAGACCCCTGGGTGGACTACCACCTGTCGTATACAATGCAATATTAAACCCAATATGATACGAACGGTCAACTCCTAGGCTACCCCGGTCTCGCCTCCCCTATGTAGACCCCTGGGTGGACTACCACCTGTCGTATGCAATGCAATATTAAACCCAATATGATACGAACGGTCAACTCCTAGGCTACCCCGTTCTCGCCTCCCCTACTACTTCTTTATGAAACCCCCCACGCATTTTTCATCATCCGGCTAACCCGCAACCCTGATTGGGCCCGTTCTATTGTTTCAGCGGGGCTATCCTACACTCACAACGCCCAACAATCAAACCGACTTGTTGCAACCTTATTCCCCCCCTCTTGAGCGACAGGGCGGGTGAGTGGGAAAGTCGATCAATTGTAATGGGCACGCTGTTGTCCCCTGAGCACGAGCACTCGCCAGTGCTACGTACACCAGTCGTCCATGACCGAGGCAGGAGGTATCGTGGCTCGACGCACTGAGCCTCATCTATCTGCGGTTCTCTCGTACCCCGTATCTCTGTTTTTTTCGAATTCCGAAACACCTTCACAAACTCCTCATTCCTTCGAAAGGATACATTTTGTTATGGCTCAAGAATTCTGGATTAATTTTTCTCATGTAGACCCCTGGGTGGACTACCACCTGTCGTATGCAATGCCATATAAAACCCAATATGATACGAACGGTCAACTCCTAGGCTACCCCGTTCTCGCCTCCCCTACTACTTCGTTATGAAACCCTCACGCATTTGTCATCATCATCAGGCTAACCCGCAACCCGGATTGGGCCCGCTCTATTGTTTCAGCGGGGCTATCTTACACTCACACAATAAGGCCAGCCTGATGAAAACCTCGATATTCTACGCGTTTTTTGCGACAGCCGTGGACACCACTTCTGCTCCCTCCCCTGCCTCTCTCACGTACGCCATGAAAGCCCGAGACTTCCATATTCGTGCACGTTGAATTTGCAACTCCGAGAGACCCTGAGCAGCTAACTGGGTGCCCCCCCCCGATTCTTCCCGAGTGCAGTGCGAACTTCGTGGGGTCTCTGCTGCTGCTACCTACCATCAACCTCAACGCCGCAACCGCTTCAGTCTTAGTGAACACTTTCCAACCAGACGGCGTGCCCCTGATCGTCAGCGGCGCCCCCCCGGGCAGCTGCGGGTGCACGTCGAGCAGTTCCACCAGGGCCTCGAAAGCTCCCATCGCCTCGCCCCCCGTCTCCGCCGCGTTCAAGAGCCGAGTGCGAGTAATGGTGCACCCTGCTCTTTTTTGGTCACTTTTCGACGCGACAAAATGTACCTGCACTGCTGAGGCAGCCGACCTGTTCTCGAAGGGGACCTGTATTCCTTGGTTCAAGAAAGTGAGGCAGTTTCTCGTCAGGCAGAATTCGGGGTGGACCTGACCGTCTGCGTACGCCCACAACTCTGACGCTCTGCACAACAGGAAGTAGGACACTGCGAGTCCGAGCCACATAACATACCCCCCGTTTACCATGCCTGCAATCACTTGTCTCCCTTGCGAAAGCATGGCCCACGTCAACGGCAGTCTGAGCCTCGCTTTCTTGGTGGACATGCCGGGGGCCCTGTCTATTCCCTTACCGACCGCCAATATCATGCAATGCGACGTCGGCAGCTCGCATCCTGCTAACATCTTACGAAAAAGGTTGATGGCCGCTAAGTATCCTCTGACAGTCGACTGTTGGTTATTGTACACGAAGCAGCGAGAGGTCATGAATTTAAGCAGATCAGTAAGCGTATGGTCGGGATTGTCATGGGCACGAGGCTCTTTTCCCTGCGCTTTTCTCTCTTTTACCCAGATGTTCCACTTCGCCAAGTAGTTCTTCTGAGTACTCTGCCCAATCGCCCCCATCGCAAGCATTTCCACCAAGCGGGCAATTTCAGCTTGCGTTTCTCCCTTGTTTTCCCCTGTTGCTGCAGGGTCCGTGAGAGTACCTCGTACATGCCTTACGTTGATCGAGTGACATGACATTACTTGGACAACACTACCCGGACATCTTACCGAGCGACGACCAAGCCTCATTTATGCTGTATATTGGGCGACAAAACAGACATGCGGTATGCGAGCCGTATCTCGTGCGATCTTTCAAGGGACGTGCATAGCAGGCGCGTGGGTCAATCAGTTGCACATCGTTCATTCATCATTAGATTCCACAAAATATTGCCATACTTGGTTTGGGTATTCTTTGACTGGAGTATCATATCGAAAATCCCCGATCCCCGCAAGCCGATGTTTTGTTCTGACCATTCGTGGGAGTCTGTCAGCTCTCCGACCTTGTCCGCCAACACTTAACGGGGCCAGCGTGAGATACCATCCGCTAGATTGTTCTGCAAGCCCGGGATGTGTTTTGCCGTGGGGCTCCACCCCCCTGTGAGTTCGAGACGTCAGAGCATTCTCATGAGTACGCACTCCCTTTTGTCTCTCGCCCCCCCGCATCGGCCGATCCACGACACCGCGGCCATGTTATCACCGCGCATGAGTATGGGATCCCCTTCGGCATCGGGTCTGTCTCCTACGAGTTCGAGCATGACCCACGCCGTCACGACCATCCCCAGGAACTCTAAACGGTTGATCGTGATGGTACAGGTCTCCCCGAGGGCGGCTTTTCTTTTGAGTTATGTGGTCAGTTCTCGCGGCAAATCGTACCGCCAAAATACCTTCTTCTCAACGCAGTAACCGCCCACAGCGTCCAGGCTTGCGTCTGATAAGTAGTGTCTCTTGGCGGGTCGTTTTAACGCCGTGTAGCAGGGGCCGCTAACCGATTCTCCGTCCAAAAGCAACTCGTTATCTATCGCCCGCTTCCAGAAGAGGAGGTCAGCGTGAAACTCTCTCCCGAGTTCGACCGTGCGATTCTGGTATTTGTTACCTGGTGAGTCGTGCAACCCCGTCAGACGCAGCAGTCTCCACACAAAGTATCGGCCCCCCCGTACTACGTACGTGAGGTTCCACACCTTCCCAGCCATACCGAGGACTTCCCTAACCTTCTCGTTACGATTCAGGGGCCACTGGTCGCGCAGCAGCGCCTTCAACGCGTCGACTTTTTCTTTTGGAAACGAGATTCTCATGGTGTGCGAGTTGATAGTGAACCCTAAGGCGTCGATCGTGGTGTCCCAATCGGTGCTTTTCTTGGGAGCTAAGATTGGGGTGACCCCCTCCTCCTCCTGTCCGAAGGACCGCACGTGATCCGAGGCCAGCGAGGCCGACGCGATCGGCGCGGTCGTGTCGTCGTGCGAGTGTTGCACCTTGATGAGTAAGTAATCGTCTACGTATACTGTCGTAAAAAACGGGTCGGCTATTTCTCCCCCGGTGTGGGCTCTGATTTTTGCGTCCGGGGGGATCGGTGTGGGTTGTCCTTCTTCCCACCGATCCACCACCTTTACGTGGGCCATCATTTCGTTTCCTTCGTCTAGTAGTTGAGTCGAGTGGATCGTGGTGTTACAGTGCGCGTGCTCGGCCGCAGCCGAAATGACGCCCCAGAACCCCGGCGACCCAGACCACCCGAAAGTCAAGCGAACGTCAATCACTACCAAGGCTCCTACTGTGTGGCAAAAATTGTGGGCCTTGTCCGGGTCTACCCGAACGTTGCGGAAAACGTCGGAAACGTCAGCTTTGCTCATCAGTATTATTTTCACCGGGAAATTATTTCTGAGTGACACGAGTTCGGCGAGGAACTTCGGTAGCGCAAGAGCGCACAAGCATGGAGGGACGGTATCCGGGTCGGTGTCTCCGTTTAATCCTCCCTTCTAATCTCTGCTCTTCTCGTCGAACGATAAGTCAATGATTATGCGAACTTTGTGTGTCACGACTGCCGCCAAAGGGGAGACCCTCATATTCGGGATTTCGTGCGCGGCCGACTTTTGTATCACTAAACCTTTTTGGCGTCTTACGTCTTCCCCTATTTTGTTTTCATACAGCTGGCAAGTGCTCGGTGACGCTGTGGTGATTTCCGCAACGTAACGCGCACTCAAGATCAGCGCCCGTCGCGGCGGCGTTCACTGGAACGCCATCTGTGACTATCGAGACTAACTCGTCGACTGCCCCGAAGCCTTTTAGATCTCCAAAGTATCGTTGAATGTGTGTGGGACTTATCGGTGGTGCTACCAGGGAACCTCCTATTGCTCGTGCAACGTCTCCCACGACTCCTCTGTTATCTGGCATCATGGTTGTGCAAGTGTGTGCCAGCTTGTACAGCACATCTTCTTTCTCATGTGCCTCAATGTCGTCCTTTCCGAGTTTTTGTTTCTCTGCGTGCCGTTGGTGTACCATGCGTTCTGTTTTGTTAGGACTGAGCGACACACCATAAGGAAGCCATACACGTGCTGACTCGCTACTCTCCCGCGAATCGACCGGAACAAACCTGCTAGTATTGGGCTGGTGCTCGGACGGCTCCACTTGCCCGTGCCGTACGAGGCCCTCAGTCTGCTCTGCACTGTGCCTGTGCTCCCACCGTTTCGGTTGGGGTGGCGCCTCCCCATGCTGGTGGGGGGGGCCCGACTGCATCTTCTGTACTACTGTGGGGATTATGTTGTACTGAATGGGTGAACGGCCCTTCTGACTTGAGCCTTCTACGAAAACGATCCTGATTGGATCCGCGTGGAAGTGGGGTGACCTGGCCCTCTGCTCAAGCTGGTTGCTGCTAAGGTGTGAGTCTTCCGTGAAGCCGACACTGCCTCGGTTATCAACGATACGGGGAAAACTGCAGACGCTCTGCTCACACCAAGCCTGCTGTACTCAACCTTCCGCGACCTCGGTGGCATCTTCAACCCGATTCGACGGCAAGTGGGGGAATCTGCAGACCCTCTGTTCAGACCTATAGGTCGAGTCGTCGCTAAACTGGTAGCTCAGACTCTTCCTCTCGTCCCTTTTATCAAGTACTCCCTTCTTCTGATCTGTCACTGCTGGGTACTGGTGCGTGGTACTGTGCTGACAATCTGGGTTCTGAGACGTGGTGCCTTGCTGTACTGCTGTGGGGATTCTGTTGCACTGAAAGGGTGAACGGCCCTTCTGATTTGCGCTATGGTGTGAGTCTTCCGTGAAGCCGACACTGCCTCGGTTTTCGACGAAAGGGGGAAAACTGCAGACCCTCTGCTCACACCACGGCTGCTGTGCTGAACCTTCCGCGACCTCGGTGGCATCTCCAACCCGATTCGACGGCAAGTGGGGAAATCTGCAGACCCTCTGTTCAGGCTTATAGGTCGAGTGTCTCAAACTCTCCCCCTCGTCCCTTTTATCAAGTACTCGCTTCTTCTGATATGTCACTACTGGGTACTGGTACGTGGTACTGAGCTGACAATCTGAGTTCGGAGGTGTGGTGTCTTGCTGTTTTTGCATACACCCTGCATCAAACGTTCTGCTGTTTGACTCACTGCATTTGTTCCTCGGAATGTGATTTTCACCGTGGAACAGGGCCGGCGACACCGACCCGGGAGTGGATGTATGGATCCCCACGGACCTCCTGGCGTTTCCGAAGACTATCGCCCCTGCCCCCCCTTCGGTCGGCCCTGCCGGAAGGCAGGGCCCGTACTGTCAGTTGGTGCCACCGCCCCGTCCCGATCCGCCCCCCGCGGCGGCTCCACCCCTGCCGCCGCCCGCGAAGTTTCGACGGTAGCGCGCGACATTCGGTAGCCGATCCCCACCGCCACCTTCGCCTGCGCCTTCCCCCCCCTGCTGCTGCGGCTGCTTGTTGCAGCTGGGGCTGTAACGGCGGGGGCGGGGGAGGCGGCGGAGGCGGCTGCTGCTACGCGGGGACTTGATGGTCAAACAAGCAGTTTCCCCGCGGGCACGAGACCCCACGCCACGCGTAATCACACACGCTCGGCGATGTAGAACGGTCCCGCATTCGGGCCTTGAATGCGCCGCCGCCCGCTCGACCTTGCGCTGAGGCCGAACGCTGCCCCCCCCCTCCTGGGGATCCCTTCCTCTTCACCCCAACCGAGCCGGCTGCCTTTTCAGAGGGCCGGCTCCAAAACTCCTTTCGTTCCACGAGGCTGGTTACGGTACCGTCATCCACCAGCTCCCTCAGCCGCGTGAAACTCGGCGTGATCATGGGTACCCCGGTGCCGGGGAGGGGCGCGGCGCAAGGGTATTTCCGGAAGAGATCGCCCCCCTGCGACGCGAGCGAAGACATGCTTTCCTTCAGGCCACCGTTCATTGCTTTTAGGAGCAACTCGCGGACCTTGGCCGGGTACGGGGTAAGGCTGTTCAAGTGGCGCCTGAGGTAGATTTCAACAATCTTCTGAACTGCTTCCAGCTCTCTCCGCAGGTTGCCTACCCTGCTCTTGCATACGGCCTTAGCGCCCTCCATGCCGTATTCAAGCGTTTCCATAAACGCGGCGACGAACGTGGCAAAGTGTACGTCAGCTGGCATGGCCGACGGGGTCTCCCCTGCTGGCACGGGAGGAACAAAGTCTTCGACCACGAATTCGGCCAATGCCTGGAGTTGCGTGATGACCTTGTCGGAGACGTGGACCACCTTGTCGAGCATCTGGAGAAGGAGGCTGCGATTGATTTCCTCGGCCATGTTGAATCCTCCTCGGGCGACGAAGAATTGTGCACCCTGTTTTGCCCGCCAGAGATCCGCGGCCAACTTGGCGTTGGCTTTTATTCCGGCGGAAACCGCGGCCTGCTGGAGTGCATCTTGGGGCGCGGAGGAGGGCGGCAGCTGCTGGAGTGCGTCTTGGGGCGGCAGCCCTCCCATATCCCCGCCCGCCTACGGGGGGATCGCACCACCCAAGAATGCACCACCCGGAGGCTGGGCGGCCGCTTGCTGGTGTTGGTGCCGCTGGTGCTGTTGTTGCAGCTGCTGCTGCTGCTGCTGTTGCTGCTGCTGATGTTGCTGCTGCTGTTGCTGCTGCTGCTATTTCTGCTGCTGTTGCTGCTGCTGCTATTGCTGTTGCTGTTGCTGCTGCTGCTGCTGCTGCTGCTGTTGCGGAAGCGGCTGCTGTGCCTGGTTCTGCTCGACGGATGCCACGCGATTCACGATCGCCTGTTGCGTCCAGAGGATCGGCTGGAGCAGGTCCATCACGGCGGGGGCAATTGGGGCGGCCGCAACGTTGGCCGCCCCTCCAGCTTGGCCGTTGCCCGCTGCCTGGAGGATGCCGTCAGGAGGAGGTAGGCCGGGACCCCCTCCCCGACCTCCCACGACTACCTCGCCTTCCCGGAGATTGGCGTGCCCTCCTCCCCCTCCGGCGCTGCCGTCCGCCATGGGAAAGTCGATCAATTGTAATGGGCACGCTGTTGCCCCCTGAGCTACGAGCTCTCGCCAGTGCTACGTACACCGGTCGTCTATGACCGAGGCAGAAGGTCTCGTGGCTCGACGCACTGAGCCTCATCTATCTGCGGTTCTCTCGTACCCCGTATCCCCGTTTTTTTCGAATTCCGAAACGCCTTCACAAACTCCTCATTCCTTCGGAAGGATACATTTTCATGCTCCTCCGAAGAATGCACAGCGATACTACGGGGAGACTCATTTGAGATTTCCCGAACTTTCTAGGAAAACAAATCGTGGTTGTGCTTTCCAGTGGCAAAAAACAAGATGAAAAGAGCCGGCAATCAAGAGCTGTATGTTCAGCTGCAAAAACGACCTGGGGCCGCGATTTTCAAGCAAACACTTACCTTGCCGACACGACACCTACCCTGGGGGGATTTGCCGCAACTCCCGTCCCGAGTGGCATCTCGTTGTCAAAGCACGGTGGTTGGATGTAGCAAACGAAGCTTGTGTCTCCGAGCTGCTGTAAAGCAAATCGCTCGTCTCAAGTGCGCCCCGAAACAAAATTAATGGGGCTCGAGCCAGCATCTTAGGCCAACGAAGCCAGGGGTGTCAGGCACCCCACGACCCATAGGGCCATTGTAACGTCGGCCGTTTCAAATTTCGATTCTTGCATCGCTCGCGAGGTCAATTTGCTCGTACTCGTTCGTATCAGAAGTGAGGGGAGTCGCGGCGGATCGGTTTTCATCCACATCATCCTCGTAGGTCAGAGGCTTAAACCTCGCTGATGGAGGCTTCGTTTTGGATGCGACGACTTGAGGCCGTCTCCCGAGGTCAGAGGGACCAAGTGAGAGGCTCAAGCTGGTCATAAAGTGCCTTGTCGAGGGAGAACGAGCTGCTGTTCGAAGTCGGTCCTTGATCTGCTCTGTTATGACTTTCGGTGTACATCTCTCTCTTGGCGAATCTGCACGGAGGGAAGCCCTACCTCTGAAGGGCGAAACCATTTGCGTCGCCAATTGCTCTCCTCGAACCCTCTCGCAAAGGACAACAGCCATGCCCAATGTCTCTTGCACCTCTCTTCCCTAGGTCAAGCACGAGTAGCGCCTACAAGCAGCAGAATCTGCATAAGTTTCCTTGATCCGCGAAACGATATTACTGGTGATATTTTGGTACGAGTACTCGTAATTTGCGAGTTTCTCACAGCAGTACCAGCACCGTGCAAGTACGAGCAATTTGACCTCGCGAGCGATGCAAGAATCGAAATTTGAAACGGCCGAGGTTACAATGGCCCTGTGGGTCGTGGGGTGCCTGACACCCCTGGCTTCGTTGGGCTAAGATGCTGGCTCGAGCCCCATTGATTTTGTTTCAGGGCGTACTTGGGACGAGCGATTTGCAGATTTGCAGCAGCTCGGAGACACAACCCTCTTTTTGCTAGATCCAACCACCTTGCTTTGACCACGAGATGTCACTCGGGACGGGAGTTGCGGCAAAGCCCCCCGAGGGTAGGTGGCGTGTCGGCAAGGTAAGTGTTTGCTTGAAAATCGCGCTCCTCCGCCGCTTTTGCATCTGAATATACAGGTCTTGAATGCCGGCTCTTTTCATCTTTTTGTTTTTTTGCCACTGGAAAAGCACGACCACAATTTGTTTTCATAGAAATTCCGGGAAATCTCAAATGATTATCCCTGTACCCGCACCGACAAACTTGATACAGTTTGCATTGCCGGGTGGGATTCACAGTGTGTGCTTATGTTTACACGCACTGTACAACGGCAGTACCATGCTACTCTCCAAACTTGTATACGTAATGTCTACAAGTCTAAAAGTGTGGCATAGACGTCGGAGACGTGTATCATTATTAGCGACGGGCAGGAAAAAGTTAGAAAGGGGAACTAGAAGAGTAGCACGAGACTTCTGTACACCAGTATCGACCCATTACCGGCGGAATGGGATATAGAGTGCAAGCAGCAACGCGCGGAGGTATTGACGCGTATGACTAATACACGAGAATAAGCTCGGGCGTCGATCGTGCCCTGACTCGAGTCGAATATTGAGTGTACATCAGGCTTGAGCACCCTAATGTGGGAGTTCTATTAATAAGGAGGACAAATTCCGAGCAAATAATACAGAATCGGGTCTATTTCGTAAGCGAAGATACGCAGGAGGGAGATAAGAAATGACGACGAAAGCAATATATGAGAACTGCCTTGGGCCCATATTCCCGTTTCATGTTACTAGGTAGGTCTGCTGTACGGTAGCTACGTTTTACAGGAATTGTACCCGATTGGAGACTGACTCGTAGATTCCGAAGCACGAACACGAACGCTGTAAGCATGGGGCCGGCGTTGCGATATCTGCCAAACTAGGCAATACTTACTGGCGCTGAGAGTGTTCGAGAGACGGTCTTTGTACCAGTGTGCCACAAGCGTTTTCTGCCACAGACCCCTCCGTAAGGCGGGTACTCTTGGATTCCATTTTCTGTCGCTGAAATCGTTTCAGGTTTTAGCCCCGGGAAGAGTCTTCGCATGTGTTTCACGTGCCAGAAATCATCACGACCGGTGTCTGCAAGTAATTGCCGTTATAAGATCGTGTGAACTCCACGTTGCGATGTATTGATATGGAGGTTGCTCCTACTTCCATATGTGCACATCAAAACTATAAGGTAGCCATTGGCAGAACCTCATCGACGCCCCTTGATGGTTTACTCGTCGAGGCTGGTGTGAGAGCGTCTGCCTGAAGACCACTCACGCATTACATAGTGCCCGACCTCTGCGGTGTTGACGGGGTAGACGTGTCAATTCTTGTGCGTGTAACCGGCTGCTTTACACTTTGACAGATCTAACGTTGCCAGTTGTGTGCCGTGACATAATCTACTACCTGTGTCCTGAGAGCATGTGGTAGACTGTAGATCTGACGCTGAGGAACATACGCGGTCGACGTCAAGGTGGTCGTTCAAAATTGTACTGTGCGATAATTGTTTATGTTGGCCTTTATAAACTTTGAACAACTTTTGCATTTGGTTAAAACTGCCCCCTTTAAACCACTGCGTGAGAAATACCGGTCTTCTTGATGCAAATACTTGGAATTCCTTAACAACTGAATATTCCCGCAACCGTTTATGTTTCGGATGCTCTTTGGCAGATTAGCGTGGAAGGTTTGCCTGTGCCTAAACTAGCTACGGAGACGCGAGCCTTCAAGTTAGTTTTGAGCGCCGGGACTGTAGCAAGGGAGACACAACCGAAGCAGCTAGACGCCGATGGATCCATCAAGTGGACAGAACCGTTTGAAATGAGGGTACCTAATACAGCGGCACAACTGGTCGCCATCGTCGTTTCGAGAAAGTTTCCAGCCTCTGTCTGGAGCCCAGTGCCAGGCTTCCGATTCGCAGGCTTCCCCGTGCAAGAATGCCCCTTGGTCTGGCAACACATGCCCGAGCCCCCCAACGCCGGGCCTAGCTTTTACGCAGAGGTGGAGACTTTCGCAGAGGGGGACAGGAGTGAAGGAACTGCCGGGCGGCCATCGGTGATGAAACCGCGAACGCGCAAGAACTTATATTACAAGCCTTCCGTTTCTAGCTACGGTGTTGCAAGCAACACATCCACGGAAGTTTGCTCGTCGGTAGGTGACGACCTTGACCACGTTGTGGCTGGAAACCGCGGTGAGCTAGTCGGTGAGAATGTTGAACCCCCACAACTTGAACTATTGCGTGCTTCCCCAGGCGAAGGCGGTGGATCGGCACTTGCAAGCCCGATACCACGGGGGCCTTCAGCCTCGGTGGGAAAGTCACGAGAATTGAAGCGGGGGCTCCGCAATGTACACGAACACATCGACATGCATCTCGATGTTCCTCAACCACTCATCTCAAGGGCACTCGACCCTTCAACGCAATATTTCTTGTTTGTGGCTGAGAGTCAGCAGGAATGCGGGGTTGACAGCCTCCCGGTTCCGTGGTGTCATCGGCGGAAGAGAAGCACCACTAGTGGTGACGGGCACGCGAGAAGGCCCGAAGACGATTGGGAGAGAACCCCGCTTCATGGATTGATCCCGAAACCCTTGCCGTACCCTATACGCAACCTGGTCTCGATCCCCCCCCGCCCTGCGCTTAAGAGACCACCACACGGCAACGTCGGGAAAGGGAGACGCCCCGAAGCGCCGGCGAACCGGCAAACACGCAAGTTGCAGAAGAACCGACTTCTATCAGAGGATAATGACCCCTGGTTTTCGTTGGCTCCGGTACGTCTCCATGCACAGCGAGTGGCGGATACGCGACAAACTGGTCCTTCACCTATCGTTGACGTCGGAACACAATCACAAACACTCCCCTGCGGTGATAGGTCGTCTCTTGGTAGTCCCGTGTCTGCGGATTCGGCCCGCCACCAGGCACAACGCGATGCTAAAACGTCAGAAATGGAATACAAGGCAACTACGCAGGACCACCCGGATGCTCCCCGGTCTATGCGTGAGGATGTACCCCAGGCCCATTCGTCTGCGACGGTCAAACACGATTCCTTCCGCACTACAGATGCGGTACAACCTTCAGAGGAAGTTGGAAACCACGCCGGAACCAACCTTGTCTTTATTTCGTGCTTCGGGCCTCCTTCCGTTTATGAAGGAATCTGCTTCGAGTTGAGTTTTTTTGCTTACTTGGACCAATACCGGGAGGAGGCTCTCCGCACGGCGTTGCGGGAGACTGCGGTCGTTCCGAGAAGTCCCTGGAC
The DNA here is from genome assembly GCA_008828725.1 of Saccharina japonica. NCBI lineage: Eukaryota > Phaeophyceae > Laminariales > Laminariaceae > Saccharina > Saccharina japonica. Next base: position 710,199 of record MEHQ01001723.1, on the reverse strand, counting down.
CACGCCGCGTGCACTGGAGAGGCGGGCGATGGTACAGTTGGTGAGGGAGTGGCGGGGAGGGGGTGGGAGTTGGTTAATTTGCAGGCAGCGTGCTTACCGTGGTTTGAAATTCGAAAGTTGATGTTGCGGAAATAGTGAAGTACCTTAAGCAGCGATCTGACAAGAACGAATAACATGTCCTGCTTGTTCCTGCATTCCGGGATTGACGACCGCACAAGAGAGTTTCGCTAATAACATGTCCTGCTTGTTCCCGCATTCCGGGATTGACGACCGCACAAGAGAGTTTCGCTCCAATAGAGGCATCGCTGCACCACGCCTATGGTTGCTTCGCGCGCGTGTTTCTTTGTAGCACTCGAGCTTTCCACTTTTTCGGCTAGACACATGTTTCAGAGCCCTAGCATTACGCTCAGTGTACTGCTTCATGCGCCCCATACCCAGGCCGCATGCGTACTCTTACCACTGTGCCCCCCATCAGGAGTTTCCCGAGGATACGTTCAACGTTGTGGACCCACGCACAACAGGCTTACTCAAGGCCGACAGTTCGATCGCGGGCGAGAAGGTCTGACCCAGACTAAATGCGTGCCGTGATCTCGTAGACGATGATATCGGAGCGCCACTTATTTATCGTACTGCGTATTGAGATCGCTTTCGCATTTTCTTCGGACCGTGGAGATCATCTTGATTATGGTCGAGTTGAGGGGGCGAACTGTGGCAGCACCAAAGCATAAGTCCACATCGGTATATTCGCGCTCTATATGAAGTGACTCTACACAGCCGTGCGTATGCTGAACGTCGACGCGCGTTACCTTTCTAGGATAGCATTCCCGTTCCGAAGACGAACGAGTTGGAATAAAAGTCAGACTTTGGCTTCTACGCAGCGCACTATAGCCAAAGGGTTTAAAACGCTGCACTATGCCGGTCCTAGACGTTTGTGCCGACCTATGGTGGATAAGGCCACGACTCTGATTCGACCGCCATACACCGTTGCCTCGTCATCGCTTCGATACCGTACAGCAAGGAATAGTAGATACCGTTCCCAAGGTGTTGTACCCGAGCACATTCGACTCCCTCAGCACCGCCACGCCATACGCGGGGGTTGAGGTTGGGCGCGGGCGCCTGAGTAGAGCGACATCGTAAACTGGAAAATGGCCCGGGTTTTGTGTACGGTGTTGACGTGTGAGCCCCTTTAGCCTTCTGCCTTCCGTCATGTGAACAGTTTGCATTAAATTGCAAATGGCGCGTCCAGGATTTGATGATACACACTAGACTAACATGGCGAATTTTGCGATCGTTTATTTGTACGTCATAGGAGACCACACTGCTACGCCTTCACGAATGTTAGGGTAGCGATCGATGGCCTCTAGGAACCCCACGTGTTCGGTTCGAGACCTACGTGTGAATACGTGGGTCATTCGTTCACCCCATATCCTCCTAACCCCTACGCAATCTTGACTTGTGTTCGTTGTGTGGTCGTCCAACATCCTCCGGTGAACGTGTCGAAGGCTTTCGACCGCGGCATTCACGACTCGAACAAGACCCCCGGCTACCCACCGCCCGCTCAAGACTTCGTATGGAATGGAAACGCAAAGAGCGCAACGTTCAGGGTGGAGTGCCTACCCGGCGCGCCTCTTGGTGTTGTGCAATGCGGTGGCAGTGTCACTAAGAATGGCAGCACCACGCGCTTCTCGTTCGGCATTGAGGTGGTGAAACCACCGCCGGGATGGTCGTCTAGCGACGTGGTGGAGGTCGTAGAGCTGGACACCACCTGGGAAGAAGCTAGGGCCGATGTCGCGGCAATCGGCCCAACGATATCCGACAACGTCCTCGTGAGAGGTGTTGAGGTGAGCACCGGAGTTGAAACTAACGCAGTAGGCCGGCGTGGCATGATCTGCAACAGACGGTTCTGGCGAAGACATCAGGAAGGTTGGAGTCGAGGGCTAGAACGACCATTGCAAATGGTGTTTTGGCATCAAGATGTGTTTGATGACGCAGCACTTGTTATATCGACCCTTCGATACTCCTGTATCACCAGGTATGTGATGGCCTTTTGTCGATAACATCCCCGACACACCTCTACAACGGGAATAGGTAGGTTATAGTATTGCTGCACGATGTAAGCTGTCGTGTACATGGAATACTGATCCTGGTGGCCCCGGCGATTCTCTACGTGCACCACACCTCGACATACATACGTAGGGCTTCTGATTCTGGTATCTTCCAAAAGTTAACCAAAGGCTCGAGCTCGATTTTCGTATAGCTAGTCTATGCCAGGTATATCTTGATTAGTTTTCTCCATTAGCTGCTGTTTCACTCTCCCCAAATATCGAGGCCTGTCTATTACCATGGATCAGTCAAAAGGATGAGTGTCCGTAAAAACAAAAACGAACGACATCAACAACAGCAAACACGCGATGGATGTTTATATACCGTACAAGTGTGAAGCCTGCACCTCTTCGACACATTCCCCGAGTATCCCCGAACACGTGACGTCTTGCTGCTCTTCTGTATAGATCCGTCTCATCTGCATGCGTCAGCCGTCGTATTTATGTTCGTCAAAAATATGGTTGGGTTTACTACTCTGTGGTGTGATACCCCGCTGGTCTCGAATATGCAACTCATACCGCTACCATAGGCTGCAGAAGATATAAAACAGTGTTCAAACCAACACAGTTTACGATGCGCAAACTCACGAAAACACTACATCCTTCTTTGGTTTGACGCTCGTTTTTCCCCCCCGTTTGTAGCCACGCCAGGTGTTTCCGCCGACCCCCACACTTCTGGTCGGTCGTGTGGACCCTGGACAAAGCGTGCATGAATCCGAAGAGCATGGATTCCGTCTTACGGTACAAAAGGGGAGCCTGCATTGCGCCATCGGTCCCATAACGATCCAAGAGTTCGCCCGAGTTGTCAAGTGCGAGGACGACAACGAGGAATATCTTGTTAGAGCAGTGGTGGACTGTCGGCCTTCAGGGGTACAGTTTCCGGGTGCATCTCTCCTCATGGACTTCAGGATAGACGATACCCCCCGCACCAAGATCTTGCAATCGTTTCAGGTGCGCCTTACACAGGAGCATGACACCAGCAGCGAATCCCGCCATAGTCTGCCCGAAACCCCATCATCTCACACAGTCATTGTGCTATGTTGCAGCAACGAGCACTCTGTGAGTTTTACTGTTTCGTGCGAAATTGGTAGGGTTGGTTGTGTTCATTGAATGGGTATACAGTATACCACTTGCTATACCTCTTGAGTAGCAAGATGACAGATGCTTGTGTTTTTTCCAATAAATGGTTGACGCGCTACTGCCTATCATTGTTCGTACATATTATGCCGTGGGTTTCTGTATGACAGGTTCTTGTCCGTAAGGATGAATCGAAGGGCTGGCGCAAAGTCGATTCAGAAGTGCGGGGGGACGGGTGGGGTACGTACCTACGCGCTGAAATCAGCGATTTTTGTTTCTTCGTGTGCGGGCGTGAAATCCACCCCAGCGATCCTACTCGTCTAGAAGACTGTGAGAACAAGGGAGTCATTGAGGTGCAAAACGCGACAGATGTCGAACTTTACCTTGTTCTCGTTCCTGTTTCATTTAGCTCCGACAACATGTCTAAAGTTACATACACTGGAAATATTGGCGTAGGATTCGCTGGGGTAACATTGGCGGCTGGGGTTGGCTCTGCTCACGAGAGCGCAAACAAAAGCCATATGCTACCGGCCGGATTGTCTCCCGACGAGATTTCGGTTGCAGCCGGGGGAACATTCCAATTCGAGCCTCCAGCGGAAGCAAAGCAGGGGAAGCTTTTAATAGCTACGATAACAGAGGACTCACAGACTGGCTTCTCCGTGAAGGTTGTCGTTTATCACACTAGATTCGTCGTATCCGTGGGGAAACGAAGAGTCATCCTCCCAATTTGCCTGCAAAGCAAGAGCAGTATAACTGCTCGGCTTGGACCCGATGATACCCCTGCGACCATGGTGATGATAATGGGAGGTCTGGGGTCAAAGGGCATGGGTTCCACCGTAGTAACAACACCGGAAGACGCGTTTCACCTTACAGCACGGTCGTCTATGGCTAGCGCGGAAGCTCCTGCAACACTGACGTCTGCGGTCGTGCCGCCTGCACCTACGCAACGTCAGAACGGTGCCATGCCGGGGTGTGGAGTGTCCTAGTAAGGGTAGAGGAGGATCCAGTTCCTATAAAACGTTACGTTGGAGTCGACGCCCCGTTTCTTATGTTGTTGCTTCTATTTAGCAAAGGTCTACTCTTGGTGATATTATGAGATTTTGTGACACCCGACTCCAAGCACCGTTCCAGCGGTTAAGTTTGGTGTCCTCGTGATAACACGAGGCTTCGTTTTGTACGACCGCACTTGTTTCGGGTGCTAGGCCCTAGCCGTTAGGGCACGCCACAGGCGCTTCCAGGCCCTTGTAGAACGCACGCCGCAGGCTTGAACTAGTGAGACAGGAAAATGCCTACACAACCGAAACGCGCATTAAATGTGCCTATCTATTTCAGGAATTACGCTTAAACAATGTCTGAGACGCGCCTACAACCTTGTCAGCTCTCCAAGGCACAGCCTGTAGCATTTGTTATTTATGTAGGTTCAAAGGAGTATTAGTGCCCACCAGCTATTGTAGACACTGTGCCATATTACACTTTGTTCCATACGTTGGGAGTCATGGCCTAAACGCGTTATTTTCAATTTCCAGAACAGTCGTGTACGCGTGCCTGTCGATGTATTCTTGGAAAGATTGACAATATACTCACGAAGTCGGTGGTTCAGACACACCTGTTACAGAACACCTGGTTCAGGGAGTTGTAGAGGCATGCCGTAAAAGCGACGGTCTAATACGACTACACACGGTACACTTGGTCCACCTCCTTTCCTGTGAATTTAGGAGTTTCAGGCTAAGAGGGTTATTTTCAAGTGGATGCATTGTTGGTTTTCGGAATGGGAATCTGTTCCGTATTCGAGACTATAAGCAAGACAGACACAAAACGGTCTTTCAGAAATTGTGGTTTAGGCATTATTTCAGGCATGCAATACAGGATGGGGCCTAGCGGGCGGCCTCCGTATTCCCGCGTGTCGTTGGTTGCGGCGTTAGGGTTAGGCTTGCGCTGGGAGATTTCCTTTGTCCCTAGAGTATACTATACGACGAGAGAACGATAGACTTGGTATGACGCCTGCAGGAGAGGGACAGGAACAAATATACAACCTGGGCATATGACTGTCCGAGTCCGCTTTGATTTTCCACAAAGAAAGATTTTCGAGGCAATGAGGCAACTTGACGACGGTATGCGGCCATGTGTGCTGTCGGAAGATAGCAGGCGGTCCGATACTCTCGTCGTGGAGCAAGAACGCTGGGAACGATTCATGCGCACGTTACGACTGCCAATATGTTATTCGGTGGTAATCAGCGTGACCGAAAGGCGCTTAAGAGCAGATAGGTGCAAACGGCATGGATGGAACGCCCCTCCTTTACCGAGAAATGAGAGATAAAAGAGGGAACCGGGAAACACGCGGGGTGGCAAGATCGACGAACTCCAGAGACAGCAGGTGCCGGAGCTAGGAGCAACGGTTCACGTCGACGACTTGTATAGTGTATTATTTGGTCGACAGGAACGCTGTATAATACGTACACCGTGGTCGTCATGGCGTGCTCAGCGATCGGGATCACAGAGGCGCGCAGGAGAGGTGTTTTTCACTGTGCCGACAGTACGTCAGGTAAAGACGACGACTAAAAATTACGTACTTAGAGGGGGGCGGGGTACAGAAGAAAAATAATAGTAGTAGCAGCAGCAGTATTAGTACTTAAAGTTGTATATTGATAGTATCACTCTCTTATATACGACGACTTTGTTATCTAGGTCGCGCCACGTTTAGAACATACCGAATCGTGGCTCCTGCGGATTGGCTATAGGGAGGGTATAGTCTCCCGGGCGTGTGCCTTCACAACAATATACCGTGGTATTCGACACCCTGTTGTGCGGGATGATGTTGTATCGTGCGAGCTACTACTCGACGAACTCCGGCGAGTTCGCCTGTTCCTGCTTCTTTGGTGTAGCTCTGTATAGCCTACCATTGGAGTTGCAAAAGGAAACGCGACAACGATATTATATCCTACGCCGACAGAGTATTCAGGCAGGGCGGCAATGGGGCGGAGACCTCCAGGTACGTATAGCACGATACTGCAAGATAGACGTAGAGCGGCAGTATGACCCATGGAGGTAGCAACCGTCGCATCGGTGGTAGACGGCTCTACGGCTGAGAGAGGGGAGGGCTGATAATGACTTCCTCGTGATTGTGGCCGCCATAGTCGTGATACGTTCCTCGCCTTGCCTTCACGAAACGCTATACTTAGCGCGGCATGGGATTCCTCACCCGTCTACTTTTCCCGGGATGCACGGTTACGCTCTTACGTTTACGCTTCCAGCCTGCGCCAAACGCGCTTTGCATAAGGCCCTCAGATGTTTTAGTTTGGTTTGTCGTCACCCTTGAGGCGTATATCTCACTTGATTGGTTTATTAATAACGTAAACTGCCCGTTTAATTTCTCCTTTTTGATTAGACTTGAAGCCGTGTCCACCTCAGCGTGTCGATTGATGTTCGGATAATTTTTGTTTCCACCTACCTTTTGATTCTCCAATGGAAATATTGATACGAGGAGGCAACCCGAGGTCGATTGTTTTATTGGTCACCATGTTACAAACGTTGTTTCTGCCAACGTAGACTGACGAAAGCGAATAATGATCAATCAATAGTCCAGCATCCTGCATTCAATAAAGCCGCACCAGTACCAGGTATAGGTTGTCACCATGCCTGCAGGGTCCCCGCCTTATCGTCTAGCCCATGCTCTGCTAATCCTTGCCGATGACATAGAATGTTTATCACCGGCGTACCCTTTGATAAATTTTACTGTAGTTAGTGAGTTATCTTCAATGTTTATACCCTTGCTTGGGGACATGCGGATCAACTCAGCTGGGGGGTTTCAAGGGGGCACCGGAGGCGCATCTATTCGGTCCTCAATATATTATGATCAGTGCAAACGCTCTCGCACTTCACAGGTAACGTAGTGAGACCTCTACATTCAGTGTAGCCGGTATGGTTTGGTTTGAAGCTTCATCCCGAACGTTGGTGGTATGGTCAGTTGCGACTAGTCAACGTGTTTTACGATGTTTCCCTCTTCTCCGGGGTAATCGCCGTTGCTTTCCTGGTTGCGCTGGCCGTTAGCCGATGCCCTGAGTCGCGTAGCCAACGCCCGCGGGGAAATCCCTTCAGTGGTACAAATCTTGTCTGTCAAACCCTCGGGGGCGACAACCTCATGAATGACATCCCTGCCACGTCTATCGCGGCACGGTGTCCACCTCCGTCTCTGTACCCTGGTTCTCGTGCTCTTAAGACATGAAAGAAATGGCTGTCGTCCAGTTTGACGCTCTTCAGGCGGTATTGTTGAAGCAGCCAGTGATATATTCTCGGATTGGACACCATGTTATATACCTCATCTCTAGCGGCATAGGCAGAAACAATGTGTAGTTCCCATCGAACAGTCGCGCCCTGCATCCTTCCGTGATGAAGTGGCAGTGTACATACTTCGAGTTCAACAGCAGGGCCCTCACGCTATCTTCAAATAGATTTCCGGGGAAACCTTGTCGAGTTCACCTAACGGATGCGACCTATATATACGTTGTACACCCCTACCTCTGTGAGTTTGCCCTGTCTTGGCGACTCCTCTTCTTGCTTGGGGAACCAACGTGGGAGATGGTTTCAACGGGGGACCCAGGTATATGCTGTCTCAGTCCAGCACGGAGTATATAACATGTAGGCCCTTCCACACTGAACAAGTGAACCCACGAGTGGTGGTCTACCTTCTTGATGGTAAGTATCGGAGTTTTACCTTGAGCGTGTGGGGTAGGATAGTTTCGACATATCGATGTTTTGCCAACATTTCGCACTTCGCCCTGATGGGCGGCATGACCTTGCCGGTCGCCGTGGTCTCTAGCCAACGTGTATGCCTATCAGTTGCAACATTATTGTCTGGAAACACAAGGGCAAAACACTCCTTGCTGCAAATTAGCTACCTCCACGGCTAAACCGTGGCCTACTCCACGGCTAAACCGTGGCCTACTCCACGACTGCAGTTTTCAAACTTTTCTTGTGTCAACACGAGTTTGGCAGCGACCCAATAAAATCACTGTGTTTACACTCTTGAGGCAGTCCAAAATTTAGTATCGAGCTGCACACCGTGTAATGCACTGCATCCCCGCCAGTTTAGGTAGAGAAATGAGGTAATTATCATCCACAGACGCGCGTCTGCTATACCCTCGATGCGTCACTTTCCAGTCTTGACAGTTCAACCGCTACAGGAAGATCCCCGCTTTATCGTCTACAGCATATACACGAGTAAAGCTTGTCGCCTATATTCAATAACTATTGAAGATTTATGAGCTTGTTCCTGGGTGATGTTTTGCAATGACAAGTGCTGGTCATCTCGGAGGATTTTAGAGTCAGATGCGGGCATCATAGGGGGCATTCGATAGTTCTTGCACGACTGAATAATTCGAGCGCTTCACTCCGCAGGTGAAGTAAGGTAGGGGTGTGTTTCAGCTTTGGGCGAAGTATGCTCTGTTTGGCATGAAACTACTCAAACTTGAAGGCGGGGTACTGTAGGGTAGTTGCGAAGCATCGATTGCTGTTGTCGATGCTTTGTACATCGCCCAGAAAGTCTGACTTCTCCTATGGCGCTCGCCTGTTGCCAGAGGTATGAAATACCATGCTACTGCCCCCTTCGCGATGTTTATACTGGAAAGAGTCCTGTTTACAACACCGGTACGTTGCAACACACGCACCACTGCAGTCTTGACACATACGTTGCTGCAACTTGTTTGACTCCATGACTGTACCCCTGTCACCCTGCTTGCGGTGAAACGTTGTCATCTGCACTTAAAAGACAAAACAAAATTGAGGCGACCCGAGTTCGGTTCTCGGATTGCGCACATTGTTTCAAACGTCAAGTCTGCTGTGGCTGATCGCTAGGCGAAAGTTGTATTTATCACTGATCAAGCGCGTCCAGCGTCTACTATTCTTCACGTTCCAGTCCGCGGTTTTCAACCGTGCGAGCCGGATCCCCACTCTACCGTCTAGGTTTGCCTACATAGTTTGTGCAGAGTAAATGCAATGGCTTCCACTTGTGTATAAATCCACCGTGGTTCTGTGTCGTTCCGGTACCCGAGTAGTTATGGTACGAGCGCCCGTACTTCCTTGTCTTCTGTATGCCTCCTTTGCCTGTTGGTTCGCTTTCCCCGTTTGTTTTTTCTCTTCTTTGTTGCATCTTCCTCTCTTTTGTTCCTGCTTCGTAGGTTATTCGCTCCTTTTCGTTTCCACCTATCTTGAACGCGGGTGTGTATAGATAGCTAGCTAGCTCTCCGTGTCGATGGACTTTGTTTTTGGTTTGTTTGGTTCTGGCGTTTGGTTTGTGCATTTGGCCGCACCTCGCGCATCTACCTACCTGCGAGTATACACGTCTGTGTACCCACTTGCGTTCTTACGCTTGCGTACTTTCTTGTGCATTCACTTGTATTGTCATGTTTCCCTGCATTTCTCATGTTGTATATGTTCTCGTTCTAGCCCGCCCCTCAGTGCAAGTGATACCGTAGACGGTGACAATGATCTTGCGAACTACTTCAAGAAGCGAAGTTGCATATATTGTCTAGCATGGCCTTGAACTTGGGGTAGTCCAATTATTTGGTGAAAATGTCTGGTAGCTGATCTGCCTGCATACGATGATCCTGTTTAATGCATCCAGTTCGCGTAGAAAGTAGTACCTTTATCATGGCACGAACCCGAGATACCGGTAAACAAGGATTTGACCATGGCTGGCCTAGGGTCGAACGCTACGAGTTAACCTTTAGCACCGTCACCCAATGACACGCTTCGTATGGCCACAAGCCCGTCTACGGGTAGCTCGGCACCTCTTCACAAGGTATCATATCTGGTTGTGTCGCCTCCAGCTACACACAACTGGACCGCATCCCGCGGTGGATCTTGCTCGTATTTAGAAGCCCTGGCCGCCCCGCGGTCGGATGAGATGCTTTAAAGGTCGTTGTATTTGAGGGCCGAGCACGAGAGAGAGAGATCAGCCTCCTCCCTCACAACAATGAAATAATCCATAACAACGGGACAAATAATTGCAGGCGTGTAGTTCAGCGAGATAAACGTCAGTATCGTCACTAGGCTTGAGAGTGCAGCTCTGCATTTATGCGGGCAACCTACGCAAGCGCGCTTCGGACCTACCCTCGAAGCTGTTGCGTACAGTAGCCTTTGCCAGTCCTCTTGTCCCACAAATCACACCAGACAAAGCGCCCAATATATTGGTCGGCACATTCTTTCAGATTGTCCGAAACGCGCGGCGAAGCCCCGTACGGGTCTCGCCTCAGCCTGCACTAGGGTTGGCGTTTGGGTTAGGGTTAGGGTCGGGTTGCGTCGGCGGCGTGTCGTGGTTTGATTGAAAACAAACACCCAAACACACGTAAAACCAGCAAGAAATCAGATTTTATTTGGTTTTATCTGGTACAATTTGAGGGATAATATGACCGGTAAAGGCGCCTCAGCTCGCTTGCCATCCTATGGTTCGATCCAAAACCCGGGTACTTGGCGGGTTTGAGTACCCGGGTACCCGTATGACTGGCATGTCCCCCACCACAATGTCTCTAGAAACCTTTCAAATCGACAGAAAACGGAGTGTGCCCACGGGTATGACTGTGATTATTCAGAGCTGAATATTATATTCATGCCTTTTGTACGGTTTTCCAAGCGAGTTTCCACTCCGTCTTTTTTCAAACGCGTGCCCGTTATTATGTTGATATGTTCGATATCGTTTGGGTGTACTACCGATATATAACCATGCATTTAGTTTCCTCGAGCCATGACACCTACCTGCCCTACATGGGGACCTAGGAATGCCACCTACTCTTATTATGGCACACATACTGTCAATCTGGCTTCCGCTATCTGAATGTGTCCAATTCAGGGGCATAGGGTGTAGGTATAAGCGTACGACTACGTAACGGCAATACAGGTGGAAATATGATAGGACACCCGGCGCTGTGTTACCGTTGTTAGATGGTTCTAGTTATCGTTCCGACATCAAGTCGTATTACACACTGTCACCCGCGCGTGGCGATGCTTGGTGACCGTTAACGAACACGAGTTGTCCGGGTGCCCCGGTTTACCCGAGTACTCGTTGAACCCTTTTGATTTTGTCGAAAAGCCCAGGTTACCCGCGACGGTTTCGGGTTTCACTTTCAGAATTATCCGAGTACCCGTTTTGGATGGGTACTCGCCAGGGTACACCTCTATTATATAAGGTTTACTGCGTACTTTTGTGCACCAAGAACCCTTGCCCCACGACCGATACGTGGGATGGCGGTTCGACGGTTTTCGCTTGGCGCTCTCGATTTACGGTTCGCGCTTCCCTCTCACGGACGCCGGCGGATCCTGCGGAGAGCTTGTTGTATGTATGTTCCTTGCGGGTGGGATCAGGTTGCCTAATGGGATCAGATCCAGGTGGGATCGGGTACGGGAGGGAGCAGAGTGCGACGGGGTAGCAGGGTGTTTCACGGTGCTCGCATCCGGGCCTGATCCCACCCAGATCTGATATCATTTGGCACCCTGCTCCCACCCACAAGGCGCATACATACAAGGGAAATGGTCATTTGGAAGTATGCCCCCTGGTGTTTCGGACATTTGGGGGTATAGGCAAAACGTGCCCGCGGTGGGCGCTCCCGCGTGCTCAAACAGGCCTCAAATCCAATTCCGACGCCCTGGCGAGATGCCCGAAGCCCATGCCAAGCACGCACACAACTGGTTGATTGTTTTGGGAATGTGCTTGGGCCTAACGGGACAGCGGCGCATGAGGGGGCGAACAACGCCCCCCCTTTGGTCACACGTTGGGGGGGTAACCCCACGTACCTACTAAATGTATCTACTACCGCCGATTGACCACTTTTTTCACCCCATTTGACCGAAACCAAACCCCCTTTTGACCACCTGTGACAGCCTCATAAACGACTACAGTGTATATGATACGTATTCACATCCCCGCCCAACAGCCCGAATAGACCACGGGGTGAAACATCCAGAACTTGCGAGTGGTCACAATCGTTTGTCTCCCCAGAAATCTCGGCACAACTATACTTACGAGTATTTATAGATGATATGAAGATATTGGTTCTTCTGACAAAACATGATGGTGACGGGAGAATCAGAACACATACGCGCATGGGTCGTGGTTTGCTGGGTGCATGGTGCTTCGCTGCCGGGTGATCTGTACACGAAAACACCAGCCCGCCGTCCAACGCACAGCACAGACACCCAACGGCCTTGAAGGTAGAGTCAGGTGGACGAACTCCTTCCCCCCATGTCGAGTTCGTTGTGCCTTATGTTGGTCGACTCCCAAGGACCCCGCCCACCCAACAACCAAGCACCGAGTATACGGCACCCAGCACCCAGCCCCGTGGTTTATTCGGGCTGTTGGGCGGTGATGTGAACACGCACGCTGTAGTCGTTTTTGAGGCTGTCACAGGTGGTCAAAAGGGGGTTAAGTTTCTGCGGGGAAGTGGTCAATTGGAGGTAGTAGATACATTTATTAATAGTAGATACGCGGGGTTATCTCCCCCCAACTTGTGGTCAAAGTGGGGTCTTCGTTTACCCCTCATGTGCCGTTGTCCCGTTAGGCCCAAGAACATGCCCGAAATAAATCAAACTGTCGTGTGCGTGCTGGGCCTGGGCTTCGGGCATCTCGCCAGGGCGTCGGAATTGTATTTGAGGCCTGTTTGGGCACGCAAGAGCGCACGCCGCGGGCGCATTTTCCCTATACCCACATATGGCCGAACAAACAGGAGGTATACCCGTAAATTACCATTTCCTTAAATACAATCAGTCCAGCAGGAGCCGCCGGAGGCCATGAGCTCAAAGCGCAGACAGTAAATCATGAGTGCGAAGCGCGAACCGTCCTCCCACGTACGGTCGTAGGATCAGGGTTCTTGGTGCACAACGAGGAAACAAGTAAAACCTACAAGGGTATATAATAACAATCTGGGTGTCTCAATAATTTCCACCCAGATGGGTGCACGGAATTTTTTTGATCAGAGAAGGCTCCAAGCATGAGCACCATAACATAATCAGATTGCCTGCTCATGAAACGACTGTTCTACTTTCTAGAAGCAATCCCCATGCCACGACCCACTTCTCAGCAGTTGTTCCTGGTACTACTGTAAATGTGAGTAGTACCCAATGACGACCTATAATATTAGAAACTCGAGCTTATGCGTTACGTCTTTGCAAAAAGGAGAATAAGGTCATTCAATATTTGACATAGTAGAGCCGCATATCCCGCAGTGTATAAGACTCGGCATAGTGGTTTATTTCAATCATAAACATCGACTACTTGGAATTAGAGTCGGACATTTATCTTCAGAATATGTAACTCGAAGAGGACGTGTTTCAGGGAGCGGCTATAGTTTCACGCTGAAACTCGAGCACTGCGATGCGGTTTTCAAACGGCTAAAAATACAATTGCCTCGCTCGCGTCTTCGACGTGTGCCTCAGCTTGGAGTACATAATAATAGAGATAACAATGGCACAACAGGCCTTGCCCTCGAGCCACATGATTACTAGTTAAGGCTCGGAATATATTCGTGCGGGAGGGATGGTGAAGCGGTGCACCGCACGTCGCTATGACAGGGGGAACTAGGTTTTCATGAAAGTTTGTTCAGAGTGAGCAGCAGACTACACAAGAGAGCACTCGCGCGCCGAGCGTGTTAGCCGCAGTGCAGCGTGCACCGGGCTGGCAGCCATCGTGTGAGCGCTTGCCTCCCGCCAGTTGACCTCTTTGTTGAGCTAGGCGTTGGTGTGATGATCTGTGTGCTGTGTGGTGTTTGTTGTTGTTGTGTGCTCCGTGTCGTGTGTGTTTGGTATAATCGGGGAAACGTGGAGGTCGTTCATTTGGTTTCCAGTGCCTATGATCCGTAGAGAGACGTATCGGTTGAGTCGATGCGATATACCTTTCACAACAGCCGACATTGCTGTTTGTCGTAGGGTGTGACGGCTGCGAGTTCATACTACACCGAGAAGCTTGTTGTACTTGAGTTGGGGACTCGGGTTAGGTGGTGCTGTGCGTTGCTGCTGCAGGGTTGTTTGTTGCTGCTGCAGAGCTGGCGTGCTGTGCGATCTTGCTTGCACTCGCACGGTCATAACATCAGGTTTTGCTGATAAAGTGCACAGAAACTTACTTCCAAATAGATATCATGTACTTGTTCAGAAAAGTGACCAAGTACGTACCAGGTCATTCATTAGTGCTTCGGCGTCTGTTGCGCGCAGCGCAACATGCGACGCAAGGAGAGTTGCGCGCAGCGCGACACGCCTGCGGCGCATGTTGCGCATCGCAGAGACGCGCAAGATCGCCGCAGGGGGCCTCGGTGGGGCCCCCGGGAGGGCCCCCGGACGACCGCCGGAGGCGAAAACCTATCGATATATGCGAGAATATACGCCTCAAAACCAAGTAAAAACCCTTTTGATATATGTTTGGCTACGGTGAATAAAAAAAGCTTTTCCTAACTTTTTTTTCGACTATGGCGAATAGGACACAGGGCAACGAAGATTATCAATTACGGCCAATCGGACAAAAGGTATATAAAAATATAAACGGCTACGGCAAATTATATAAGCAGGTTTAAAACAAATAAAGCCTACGGCGATTTAGAAAAAAAACCCTCAAAATATGTATCACCTCCGGCGAGAAATGAACGAGCAACAAAACAAAATCGCCTGCGGCGAAAACTGTTGCTCGCCCAAATTGCGTGTTGCGCTGCGCACAACCAGTCTCGCGGCAACTGTTGCGCAAAACGGGTTTTGTACTCAAATATTGCGCCAACAGCGCAAAACCCAATTAATAGCCTGGCGCGTACATACTTTTTTCGTTTAGATGATGTAAAACTTGGAGCTTATTTTCACGGAAACAATTCAGTGCACCCAGCTGGTTGGAATTTTTTATGACAACCAGATTTTTGTTATATACAGGTTGGTTTTACTGCGTATTTGTTGTGCACCAAGAACCCCGATCCCACGACCCTACCTGGGAGGACGGTTCGCGCTTCGCGCTCACGTTTTATGGTTCCCGCTTCCCGCTCACGGACTCCGGCGGCTCTTGCGGAGGGCTGACTGTAATTCTGTACCTTGTGGGTAAGAACAGGGTGCCAATTGAGATCAGATCCGGGTGGGACCAGGTCTGGGGGTGGGACCACGGTGAAACGCCCTGCTCTGCCTTCACACCCTGCTGCCACACGGACCTGATCCCACCCGGATCCGATTCAATGTGGCACTCTGCTTCCACCCAGAAGGTGCAGATATACAATCGGCCCTCCGCAGGATCCGCCGGAGGCCGTTAGCGCGAAGCGCGAACCGTATATCGAGAGCGTGAATCGCACACCGTCATCCGTCATCCCACGTATAGCTCATGGGAGCAGGGTTCTTGGTGCATAACGGGAACGCAGTAAAACCTACGAGTATACACTAACAATCTGGGTGTCACAAACAATTTCACTCAGGTGGGTACACGGAACTTTGTCGTCGTCTAAAACACGATATGTGCTCTTTTTGTACAGATCCATAAATAATCCCGTTATTTGGAGTTTAAATAGTTTTGTATTTTTCAACCACCCAGGTACATCCATATCGTCCAGATCTAAGAAATCGGATATACCGACTACGAGCGACGACCAAAATCCACTGCTCAATCTTGTACTCGAGATCAATCGCGCCGACTCATTTTAGGCATAATTTCGGAACCCTGAAAAATTGAGGAATCATCGAGCGTCAAAACCAAACGATAAGTTTTCAGTTCACTGTCCATCTCTTACGGATGGTTTCCGAAAAAGGAAAATGAACGTTGTCAGTTTCCAAAACCGATTGTCAACCTTATGGGCTTGAAAGTGTGTCCATTTCCGACTAGTTATAGCAATTATTACTTTCAGGTCGGTCTCCACTGTGAAATGGAGCCCCATTTTCGATCGCAATCACGATTGAAACTGCAATTGGATTTGAAATTGTGATGGGTTTCCACACATCGCTGGAGGCAACACGCGGTCAAATGTACCGTGAATGTCCGTAGTAGTTGAGAACAAGCCGCGTCTGCCTGCCAAGAAAGCGACAACACAGGTGTACTGCTGCTGCATTCTGTGCCACGCCCCCCACCTGCGCGTGCCTCAGACATCACCACAATTCGATGGGATCGGATTGTGATCGTGTCGGCCACGAAATCCTTGTAACCCCCCTTGCAGCTGCGACTGCGGCCTTTTTCAAGCACAAGCACAAACCCCTCTCCCCCCAGCTATGAAGGCATTACCCGTCGTGGGCGTGTGTGCGCGGCTCCTGAGTTAGATCAGGCAGCCCGCCGCAGAGATAAGCACTTCAGCCGGTGTCAAACCAACTGGTTGTTGCTCGAGCTTCAGCTCTCAGAAACTCATATAGGAAGAAGAATGGCGCTCAGGCCGGTGTGTTCATTATCGCTCTTGTCCAAGGGGACAGAATGAAGAGGAGGAGGAGAGAAGAAGAGGAGTGAAGGAGAGTGCGTTTGCACGGTCGATCGTTCACGGAACTCCCAAGTCTCAAGACCCCTCGCATGCGGTGTTCAGTAAAACTCGAACAGAAAATCCTCGGCTGGACTCTAAACGGTATTTCGGGGTTCTCCCGCATATATTCGAGAAAACTTATCCAACAGGGTTTCACCGCATACTACTGAACCGGCATTGGTCATACCGCTGCTTGTACTGCCGTAGAACTTTGTACTGCTGTTGTGGCCTACTCGCTACAGGCGGCTATGTTACCGATCAGCGACTCGGTATAAGCTACTGGCTATTGCTGGGTAGAATGGTAGCTATCCTTAATACAAGCACCACGACAACTTGTCTCCTCGAGAGGGTAGTCGATCTCTGGGAGAGAGGTGTGTTTGATGGTGAACGAGGACTACAGACAGTGGGGAGGAAAACCTAACTTCTAACGACACCCCTCAGTCGTGTTTATTTATATATATTTCGAATTGCGTTATCATTTTCGCTTCTTGAGTTGCGGGAGAGAGAAGTTCCTCCCCTCGGCCAGATACTTGTATCGCAGCTTCATGCAGTACCCTGAGTATCTCGACCACCGTATTTTACTGTACTATGCTACCGGCCGAGTCCCTAACTATTCACAGTACAGCCTACAGTTGTCTCGGATGGCCAAGCTCCCGAATGGTACAGTACCATTCGACTCCTACAATCTAACTCAAGTAAACCTCAACGGAAATAATGACCCGTAACCCCAGCTACTCGTGCCCCCCCCCTGCCCCTTCGAAATATACAATGGGGGGGGTGGGGCGGCTGAAAAGAAGACACAAATGTCTGGCTTGGCTGGCTAAACCAGCGACTACTTCACGTCTTCCCGTGCTCGTCACAAGGCCTTGTGCTTGCTCGTACCCAACGTGGGGGTGCTGATCTGCACGCGATGCCTTTCTCCAAAGGACTGCGTGGGGGGCTCTCCATCCCTGAACCAAACTTGCTTTATCCCAGTTCCCGATACAAACATGCCTTATTATCTCTACCAATAAACACTGCTTTGTCCGTTATTTCGTTTGCGGAGGCCGTTACTCCGTCTACGGACAACACTACCCAATATTGTATACATTTATAATTGCATTATCACTATCATTTCATGAGTCGTGAGAGAGAGAGGTTCCTCCCCTCGGCCAGATACCTGTACCGCAGCTTCTTATAATACCCTGAGTATCTCGACAACCGTATTTTACTGTCTCTCTGCCTACTATGATACCGGCCGGGTTCCTCACTAGTACGGCCTACAGTTGTCTCGGATGGACAAGCCTCCGAATGGTACAGTGTCATTCGACTCCTCCAACACCGAGGTAAAGTGAGACTACTGTTTACCGTGCTCTTAAGATTATTCTTTGTCCCAAATGGTTCCTTCTCCCGGCTGTCTCTCTTGTGTCACCTTTGCCTTTACAAGCTTGCGTGACACTGTTGTGGGTCTTCTATATTATTATTCATGCACGCCTTGTGTGCGTGGGACTTTCACCTCCCCTCTGTCTAGATCACTCGTTCCGATATGTCTCCCCCTCCCGTGAGCGTGGTCGCTCCTCCTATAGGCCGCAAGAGCAGGGCGAACTCGTCGGGATTCCGACCTGACTTCGCCACTTTCTCCTTGATTGATCGAAGGGCACGATCATACCTAACCACTATTACGGCCGTGCCACATCGATACGAGGAAAGGGAGGCATGGTCGGGAAAGCCAGGAAAACATGACATCAACTCGAACACAAGGGCGAAGACACCGCTGTCTGCCCTAAAGGACGACCTCGGCCCACGAGCCACGCTCCGCGTCCGCACGCACACACTTTCAACCTGTTATTCATCACCCTTGTGCCCTTTAAACGGTTCTTGAACATTATCAGCCTTTTTCCCTCGCATGTTTCCCCACCGTTTGCCACTGCCGTGAAACACCACGTCATCCCGCGTCAGACAGTTCATTCGATATAAATCCTACCCTGTCGCCAATTTACTAGAAATCGTATTCGACGCGCAACATCGCAACCCTGTCAAACTTCAGGCCTTGCAACTGTCTGAGTGTACTCGAAGCCAAAACAAAACCAAAAACAACATTATTGATGAACCATCAACATGCGAAACATACTCCATACTGGGCAACCAGACGAGTACGTCCACCTAGTGAAGCTCGCAAATGAACCCGGTTAACTGGGGGTGACGATGTAGGTACATTCACGCCCCCCCCCTCCGGCTAGGCGCTGCTTCTGACCTTTCCTCCGTCGCCAACCGACGGAGCCCGCCCCCCCCATTCAAGCCCGCCAGACGCGGCCGACGAAACGTACGGCGTCCCGACCGACAGCCGCGATCCCCCATCCACGAGTAACAGCCGCCGGTCAGATTGTAGCTCGCGTAAACCCGCTGCCAATGACACCAGCGAAAACGCTCGGTGGGTGCAGGCGGCCGCGACAAGGGGGTGTCACTGACGGGTTGTCAACGGTGCGAGGTGGCAGGAGTGGGTCTTCAACCTCCGCCCCCGTAGATTTCTAGACTTCGCCTAGTGTTTGTACTATGTGATGCAACGATTCGATGTGTGTCTGTACAACGTAACAGTCTGTTATCGACCAAAACACAATGTATATATATACATTTTGGCATATATCGCGGTATGAAAGTGTGCTACCCTGTAAGGGTTGACACAACTATACTCCTCACCATGGCCCCCAAATTTAATAGCACCTAATCAAAATATGGCTACACCGCAGCAGGAGTAAGCACAACATTGGCAGCAAGATGACCACCCGAAAGCAACAGCACCAAAGGGCTGTCGTAATACCACGGACAGTATTTGTGTTCATTCAACATTGAAAGAGTGATGTCTGTGCCAGACCGCAGGACACCTCAAATATACCGTGTTGCCCCCATATCTCGGGTTGACAAGGTGAACAGCCCCGCGGCACCAACGTTTACAGCAGGCGTGTCTGTCGTCGGTGCCCAAACCGCCTGTCCATGCTGTTCTCGTGTGTTTTCACGATGAAATCAAGACATAAAGGGAAACAAATAAAATATATTCGGGTAAACAAATTAAGGTATATATAGTGAGTGCCCTGTCAGTTTCCGACCGTAAGAAGCCCGAACCCGCATGGGTTGTCCCATGTAAGGAGTTGGCCATATGAGCCACACAACGGCGACAGATCTTCGCAGAACACGGGGTTGTCATCGGTACCGGCACTGCTTAATCCACTCTACTCTTGTGTTTCCACAAGAAACTAACAAAGTGAACGACGACAAAACCAATCAATACAACAATTCGTACAGGTATGGGATCCTACCAGTTTCAGACTGTAGGAAGCCCAAATCAGATTAGTGTTGTTGCATGTAATGGGGTTGGCAACTAGGGCCGTATAACGGCGGCACAATTTCACAGCCCACGAGGCTGTCTTGGGCGCCGGAACGGCATAATTGTTCATTCCTTGTGCGTATGTTTGAGCCACCCCCCGGCCGCCCCATCAATAGTATAAATGGGGTGTCTTGGTACCGCGAGCAATGTCTCCTGTCAAAAATAAAGCGGCAGGGGACGTCGAACTATATTGCATTGTACCCTGTAAGGGGCTGGCGATATGACCAGCGTAGCAGCAACCCCAATTAAAAGCACATGAGGCCGTCTTCGATGTCGTAACTGCCTGTCACTATTCTTCTCGTGTGAGCTTAAGTAACGAGGGGTAGACAAAACCAAAACACTTAAGTACACATCGGGTACCGAGTAGTCTCTTGGCGATTGTTTACGGCGTGGGACCCCCAGGTGTACTGCGTTTCGCGCTTGACGGGGTTGACAACATGCTCAGCGACGCGGCCATCGCCCACACAGAACACGGGGCTGTCGTTGCGGAGGGTGTATTAAGTAGGTGACCGAACATAATTAGCAAAACCATGAAAAAGTAGGCCACCGCCGCATATACCTACGTTTTTCCCTATATGGGTCTGTCTCCGATGCCGGAATGGCGCATGCCTACTTCCCTCGTTTGTTTGTACAACTTAACGAAATGGAGGATAGAAACGGAAAATACGAATGAATACCTATCAGGCGCGGTATAGCCTCCTGACAGCTCCAGACCGCATGGAGACCAGAGCACACCGTGCTGCCCCATGTATGGCATTGGAAACATGAGCAGCAAACACAAACGGCCACCGAAATATCCACAGCCCTCAGGGCTGTCTCCAAAAGGTTGCGACTTTGTATATTTATATTTTTATAATATAATATTTTGGCTGTTTTGTTTTTGTTTGTTGTTGTTATATCTTCTTCTTCGTTTTCTCACCGGCGGGGGGATGCCGGGGTTGGTCTCCCCCCACCGCCCCCCTGGCCCCCCTGTCCCACCTGGATGGGTGCACCCTCTACCGCGCCTCCATTCCGCGCGTACCGTGAAACACCTAGACGCAAAGGAACACCGAAATATGTGAATGGTGTGGGGAGGTGTGACAGCGTTGTGCTCCCTACCCCCCCCCCCTCTGGACGTGACCACACCAGATATTCAATAAATTCATTGGAGGCTGTCGTCCATATGCAAGTCCGCCTCAGAGGCGGTTCTTAGCAGGAAGCAGCTCACCCTCCATGCGACTCGCCCAACACCTCACGGCGCTTCGCGCTTGGTGCAAGCAATGTCTGCTTGGCTGGTGAAAACCCAACGTGCTCCGTCCCGGCATTGTAGGGGTGCGAGGGTCTATGGTCATGTGACTACGGCCGTGCACGACATGAGTACACCCTCCTACGTGTTCAACCCACTATTTAGATGATTGCCTCTGCATCGGTCACCGCCCTGTCCCAAATGTACATATCAGACGAGGCGCACGACCCCGCGCCAATCAGCGCGAGTTGCGTATCCCGAGGCGAGGGGTTAACCGGCGCACAACTCGGATTGGGAAAACAAGGTACGTTACGACCGCAGGATGATCACCTCCGAACACACGTTGCAAATTCGTGCGTTCACACCCGGGTCGAGCAAGAGGGGGCACACCCCCTCTCCCCTCCGGGCAGGGGTGCACGTCCTCAAATCGAGTCCGCCCCTCGCTGCAGCAGCGTTGTGCCAGCTCTCACCCCCCCCCATGTTTACGACCTGCTGATGAGATAATTTCTTCTGCATAGGCCGCCGCCCTATCCCAAATGTTCTTAACAGACGGGGCGCACGACTCCACGCCGATTGCCGATCGGCGAGGGTTATGCGTCCCATGACGAGGGATAACCCCCCCGCCCAACACGGATTTGGGAAACAGGGACAGGCTACGGCAGCAGGGCGGGTACCTCGCTAGGCGTTGTGTAAGAGTATGCCTTTCTCGGTCAGTGCCTATGTTGTTAGCTCGGTTCTCTCCATTATACGTTCTGTGTGATGGTATACATTTTTAGAGTTGGAGGTTCCCCCCCAGACAATCGGAAATCGGCTCCAACGTATGCAACCGTTGGTTTCGCTCTCTCTATATAGGCTGACCTCTCGAAGTTCGCAGACCACCAGGGTCCCAACTCTCATTTGTGGGGTGGGTAACATGAGCAGCGTCTCGACAACCTACGATTGAACGACACGTGGGGCACCCGAATACTCTTCGGGTACTGCATGGTTTTTGTCTTTTTGCCTTGTCTCTTGTCAGGGCTGGCTCCGCAGGGTAGATTTGCGGGAAATTGATCACACGTGACCCAGTAACGCAGATAATGGGCGATCAAACAGGGCGCTACTACCGATTGTCTGGACTGGTTCCTGCTCTGCGCTGTGTCGTACGCCGATATGTTTTCATTGTGCGTTCCCACCCAAGCCCGATGGTACCACTCCCTCGAGCCATAAAGCTCGTTGTCTAAATCAGAAAACATACCCGATATTCATATACTTTGTATATATATATGTAAAGGTGGGCCACCCGGGACCTCTGCTGTTCTTTTTTGTTTTCTCTTTCCCTTTGAGCGGGTGGTCGTACCGATAGGTTTTCATCGTGCGTTTCCACCTGGGTCGGGACGGAGGGTGGGGGGGGGGGGCTCGAGCAGTCGTGCTCGCTGTCTCCACAGCGAAGCCTCTCCTCGATGTCTCCACAGCAAGAAACTCTTGGGCGGTCGTGCATCAAGTGTTCTCATCGAGCGTTCCCGCCCAGCTCCAGCCGGAGGGAGTTTTATTTTGTTTTACTCCCTCTCGAGCAGTAGCGCCCGCTGCTTTTCACAGCGGGCCTGCCCCTCCCACTGTCTCCACAGCGAGCATCTCGTGCGTGGGTATATAATTCGTTAAAAACACGAAAAGTAATATAGGGAAATGAAGGCCACAGGCCACCGCCTATTATTTTATCTTGGCTTCCTCTACGCAAGTGGTCGTACCGATATTTTTTCATCGTGAGTTTCCACCTGGATCGCGAAGTATGGGACGGACGGACCCCGAATCTCGAGCAGAAGCACCCGCTGTCTCCACAGTGAGCCTGCCCCCTGCTGTCTCCACAGCAAGCAGTACCATGTCCGTCGTGCATCGATATATTTCCATCGCACACTCCCGCCTCTATAAGGCCAGAACTGTCTCCACAGCGGGCCAACTAAAAAACTATACTAAAGGTAATACATCGACATGTGTCCATGAGTGTCATGCACAGGGCTTGTGCGTAAATAAGAGATTTTTTAACAAAAACGAAAACAAAATAAACAATATCTTAAAAAAGATATATATACAACAGCTGTGAGATCGAGGATTCGGTCGAAACTCGTATTTTCTAGCTGAGTGTGATACTTCGATAACGCGTAATTACGGGGTTTATATGTCCTGATGCAGGATATACATCCCGCATGAGGAGAACACAAGCTGGGCTGTAGTATTCAGAAAGCGTGTGTCTATCTGTGAAGAACAAATAGGTTTTTTGCCACTACTACTATAGAGTCGGAAATAAACCTACCTGGTATTACTGCTGTAAACAATACTCAGGTATTCGTATTGCGTTCTTCGTCATATAGGAAAATATAGGCCACAGGCCACCCCCTGTTATTCTATTTTATTTTCTTCTACGCAGGTGGTCGTACCGATATGTTTTCATCTTGGGTTTCCACCGGGGTCGCGGAGAAGGGGGACCCCCCTCGAGCAGAAGCACCCGCTGTCTCAACAGCGAGCCTGCCCCCTGCTGTTTCCACAGCAAACAACACCATGTCGGTCATGCATCGATATGTTTTCATCGCACACTCCCGCCTCGATAAGGCCGGTACTTTCTCCACAGCGGGCCGACTCGAAAATTATTATAGCGGTAACACTTTGACACGTTTCCATGAGTATCATGCACAGGGCTTGTAGCAAGACTGCTATATGTATATAAATATCTCCCCGAACTGGCGTCTCCGTCTTCGTTTGTTTAACATGTTCATCGATGTGTGGGTGCCTCAAAGGCAAAACCAAAAGGTGTATCGTACGGAAGTACGTACATATCCGTATGTATGCATCTCGCTGCCTCGCTTCCATATACATCCGCGACCACACGCGGCAAGGAAAACAAACGCGATTGTTAACAAACAATATTTCTATTCGTCGTGGACCCATTGTCCAATTTGACAAAACAACTGCAGTACACGGGCGTCCTTGAACCTCCACCGGAATCAGCCGTGTGGTGTATATGTACTCGTGGATATATATGCTTCCATCGTACCCTGCCGGCATGCATCATAACGTTTTTCGCTGTACGTGTGTCTGTGTACCTCGAGGGGCGAGTCTGACTGTGTCTCTCTGCATCCCGTCGGTACTGCCATGTCTATAATCGTGGTGTCGTGCATGCACCCGTCGCAACACATACGCAACACATACGTACATTTGTTTTTTTCCAAAAACGACCCGCTTCTCGTTCACTGGGACGCGGGCGACATTCCACTCAGCGCCAGCTTCTTCTCCTATCGTTAGACAGCACCTTATCGCCAGTGAGCCATACCTAAAAGTACACACATAGCGCTCATTCCATTCCTTGCAGTAGGTCTTCCCTGTTGACCGATGTCGGGTCAGCTCGCCCCCCCTGCTCAGCTCACTGCGGTCCAGCCAACGGGCCGGAGCAGGAAAGAGGAGGTGTACCCCGGCGAGTACCCGTCACAAACGGGTACTCGGATAATTCTGAAAGTGAAACCCGAATCCGTCGCGGGTAACCCGGGTTTTTCGACGAAATCAAACCGGTTCAACGAGTACTCGGGTAAACCCGGGTACCCGGACAACACGTTTTCGTTTACCGTCACTTGATGTCGAAACGGTAACTGTAATCATCAAACAACGGCAACATAGCGCCGGGTGTTCTATCATATTTCCACCTGTACGTAGTCGTACGCTTATACTCACACCATATGCCCCTTAATTGAGCACATTCAAGTAGCGGAAGACATATTGACAGTATGTGTGCCATAATAAGAGTAGGTGGCATTCCTAGGTCTCCATGTCGGGCAGGTAGTAGGTGTCATGGCTCAAGGAAAATAAATGCATGACTATATGCACCGGTAGTAAAAACGCAAAGGTTATCGAAGATATCAACGGGCACGCGCTTGAAAAGTATCAGATTGGAAACTCTCTTGGAAAAACGTACAAAAGGCATGAATATAATATTTAGCTCTGAATGGTGACAGTGATACCCGTGGGCACCCCGTTTTCTGTCGATTTGAAAGGTTTCTACTGTAGAGACGTTGTGGTGGGGGGCATGCCAGACATACGGGTACCCGGGTACTCGAACCCGCCGAGTATCCGGGCTTTGGACACCCCTAAAACCCGAGAATTTCAATTAAAATCTAAACCCGTCACGTTTTGTTTTGCTCATCCGGGTTGTACCCGCCGGGCACCCGGGTCGGTCATCCGGGCTACACCTCTACTAAGATGGCAAGCGAGCTGGGTCGGGTGAGACTAATGTCAGCGAGGATCAGGCGAGTGCAGTCAGTATGCACGGATTGGTAGGCGGCCAGTGCAGCACGCGGATACAGAAAGCTCAATTACACAGGATCTATCAATCCTATCATGAGACTTGAAGCCAAAATGCATGCATACTCCACACAAGGTTCCTCTCCGGGACGTGCCTAGGGGAGTGGTGCAAAGACGAATCGAGAAACCTGCTACAACAGCATACTGGCATAAAATAAGACATCAGGCAGAAAATGCGAGAAATCGTTTTATCCACCCCCGCCGGATAAAAAGCCTTGAGCGCCTGCCACGCGAGCTACCGTGCTCGGATCGAGCTCAAACCTCGAGCAACGTGTCCGGACGGGCTTCCCGCGTCGGCGTTTACTTAGCGTTTTGCCGGAAAGTGCTCGTACGAAGAGATATGCGGCAAAAAGATGAAAACATCACATACACGTGTTTCTTTGTAAGTTTTATTTGTTTTGGAGGCTCACGAGGACGGAGGCTCTGCTCCTCCTCGCGGTGGCCAACACCTCAAACCCCAGGGCCCCTTGCTGGGCCACCGTTCACGACGCGCCGATGAGGATCAAGATCCAAGTACAACAGACCAACCTGAGAACCGAAGGCCTGGACTGGAAAAGGGAGTCTCGAGTTCGACAAGAAGACGGGCCTCTGAACAGTGACCTCTTGCGCCTTGGAAGAGCAAGTCCTATCCTTCACGCCCCCGGATGTTGCGCCCTCTTGACCAACTACGATAATTATGCCTCTCAAGCTCTCGGACGCTTGGACTCCTCTTTCAGCTGCGGTAGCTCTGCCTCTCAAGCCCTCGGACGACTGGACTACTCGCCCAACTGCCCCCTCGAGACCTTGACGACCAACCTTCCTTGCCACGAAGCGCGAGTCCAGCCGGCTCCTTTCCGCCCAACGGCCGATTCAGCACCCTGCGTCTCGACGTGCTGCGCCAGGCCGACCCAACAGCTGCCCAGCCCACCTCCGCCTCTGACTCTACGATACCTACCGATAATAGTTCGAGCAGACTGCGCCACAGGCCTTAAGTTTTACCTGGACCTGGGCAAGACACGGGGCTGCCTGCTGCCCAGCTGTGTACCGCTGGAACTCGTACGAGGCCAGAGAGCGATGCTGCTGCTGTCCGCAGTAATATTGTTTCTGGGTTTTTTCCCGCTCCTTGCGCACAGGATGGCACACTGGATTTCAGTATAGATCCAATTTTCCTTGCTGCTGTGACCACGAGTTTCGATGCTCATGATATGATCAATAATGCCGTTCGGGAGAGCGAACATTTTCATAGTGCTTTCAGTACTGACCGCGTGGAGAACCCCACAGTTGTTGCTGTTAGTACATGTACGGATGGTGGAGGCCCGTCAGACGGCTCCCCTCCCATCACGCCACTTGACTTGACCAATGGACGCGCTCCCAGCGCTCGTAGCGCTCGCCGCATCGCACGAGACGCGTCGAACCTTACCGTGCAAGCCCCTGCTGTACAAGCCTCTACTGTACTTTCTGCTGTTCCCACTGCTGCTCCTGTAGCCTGTATAATCGAGGCTAATCCGGTGTGTTTGCCCCTAACCTCTGCGTTTTTCGCTTTCACTCGTCGCAGGATGTCGGAAGGAGACCCCAGCCCACCCAAGGCCACCGCGGGAGCGAGAGACTGCGGCTCTCCGCCTAGGACCCGGAAGTCACGCCCAGCCTCGAATATATGCTCTCCACGGGAAACCCTGGTGTTCTCTCCGACTCCAGAGGGTATGGTGGACGTCGAGGCCCCCGGCATTGAGACCGCCAGACTCGTGTCGACGGACTTCCCCGAACGACAGCAGGACACTCGGTCGCCGCGATCACTGACCCAGGGGGAGCTGCTGGTACAGGCGGCGCTGTGGCAACACCAGTTGAAGCAGCAAAGTACGCAGGCCCTGCCGAGACAACAGTCTCCGCCAACCATCTCCCTGCTCGCCAACCCCGCACTCCCAGGGTCATGGAACGGCTTTCCGGAGGCGCTGAAGTCGAAGCTCGCATCGAAGTGGCAGTCGATCACCGAGGAGATCACGGCGGCCGCCTCGGCCCGGCCGGCCCGCAGACATCCACACGGCCGAGGAGACTTTGGCCACTGCCCAAGCCGCTGGCATTGTCTCGGACGAAGCGCTCGCCAAGACCACACGCTCCAGCCAGTAAAAGACGCGTGTCACCACGGTCGCCCAAGACGCATTGAAGTCCGCTAGGTCTGAGAACCTACAGCATCCCCATGGCCATGTAGAAGCCAAAGACAACTCAGTCTCCCCAGCTCAGGGACCACCTGGCCCCACTCCAGCAGAGGAACTACCCATCACCTCCGTTATTTCAGCTCCGGCCGCTAGCCTACACATCGCGCCGGTCACTTCCGCAGGGGTGGCAGCTCGCTCGGGGACGACCTCTGGCAATAAGACGCCTTCCCCCGACACGGTCCTAGTCGTCAAGCCCTTGCGGAAGATCTGTAGACGCTGACTTCCTAGGCGGCAGCATAGCTGGGACGATCCGCGTACCCCAAACTTGGCTGCCAAAGGAGGGGGGGGCAGCAGTGGTCAGCAGCGCTCGCCTCCACCAGAAAGAGTTCCAAGACCCCATGATCACGGTGGTCATGAAGTGGCGTCAAATGACCACGAACTCATGAGATGGTCAGCGAGTGGCCAAGATTACCTTTAACCACGTCATCAACCTTCGACGGCGGCACGACTCCTGTAAGCACACCGTACATTGGCTGAACCCCGAAAACTTTATTTTCCAAGGGAAGTGCCGCGAGGACCGCCGTAGGGAAGAGGAAGCCCGCTCCGCAAGCGACGAGTCCCACCGCGACCAAGACTCCCGACGCCAGGGATCTCGCAATGCCCCAGGAGCTGGCAGCGCTCGGCGCGACAAACCACGCGGAACGGTGAGCCGCGGGAAGGGGCGGTAAAGTTAGAGTGACGGGAGAAGGCGACGCAACCAGCCACGGGGAGTCCACGGACCCGGCAGCTTCAGCTCTTCAACGGACAGCAGCAGGCGTTCCGCTTTCCCAGAGGTCACTGGCTTGAGCGGAAAGAGGTAAGGGGTCCCTTCTTTGGGTAGATGTTTCCACCTCTGCCGAACTTGTTGGGCGACTGTCCGTGTCTGATACCCGTGTCATGCCGGTGTCGTCAAACGTTTCCCACGCTCGAACAGCCGCGATTGACGCCGCTGCCGCAGCCGCCGCGGCCAAGCAGACCATAGTCAAGCGTGCGTACAAACATCTGGGTCTTGAAGACATTGCCCGCATATCAATCCTTTCTTTCCCTCCTCGATCAACTCGTCGAACGCCGCGCAACAGCTCACCCGTTCGGTTAAGTCCTCCGCTTCCGATATTATCGTGCGGTGCGATGAAGACAGCCACGAGAGCATGCACTCCGCCGAGGGGATCCCCGACTGGGAGTACCCCCTTCAAAACGCTTCGCACAAGCCATCACGCCTGACAAGCCTACGACCACCCTTGATAGACGATGTCTTTGGACAGGTGTCGCGAGCCCTCGCAGGCGAAGCCACAGGTCCGGCGGCGTTGGCGCTCCTCCTGGGGCTGCTCAGCACCCACTTCAGCCGCGCCGACACAGGGGTGAGCTACTCCAAGTTGCACAACTTTGGCGTGTCTAACGGGACCCCCGTCTGTGGTTTTAGCCGGAGCTTCGAGTGGTAGATTCAGCAGCGACAGGAACGAAACGACGTTTTGCCCCTGGGGCGGAGGAGGTTTTGGAGGTGGTTTGAATGGCGGTTAATGAGCAGTACCCCGTTGTGATGCCCACGCTGTAGCCCTGCGTTTTGGCAACCATAACGAGGCCGTTCGGCACTTTGGACTATCTGTGGTTGGCTTTGCAGGCTCTTGGCATTAATAAGACACCAGCCATCAACGGCGGAAACCCTAACGGTATCACAGTGTGTTGTGATGTATCTCGCTGAACGGAAAAGTAAGGATCACCGTGCGGGGCGGTGTAGACCCATGGGGTTGTTATTTTTGTTCCCGTGGGTTGTTGGAGGTGTACATTTATGATAATATTTCTGAATCGAACATGGGAGGGCTTTACCACCCCCGGGTGCGGCGGGGAATCGACCGTGAGCCCTCAACCAAACCGTAAATCAGCCAGATTGGTGGGGTTCATTTGGGTTTCTACGCGTTTTGTGGCGCGGTATCGACCCGGGAAATATCTGTTTTCGTCCCCGGACTGATGGAGTTGTAGACTAACGGAAGAATTCATTATGTGAGGATGGGACCATATCGTCCCCGGGTGCGGCGGGACCTCGCCGTTGCCCCAAAGCTTGAAGTTACGCCGCGCGCCGGCTCCATGAGAGACAACCAACCATCAATCAGCCTGTGGGGCTTGGGTTGCCATATCTTGCGGGGCGGTATTAACTTGGGGGGGGTGTCCGTTTTCGTCCCCAGGCCGTCGGAGTTGACAAAATGTGCTAACTCGAAATATGAGTGTTGGTTGCTAAAAAACTATTCCCTTTGCTTCCACACCCGTCGTATTTGGTGGCGAAACGCCAACGCGCGCCTGCACGACAACTTATACCTGGTCCATCGGTGGCCATACTTGTAGACGAGCAGGTTACTAATAATAAACGTGTACAGAGTAGTACAAGTCTTGTTATGTACTCGTAAAAAAACATGTCCTTTCACACCTCGAGCAGATCCTCGATTCCCGCTTCATGGTAGAATCATGTCCCGGCAGATCTATGATCTTGCGTGTAATCTAGTTAATCGTGCTGTTGCGCCGGGTGGGACCCAAATAACCATCAAGATCTACTATGGTACATGCTCTCTTGGTTGGGTCTGTACTACGCAGGTCCCTATGCACAACCTCTCACAACGGAAGACGCGTGCTTCTTTTAGAGGTAGCACGTTCGGCTGAAACGTTTCTGAATGATCGGGCCCCTTAACCCAGAATCGTTGCAAGATTATCCAGTGTATACTTGAGTCGTGTTAATATTCATCGGGGAGCACGTTTAGTTTCGATTAAAATCAGTTTTTGGGTGTGGTATAAAGCTCCTCAAGTGACCACCCTTATAAGGCAGAAATGGTGCACCTCTACCCTAGCATGCATCGGAAGGCGAGGAGCTAGATCATCTGTAGATCGTCATAAATCCGAGGTGTGCACTGTTTTACAGCTGCAAGAAACTATCTTATCCTGCGTGCTCGTGGTTTCATGATTTTTGTCGCCAAAAGCCGAGGGTGCTACGTAGTGCCATCCAAAGATTTGTGTGGCCAAAAAACATGGCGCCGTGCAAAAGACTTTCAAGACCAGCCCTTAGACACAGAAGGGGGTTTTAAGATCAGCCCTAAGACCAACCCTTTGAACCACCGCAAAAAACATCCCATTCGAGTCTGTAAGACATCACGTCCCCCGAAAAACAAAAAGGGTAGGCTTTTGCAGCGCTCTAAAAGGGGCTAATAAGCAACGACCCTTCGCCGGCTTGGGGGGCTTCAGCCGGCGAATTAGGCGGTAAAAACAATACGATTACGACAGCAAAACGGCGGCTACGTGAGCAGGGGGTGGTGTTTGTAACATGGTGTCCGAGATGCAGTGCAATGAGTTGAATGATAAGGAAGGGATGCAAGATGATACAATCCGTACCGCTGGGCGATCATGACGGTCGTCGAATGCTGATGACACCAAAGTCATGTTTCGGCCGCTACCGCTAGAAAGGGGTACCACAGAGTTTAAGCTGGTACTCCCCGGAGAGTAAAACGTAGAATACTTAGCAACACGCAGTCAGTACATAAATGTACCCACGTTAAGACCACCCTGGGTGACTAAGCCCCAAAACGTTGTGTCGTAGTTTTTCTACCAAAAACTTGACCCCATCGTGTACGCATTCCAAGGAGTTGTTTCGAGTCTCAAAGGGGTTATAAGTAAGCGTGGAACCGAAACGAAACGCCTCCGGCTTGCAAACGGCGCACCTGCCGGAGGGAGGAAGGAGTGTCCCGCGATCGTTGCGCCTTTAACAAAAAATCATTCCACAAAAAAGAAGAGTTAGTTTCGTCGTAACAACTGTGTCCGTGCAAAAAACTACCCCGCGCTGGTTTCCAAGATAATTTTGTCGTGACGCGTGGTACACGATAGAGGCAGCACTTTTTGGCTGAAACGTTTTCTGCATGATCGGGCTCCTTAACCCAAATTCGTCGGACTTTCTGTCTTGTGTCGGGTTTTCATTTTTGTGTCGCAATATTGTTTTATGGTATACTTGGTCCACGGAATTGTTCATCGCGGGTCCGTCGCACTTTCATTTCCCTCCAAAATCATTTTTTGGGTGAGATGCAGAGCTCCTCTTAAGGTAGCACTTTTAGGCTGAAAAATTATCTGAATAGGGGGGCGTACTCATTTGTTGCTTGCCTTAGTCATTTGACGGGGGGCTTCTTACTATCTATAACCCCAACTAGTCGGAATCTCATTTCTTGTGTTGCAAATATGTTTCGTTTTGGGATTGTTTGGGATTGTTCATCGAGTACGAGCACTTTCGTTTAAATTCCAAAATCGCATTTTTGTTTTACTTACTATTATACTACTGTAACAAGCCCTTCAGGCAAAATAAGGGTGTACCTCTACCGCAGCATGCGTCTCGCCAACAACTCAAGTGCAGCCCTACAAGGGGGTATACATAAACGTTTCTTAAGCGAGCAACGAAAAATCAATAACGCATTTCGGGTTGAAGACGGCACCTCTGTCGGAGAAGGCGACCCCATCTTCGCTGCGGAGGTGCAAGAGGAGGAGGAGGAGCTGTGCCTGTAAAAGCATCATCCCCCACAACTTGTGTTTTGTCACGAATAAAAACAAAACGCGGGTGCGATAGTTATCCAACCAGAACTTCCGGCATGTTTCATTTTATATTTGTTGAAGCAAAAGACATGGTGCCGTCGTAAAAGGTTTCCCTTTCAAGACCAGACCCTTAGACTATAGTAACCCTTAAACCACCGCGACAACTAACCCCAGGCAAATCCCAAGCAGTTACGTGCCAGTGCCGCCGGAAAAAGGGCAAAGAAACGGCCGTGAAGCGCGAAACGAAAAGAGACGCCTTCGGCTGGCTAACGGCGCATGCGTCGGAGGAGAAGAGGGTCCCTCCAGCGATCGCAGCGGCCGCGGAGGAGGCAAAGCCGTGCCCGGAGAAACACCCCACACAACTCCCAAAGCATGTTGTCGCCAAAACACTTTGAGGTGCGAAGAAATCACCCAACACTAACGCCAAGTAGTTAGTCGCGACAAAAAACAAAAGTTAGATGCGAAAGCAGTCCCACGCTACGTTTTAATGCTACGGAACTTCCCCCCCCCCCAAAAAACAAAACAATTGTCGGTTTCAAGAACCGTGGCCTTTGCTGTTTAAGCGTGGAACGAAAAGAGACGCCTTCGGCTGGCAGACGGCGCGTCGGTCTGAGGAGAAGAAGAAGACGGTCCCGCGATCGCAGCGGCGGTGGAGGAGGCGAAGCTGTGACTGCGGCGGGACATCTCGGCCTTGCGGTCGGCCCACCACCTCCCTCCTCCCTTCATCGACTCCGGCAGCTATTTCAATAAGGAAGAGGCGTTAAAGGAGGGGGGGGGGGGGGGTAGGGTAGGGGCGAGGGGGTAAAGCGAGGGTTTTTAGGAAACTAGACAAGTGGGGGGAAGGGGGTCAGGAGGGGCCGGAAAAGTGAGGGGACGCTGTTTGAAAAGCAGGGCGAGGGGCGGGGGAGCGGGCCATCGGAAGTGGTAGATAAAGGGAGAGGGGGCTGGCACGGTCGGGGGAGGGGCTGGGGGCTGGAGGGGCGGGGGGCAAGAGTAGGGGAGGGGGGGTCGGGGGGTCGGATGTACTCGTGTCGTGCATGGCCGTAGTCGTATGACCATAGACCCTCGCATCCCTCCAATGCCGGGACGGGGCACGTTGGGCTTTCATCAAATAGGCACACATTGCTTACACCAAGCGCAAAGCGCCGTGAGGTGTTGGGCGAGTCGCATGAAGGGTGAACTGCATCCTACTAAAAACCGCTTGTGAGGCGGACTGCTGACTGACGGTGTCGAATTATTTGGGGGGGGGGGGGGGGGGGGGGGGGGGACGATGCTGCTGTAGTCGAATGGAGATTGCGGGCGTGGGGGGGGGGGGGGGGGGGGGGCGTACCATTGGTTGCTTGCCTTAGTCATTTGACCATTGACCAGGGGGGGCGGTAGAGAAGAGAGGAGGGAGGGAGGGGAGTAGAGGTGCACACAGGCGGGTTAAAGCGGGGGGGGGGTTAGGGAAGAGGGAAGGGAGAGGGAGACGGTGGGGCACAGAAAATAGGTGAAACCTGTGGACGGGCGGAAAAGGGGAGGGGGCTTCTGGAGCGAAACAATAACAAACGTTCGTCAAAACATAGCTTAGCTCTCGAAAGTCACGGTACCAGCTGTATCGCAACAAACAAGACTAGTAAGGTTACCGCCTGCGAAAAGGTTTCGTTGTGGGCACGACAATACACGGCAGACCAGGCACCACGTTATGCGGAAGGGGGGCCCCCTCGGCACCTTCCCCTCAACAAATCCCCGGTCAACCCACAAGACCCTTTCCTTCAATATCACCCCACTCAACCCGAACAACCTCACGGCGCTTTGCGCTTGGTGCTAGCAGTGAAAACCCGACATGCTCCGTCCCGGAATTGTGGGGATGCGAGGGTTTATGGTAATTCGACTACGGCCATGCAAGAATACCGAGTACAACCCCTCCCTCTCCACCAAAATACCTCTCCTTCGGCACACCCCTCACCCGCTTAATACCACATCCCCACCACAACCCCTCTTATTTTTACTTATCCACCTCCACAACCGCTTCCCGCCCCCGATACACCCTCAAACCCCTTCCTCTGAACTCCACCCTATTTTGTTCATCACACCTGGGCCTCAAGGGAAGCCACCATGTAGGCCGTGAATGAGAACACAAACAAGAACGAAGCGTGGCTACCCCCCCCCCCCCAGCACAAACTGCCTGGTCGGTGAAAACCCGACACGCTCCGTCCCGGCACTACAGGGATTCGAGGGTCTATGGCCATACGACTACGGCCGGCCATGAAAAACATGAGTGCACCCCCTTCCCACCCCCCCTTCCCTATAGGGGTGTAGGGGTGCGATGACCCATGGTCATACGACTACGGCTATGCCTGTCATGAGTACCCCCCCCCCCTTCCCTGCCCGCCCCCCCTCCCCTCCTGCCCGGCGAACCAAAAAAAACGTGACGACACGTTTTACCCCCCCCCGTAAGCCTCTAAGGGGTCAACCTCACCTCGGCCCCGAGCGAAGCCACGGCGTTGGTGGCGAAGGAGAGGAGCAGGAAGGCCGGCAGCACCGACAAGTCAAGGCCGCCAAAGTTGAGGTTCAACCTGCGCGACACATTCACGGCGGTGTCGGCGGCGACGGCGGCGGAGGCAAACAGCAGAATCTTGAGGAGATCGCGGCGGCAAACAGAAAAATCTTGAGAAGATCGAGGCTTCAAACAGCAAAATCTTGAAAAGACCGCGAGGAAGCGAACAGACCCATACGTAACTTTCATGAACGGGTAGATAAACCAAGGCACCACCACAAACAAAAACACACACCTATATATGTATATACAACCGCCGTATTCAGACGGTGCACGAACAGTTGGATGCAACCAAAGCCCGCCTCGTTAGTGAAAACCCGACGTGCTCCGTCCTGGCGTTGTAGGGATGCAAGAGTCTATGATCATACGACTACGGCCATGCGCGACACGAGTACACCCTCCTCCCCCCGCTAACAGCAAAACAGAAGGTAGTGTTTTCCCGTAGACGTACTCGTAGTAATTCCGGTTTTTAGTTCTGCTGGTATGTATTATTCGTGAACAGCAAGAAATTTCTGTCCGCTTTTTTTGTTTTTTTTCTAGACTGTTGTCGGCAGGCGAGGTTTTCATCGTCGAAGGGCGTCAAGGCAGGGGTCGGCGGGGAGATAGGCGCACAAGACAACCAGCCCAATACCAACACCCTCAACACCATGACCACCAAAACATTCAGCACCACCAACACCAACACCAACACCACCAACACCACCACCAACATCACCAACACCAACACCAACAACACCACCACCACCAACAACACCAACACCATCAACACCAACACCACCACCATCGCCAGCACCAACATCACCACAACCAACACCAACAACACCAGCACTACCACTACCATCACCACCAACACCGCCACTACCACCACCAAGAGCACCAACACCAACAATAGCACCACTACTGCCACCAACACCACCAACACGACCAACACCAGCACCAAAACGCCAGCAACAGCAACAGCAACATAAACAACAGCAACAACAACAACAGCCTTTCCGAAACGTTCGCATCGGGGACAATTTAATCTGCAATATGCGTATCCTGCACAATCTCTCGCAGCGGCAGGCGAGGAACTATAATAGATTATCTACAGCTACAGTACAGTAGATGACCTACAGCTACAGCAGTACAGTAGATGCTCTACAGCTACAGTACAGTAAATTATCTACAGCTACAGAACAGTAGAAGACTCACAGCTACAGTACAGTAGATTGTTTACTGTACAGCTAAAATAGAGTAGATAGGCATGCTCTGGCCGTCTGAGGTGTGGAGAATTTTCGTGGAACCGCACCAAGAAAAATTCCGTACGCTTCGTACAAACTAAATACAGATTGCTCGGCAGGTATCGTACGGCTCCCGCGTTTGCAGGACGTCGAGTAACAACAGTAACAACAGTTATCGCACCGGTGCTACGATAAGGATGCTGCACCTACGGCAACTTTTTTTCTGGGGGCTTCTCGCTTGATTACATTATAGGAGCTCTATCCCTACAACAGCTTCTTGAGAAGAAAAAAACAAGAAGAGATGCAACCCGATGGCCTACAGCAAGTATACCACGAATAACCTGTAAAATCATAAAACACAAAGGGTATTACAACGATAACGCATACCTTAGAAGGCGTATGCCGTATTGGGTGGAGTTCCTCGTTTAAGGAGGCCCGGCGGTCAGAAATATATTCGCACAAAAACATCAACCCCTATCGTAGCACGGGTCCTCTCCCTCGTTGAGGAGACAAATCGCTGTGCTGTAGGTACGATTTGCCCAATTAGTCGGAGCGATGCTGGTTGGAACTGGAATTTACAAGTCGGGACGCTATTCTTTTACCGGGAAAACATCGGTAAAACGTTTGTCCCGATTTGCGAGGCTAAGTGGGGACTCACTCACATCTAACACCTACCGTAAAACAAGGATGAATAACAAGGGTGTACTCACACGCCGGATTCGCCATATATATATATATACTTCGTATACCAGGTATCGGAGATTGTCTGTGTGCTTTCAAGTAGTGGCAAACACAGCCGATTCGCAGCCCGAGATAGAATACACAAGCCACCAAACAAACAACAGCACAACAACAACAACAATCTACGTACGCAGTCGTACGGTGCACGCACAACATTCAAGCACACTCCCACCACGTATACACTAAAAACGTTCACGGACGAAACAAATTGCACGAGTTTCCAGTAAAAAGGGACACACCTACTAACGCCAGTCGAGACCTACGATTCTCTAGATCCCCCAACCGACGCACACAAGCCGGCGACGGACGCATGGCACGGTCGAGAGGTGCACCTGCATACAGTACATTTTCTGGGGCTCCGCATTTCGGGAGCTCTAAACTAATAGAAGTAAAAACATTCATTGTAGAGCGAAACAAAAAGCGCTATCCGATGAACAGTTCCCGGACACCTACTTCTGTAAGTATACAATGAAACATTCTGCAACGCCAGAATGGCATTCCCGACGATTTTGAGTTGAGGAGCCCCGTCATTCAGAAAACGCTTTAGCCAAAAAACGGTATACCTCTATCGTAGCACGCGTCGATGGTTGTAAACCCCGCCGAGGGATTTCCCAGGGACGGGAATTTTAATCGGAAGGGTGGTAAGCTTTTTAGGCCATGCCTGGTTTATTGTTTTAGCAACCCGTCGGAGCACAAATAATGGCAAAACAAAACAAAAACAACTATAAACGGCCTCCAAGAAAATATGAAATAACACCAACTCGAGAGCGAACAGTGCATTAGTTCCACCCATCCATACTCTACTGGTAGTACGTATGTATATACATCAAGATTGCTGCCCATACCGTACACAGAACATCGTGAAGAAAAAAAACAGCATAAAAAATCAAGTATTTCCCCCCTCAGATTTTAAAGAAATCGTACGTGAGCACTGCTGTGCGTGCACCCAGCTCACGTACGAATATACTTCCTATGTGGGTACTGCTGGGCGAGCCGTGCTCGTCGATATACAACACTCGTAGCATTTCCGATATATACTCCTTTTGTGCAAAAACGCCAAGAATGGTCTGCCGTTTCGGACAAAAACACTTCCGAACTATAGAGCTAGATGCAGGTACAGTACCGAAAGGGTCAAGATCGGTCAATATCGGCAAGTTCCGCCTGTACCACTCAAGAGCAATACTGAATATTGCCACTACAGATAAGATAAAGAGCAGCCTGTAGACAAACGCATGCCATTTAGGCTGCTACATCGGTTCAAAGAGAGCCCTACTGCAGATGAAATATTTCCAGGCGTATAAACCCGTTGGGGCCTTGACCCATTCATAACTGAAAAAAATGTCCCACACTAATTCCAAGTAGTTTTTCCCCAAATTCGTGGGACCCGTTCTTCAGGGGTTACGAAGTGCACTGCCGTAGTAGAAACAAAACACTTGAGATTAGAGTCAAATGTAGGTGCATGTACAGCAGTGGACTGTTAGCAAAAGGGTTCTATAAAAGGTGTTTTCCAATTGTATCTCGACATTGAGTTTTGAGTTTTGGCTGTGTTCTACTATTTACGGTAGTACGGGTAGAGGGATATTTTGCTGGCTTGCCTCATAAGGTGTCCCCTCCTCCACCACCGTGCCGGTGATCGATATTAATAAGTTCGTAGAGAAAAAAACGACCCACAACGAAAGAAAAAGAAAATACAGGTTTCTCACCTTCGGAAGGCGTTAAGGTAGGGGTCCGTGAGCATGTACACCGGCTGGAGGGCCTCCACACCTTGGAGCTGCGTTAGCGGGGGAAAGGGAGAGGGTGGAGGGGGGGGGGAGGGGGGCGACAACACATTATTTTATTATTATTATTATTATTATTATTATTATTATTATTATGTTACCCAAAAGGCATATACGACCACGTGTTAAAAACGAAGTGGCACGCCTGAATTATACTGGCATGAAGACTAGACAATGCCACTAAGCAGTGTCTGTCATCCAGTCGTCTTTTACAAAAAGCGAGACAGAGCTTGCTATCAGGCATACATACGCATGTCACTAATACCTGGCACATACAACGGGGGGGCAATATTAATAAGAACCCACCATGGACCCAAAAAACATGTACTTTCCCTCCATGTCTAGACACCATATATTTGGTTCTGACTACGACTACGAGTATGTTCCCCCAAAAGAATGTGTATCACAAACAATGCATATTACGGTGGGGGGGGGGGCGTCCTCATTTGTTGCTTGCCTTAGTCATTTGACCATTGACCACGCATCCCTTCCGAGACGGAGCATGGGGGGGGGGGATATTTAGTAAGAATAATCCGCGATGGCTCAAAAAAACAAAAACCAGGTATCCCCGAATGAACCTGGGGAAGGGGGCACGGGAAAAGCACGCGCCTGGTGATAACACAAGTTGGAGATTATCAGGGAGGTCGGGAGACCTCCTACCAACCAGCTGCCGGGTACCAGTCTGGTGGTGAAGTAAGTGGAAGGCACTTGGTTTAATACGTAGAACGAAAAATTCCCACTCCGTCTTTAGTGTTTACGATCAATCTGTGTGCCATTGGTTTTCACATATCGGCGAGGGAAGAAAGTACTGAAAACTTCTCGCAATAAAAATGCAAGGCAAGAACCGTAGTGGGGGAGGAGGGAGAAGAGCCTACTTTGTTACCCCGGATCTGAGTTTCGACCAGAAAGGAGAGAGAAAGGAAGGGCGAAGATATTAAATGGGATGGAAAAAAAAAAGAAAAAAAAACATATGTTGTTGTTAGGCACCATGTACTTATGAGGTTTCAGAACATACATGTTACGCGGCTCTCGGACCTTAATGGTTGTTCCAGCTGCTAGGCACCAGTCTGGTGGCAAGTGGAAGGCGCTTGGTTTAATACGTTTACCGAAAAATTCCCACTCCGTCCTTAGTGTTTACGATCAAACGTAACGATAAGATTATGATCGAAATAGAAAAGAAATACGCGATATGTCTACATGGTTGTCTCCGCGAAATCCTTGACCTCACAGCTGTCGCATTTGAAATTTTATAAACGTACCTGCGAGTACATCCCGCGAAACGTCCCCATGTTCCCCACGTTTACGGTGATATCGCTATATTTGAGTCTCGCGCAACTGACAGAAGACTACGTACATACCTGGTACGTACATACTACCTGGTACGGGCTAGACCTTAGGACTCAGAACCCGCTACGGACAAAAAAAAAAAACGCATCCCCCTACGTACTATGTGTTTATTTAAAAATAAATAAAAAACAAGAGCTGTGACATCGAGGATTTCGTCGAAACTCGTATTTGCTAGCTGAGTGTGATACTTCGATCGCGCGTACTTACGGGTGTATATGTCTACACAGCTAACACTAATTTGGTTATGATTGCTCTACCCCCCCCCGTAGCCATTGTCGCTGTCACCCACATGCATGTCCGCCTCACACAAGCGGTTCTTAGCAGGATGCAGCTCACACCCTTTTTCATGCGACTCGCCCCACACCTCACGTTGCGCTTCGAGCATGATGCTAGCAATGCTCTTCCTGGTCGATGAAAACCCGACATATGCTCCGTCCCGGCATTGTAGGGGTGCGAGGGACTATGGCCATACCACTACGGCCATGCATGGAGAGGAAGTACCCCCCCCCCCGCCCCCCCCCCCCCCAACCGGAACATTAACGATGCTGTACCTGGGGAACCCACGAAAGCAGAACGCGCCCGGTGATGAGAATGTTGTAGATGCTCAGGAAGTTCAGGATACCCCCGACCACGACCTCGCTGGTGAACGAGTCCCCAGGGAGAACGGCCGCGTACACGCCCCCGCCCTCGAAACGCCCCTTCGGCATTGAGCTGCAGGCCCGCTGGAAAGTTTTGTTCGGGGTTGGACGGGGC
>MEHQ01001723.1:653920-663998 GCA_008828725.1 Saccharina japonica | reverse complement strand
ACTAGGAACCCTACTCCCCCCGCCCCCCTATTCTTCTTGTTCTGTCCCTTTCTCTTTTTCCCTATCCATGCGTACTCTCCAATTGTGCATCCTATTTCGCCCCCCTCTTTTTCCCACGACTCTTGAATTCCCACTATGTCTAAATCGCGCTCACTTACTTGTTCGGCTATTTCTATCCTCTTGCGCTCTTCCGTGGCGAATCCACATACGTTCCATGACCCTATTCTCAGCTTCTTCTTCGTTTCATTGTTCGCTCGACTCTTGTCTTTCGTTTTTTCTCCTTCGTTGCTACTTCTGTGTTCTTTTCTTTGAGCTTTCTGACTGTTTCCGTTTCTGGTTTTGTCTTCTTGCTCTACGCCACTGTGTTTCTCTCCCATTCCCTTTGGGCCAGTTACTGTTTCCTGCCTCCCCTTACCTTCGTTCACCCTAGGACTACGTCTTAGATTCGCTATTCCATTAGCTATACATACCCTCCACCCTAGTCTTCTAACCCATGCCGACACTTGTTCTGTCTCTAATCTCTGCCACTCCATGCTCGCTTTCGGTTTAAGTGTAACTCGAAAATGCTCTCCCTCCCTTTCTACTTGTCCTAATGCAAAGCAGTATAGTCCTACTTCGTCGCACTTCCTCTTGAACTCTATTCTCGTCATGTCGCTAGGAACTCCGAATACCAGCACTACTAGTACTTTACCCTTCCAGTCTTTCTTACTCCAACCCCGGCAGGGGGGGGTGTACTAAAAACCAAGCAAAAAAAACAAAAAACAAAAAAGTCGCTGTTCGTTATTTCGTCCAGAAATCCTCATACCGCACTGGTTTGTTTTCAAATATGAATGTTGACTTTGTTTAGCAGCGTGGTCGTATCGTTTTGTCTTTATTGTCGGAGCATCCCCGCGATCGGTCGTAGATTTCAGATTTCAGGATCCGGTGATCTCGAAAGGGGTCCCAATTTTTTCGCGCCGTGTAAATTAACTGTTCCCGAATTTTAGTTAATGTACGTAAATACCAGTTTTTCCCCGGCAATCTCAGGCTGAGTGTGTCATGGAACTCTTTTATCTCTTCGAAAGGGCCGTTATTAAATAGTGTATGTACCGGGTAGTGTGCCGTTAGGTATATATACGGCGGTGTACGTCACCATGATACATACAGGTAACACATTCATGACGTAGCATCACACGCCGAGCAAATAAACGATGGATCGACGCGATGCTAAGGATGAGTGCATTTTTCAGAGGAGGTGGTGTATCG
The DNA here is from genome assembly GCA_008828725.1 of Saccharina japonica. NCBI lineage: Eukaryota > Phaeophyceae > Laminariales > Laminariaceae > Saccharina > Saccharina japonica. Next base: position 662,753 of record MEHQ01001723.1, on the reverse strand, counting down.
AATATTTACAGCTGTATAAAATACGTACATCCTTGTCCCATGATTCGCACGTGAAGAAAGACGCTACGTATCATACATACCGTAATCATGCGAAGGTTCGCACCCATCGGAAGGTTGGCACCCATCGGAGAGATAGCACCGGGGTGCGATAAAAAACACAAGGTAGAAACATTTAATCGTGTTTTCGTACCCCCATCGGAGAGATCGCACCCCCGTGCGATCTCTCCGACATAAATAGAAATTTGAGGGCCACCGCAGCGGGTCTGTACGTAGTAGGTGATATTATCATTTCTTTCATACTCCGATGAGATATCACCAGTGCACCACTCCTCTCAAATGTACTTTACCAACGCATGGTAGGTCAAGTCGTTTTAGGTAGCTTTGAGTCATTTACGCAGCACCGTTGCCCCAGTACGGCCCGGTGTATTTCGATTCAGCAGCGCACCCATCGGAGAGATCGCACCGGGGGTGCGCCAAAATAGAAGAACGGCATGATTGAATTGTGTTTCCGCACTCCCATCGGAGAGAACGAACCCATCTGAGAGATAGCACCGGGTGCGATAAAAAACACAACGTAGAAACATTTAAAAACGCGATCGCACCCGGTGCGAACCTTCGCATGATTACGGTACTGGTACCCCCTCTCATAAGAAAGAGCCCTGCTCGCACAAGAACCCCAGCCTGAGGTTCCCGGGTAAATAAGAAATTCGGGAGAGAATTACACTAAAAAAAACAAAGCCGTTTTCAAATAAGAACTCTAGCGTCGGCCAGCATCGTATCCCGATTTCTTATTAGTGAGGGGGGGGGGCTCTGCATCATTCGTACTCGTACGTAAAGAAAGTACAAATATCATGTCAGCCTGGCTGTCCGCCCTCGGCCTGTCTGTGCAACGCTTGCACTTGACACCCTGTCAGACACGAACCGAGACACACACACGGGTCCAATTGACCCTCATCTCCACACGAACCCTTCTCGAGCTTGCTTCGACCTAGCAACTCATTACCCATCTGAGCTCACCATCTGAAAGCGTCTACGGCTGTTGACATGATCCTGACTGTTGGTGCGCTGAGCAAGCACGGAGCGGAAGCCGCTCAGAGGGCCCGCGCCGGAGGCGCCTGCGGAGGGCGCCGCTGATCCTGCGGTCGCGGAGGCCCCCGCGAAGACGGCGGTGGCGACGAGGGCTGCCAAGAGGCTGCGGGCACCGAACATCATGCTCTTGTCTGGTCAGTAGTCTGTGCCTGTAGTGCGTGGAATTAGAACGTCTGCGAGCTCTGTTGATGACGGAAACATGATGGAAAATGATGGATTTCTTCAAGAACTGGAAGGCAGCAATAAACAAGGAAAAGGGGATAGGTCGAAACCCCCCTGAAAAAACATTGAAAAAAAAAAGGCCTCACCCAACCCTGCCCTACATCTTTCTCACAGGCCAGAAGACCACAGCAGACGTCACGCTTGCAAGACAGGAACAAAGTTCTTGCTTCGTGTTGCTCTCAACGTCTCCTGGCCATTCTCCTCTGTGAGTTGTCTCGGCCCTTCGATCTACCACCACTGTTTCAGGACCAGACGTGGAGTGTCAGCTTGCAGGTGGCCATAGCAGCAGCTCGTATAATACGAGCAACGAGCGAGTTTCTGCTCCTGTGGTTTTGGTGGTAGCCTCCCTCTCTCCTTGTCTCGGGAAAGCACGGAGCTATGTTGAGGGCGGCTGCAGCTGGACTTCTCAACGGGTGCCCGGGGATGAACAGGGCGGGAGTGATGGTGGTGGCGGCGGGCGCTAGGAGCTTGCCGGCGGCCCTCGGCAGGCCCGGCCATGGCGCGCTGCTCTCGTCGATGACTGCTTCCAGATCAGGTGCCTTGACTCGTACAAACAGCAAGCAGTATTACTGCGCAACTCGTTTTCCACACTAATTGCAAGTACTTTGTCCCTGAAATCGTTGGTCCAAGTTCGCTGTGTACAAACAATCATCGAATGCAAGTACAAATTTTTTATTTTCCTACCTTGTGATGAGTGACGATTGTATGAAGACGAGTGTCGCCCGTAAAACATAGCACAGCACGGCAAATCAAGGGGAGCTCTCGAGCCGCACGCGAAGCCTGCTCGGGGGTACATGCCCGTGTCTCTGACTCGTTTCGTGTTTTGCGCTCGCGATGTACTCGTATATAGCTTTGGGAGTTCAGCGGTATACTCACTTTCGTACTGGTAAAGAAATGTGTCGAAAAAAATGTGACGATATTTTCAGCATCTCGACCAAATAAAGGAAGGGGGATAGGGTGGGTGCATGTGTGCCGAGCGCCGAGAGGTGGAAGACCAGGAGCTGGTGACGGTGACGGTGGTGGGGACACTCGTGCTGCTGCACGCCCTTCCTTCCTATGTATGTACGCCGACGCTTTGGTTAGGTTGCACTCCTCGCTTTTATGGAGGTGAACAGACGAAAGACAAAAGACGATTGCTCGAGTACAGCAGTAGTTGATAGCAGTACGTAACATCTACGAGTGAGTACGAGTAGATGGAGCGATCGAGGTTATGACTACAGCAAGTATAAACGTACGTCCTGCTGTAGGTACACGATCTCACAACAGTCAGTACAGCAGCAGCAGTGCCAGGTATCGGACAGGTCGTAATCTACTGTAGATAATGATCTGTCTATCTACAGAAAGATCACGATCTAGATCGTGTAGACCACATGCTGTCGTGAGATGCTGTGCATGATCTGTGTAGTACAGATCCAACCCAGGAAACATGTCTTTACACAGCAGTCAGTACGTACACGAGGCAGATACCCGGCGACGTGCGCTCGTACTGCTTGTACTTTCTGCTGTACCAAGTAGATCACACCAGGTACAGGTCAGGAATGGCCACCCTGAAACAGCTACGAGTACTTACAACAGCAGTAGTACGAGTACGTAGCTAGATCCTGAAGTGGGGATCGATTATCCGCCCGATTCGGGTAATGCTACATGCGCTGCCGGTTCTATTTCTGCTGCTGCGGCCGCTATTGCTACTGCTGTCGTTGCTGCTGCTGCTGCTGCTGCTGCCGAGTCGCAGTTTGGACGGAAATGTACGGAGCGTTTTGTACCAGGTATTCGTTTAGTACACTGGGGACCATAGTAATCAGGAGCCGTCACATACACAAAACCTACATATTGCAGTGTTTTTACTATTATTAATAATAATCGTATTTGGTCCTGCTTACTACCTTCCCCCGTATCAAATAATACCTCAACCACCCTTATATTTCCGTCCACAGAGCAAATATGTCAGGGAGACAGCGTTACTTTCACCTTTTGGCAGGCAGCAACTTTGGACTTTGCCTTTCGACATACCTTGACTGCGGCACCAAAATACTTGGTTTTAATGTTGAACACTACAGTAGGCCCTACTATTAATAAACCCCAGACAGCGGACCTTTTGCCTTGCTTGGGCATGTCTCTTAATATTTATACCTTTGGTCCACGGAGGGGTATTTATACACCTGCGTTGACGCTTGATGCCTGTTGTTTTTTTCTTCACGAAGCCTGTTATGTATCATACCATTTACAACAGTAGTCGTGGTCCCTCTCACACATACGGTAGTGCTGGTATGCGCGAGCCTACAGTACCGGCACTACAGCGGCAACCGGCACTAACTGTACTCCGCACACTGCTACGCGGGTTATAATCCTGCGTCTGCCAACCGATTCCACAAGCACTTTAGGGCAGGCAGCCGGCACTACGTACTCAACTGGCACTAAAGAGCGGCCACTAGTACTGTATAATATATGTGGTACTTGTCACTCTGGCTAGGGCTATACTTGCGTTTTGGGATCTGACGTCAATATCAAACGGACATTATATTCACGGACATAGTGGTAAAAAGCGGAATGTAAAGTGGCCCACTCATGGGAAAGAGCCACACAATCATCTCAGCCTTTTATTTCATTTTAAGAAATTAGGGACTGTTTATACTGAAGTTAGTGCTGTGACCCTTTTCTCGAATACGAATTGTACGTAGCCTGGGCCAGTGTCCCGGTTCCTTATTCTTATCAGAGGACCGGTGCTACTGCTCGTAATGCTGCACTGCTGCAGCGGTCGACGCGTACTATGTGCAGGTTGCACCTGCAAATGTTTTTGTGCAGGATGCCGGTTTTAATGGATGAGGCTGGCCTTTTGCGCCGCATGTTTTTTTCGGGAAAACGCCATCAAAACACGCGGCGGAGCACGCGTGGCTGCCCCTGCCGAACCCGTACTCCCCAAGGGGTTGGGGTTAGGGTTGGGGGTAGGGGTGTGTCTGGGGTTGGCTTGGTCTGGGTCGACGGGCAAGGATGAAACTGGCCACACACAGCCTGCACGAAAAGTTTGCAGGTGCAACCTGCACATAACGCACGCCGTAACGGTCCCTCTGTAAGTGCCGGTATATATAGCCAACAATGCCAGCACTACTCCGCACACTGCCACAATGGTTAATCGCATCTAGGCCAAGCGATTTCACAGCCACTCTACAGGAATACTATTAATAGTCATTCGAGAAAGACCGAAATTTTCCAGGAATGTTGCTTGTGATATATTTTTTCCCCGTGGCAGCAAAAACAAAAATGAGTACTCGTAGAGCCGGCAACCAATAATTATAAGTCTATTTTCAGCTATACAAGAGGCCGGGAGCCGCGGCTTTCGTGGAAACGCGTAGCTAGCCATCACTACACCTACACTGGGGTACGTTTGACGCAACCCCCGTCTCGACTGATCCCTCGTGGTCAAAGCACGGTCGTTGGATCTGGCGACGAGGCTTGTGGCTCCGAGCTGCTTTGCAAATCTGCAAATCGCTTTGTCCCAGCTACGCTCTGAAACTAAATTAATAGGGCTTGAGCTAGCATCTCCGCCCAACTAAACCAGTAGCCTTTACCGCACCACTGAATTATTATCTAGGATAAAGTATGGAAATCGGGGAATATTTTATTATATACCTTTTAGTGTGGTCGACCAATTTTTCAAAAAAAAAAAAACGCCTGATTTTTTCGAGACAAAGCTCGTAAGGGTCGGGGCAGGGACGGGGTTGGGGTTAGGGTTAGGGTTAGGGTTAGGGTCTAAAGTAGTGTTTTCGGCGTTTTTATAAATTTTCGGTATCGTAACACTGGAACCACACGCGGGCCACAACCAAGTCCCCGATTTCTATACTGTATCCTATATAATAGTTCAGAATTGCGGTAAAGGCGACTCAACTAAACCGGGGTGGCGAGGCACCTCATGACTCACGGGGTCATTGTAACGTTCGCCGTTTTCACTTTCGATGCTCGCATCGAAAGTGGTGTCAATCGTCCCGTACTCGTTTGTACGGTACCAGAAATGGGTGGAATCGCGGCGCGTTGGTTTTTTCACCTATGATACAAGACCGTCGCGGGTCAGAGGCTGACACCTGGCTGCCGGAGGGTTCTATTTCGCTGCGGTGGCTTTAGGCCGTCTCCCGAGGTCAGAGGGACCACTTGAGAGGCTGCAGCTTGTCGTGGGGTGCCTTGTCGGGGGAGAACGGGCTGGTGTTCGAAGTCGATCTTTGGTCTGCGTTTGTTTAGATTCAGGGGGTACATCTCTCTCCCTCTCTTGACGAATCCGGACGGACGGACGGCAGCCCCACCTCTGAAGGGCGGAACCATTCGCCTCGCCGATTGCTCTCCTCGAAGCCTCTAGTAGAGTACAGTACCCGCGCCAAATATTACGGGCACCCCTCTTCCCAAGGCCGAGCACAAGTTGCGCCTACGACAAGCAGCATCATCTGCATAAGTTTCCCACCTTGATCCACGAAACGATATTGGTGACATTTTTGTACGGGGGTACTCGTAATCAGTAGTTTGTACACCGTTGGGACTCTCGGGTACTCGTTCCTATCAGCCCTTGGTAGACTCGCGAGTACTCAGCCAGTTTTTGCCGCTGGTGCCCTTTGGACTGAGTACTCCAAAATCATTGTCACTCGCGAGTCAATGACTGAGTTTGACTGAGCACCGATGACTGACACGAGTACTGGTACTCTGACGAGCTTTGAGGGACACCTGAGAACCCACGGAAGCACTTTTCTGCATGAAAATTAGAAAGCCAAGCTGATATTTTCAAAGTAGACGACCGGTTGAGAATTTTGAGAGCCGTTACAGTGAGGGTTACGATTCAAGAGAACCCCATTGGAGAGAAGCACCGTTTTATGAGGCTTGGCAAGGGTATATTTACAGCTACCACTCTGTCCCTAAATATAAAAGACGTTTTCGATGAATTGTTAATATACAGATGTTCCTTATGTGTTCGAACGAGGCTGGTACATACTACGTACCCATTCCAGTTTCAGCGAAATACCGTTTTTAAGAGAGCTCTACGGTCTGACAGCCTCTCTCTTGAATCGTACCCTCCCCCCTGCGTCTCGGAAGGTAAGACAGACTCGATTCAAGACAAGCGCCGATTCAAGAGGCTTGGAACGGGCATCTAAAAAGCTACCTTTCTATAATACCAATTCCGTCTTAAGAGAGATACCGGTTTAAGAGAGGAGTACACTAATAATAGGCCTAACATATGTACCCCTGTCTTAAATCGTAGCCCCCCATGTATCTTCCAGTTTAAGGTAAATACCGAGTTAATCGAGGTATACACTGTAAGTAGGTCTAACACATGTGCCCCCTCTCTTAAATCGTAGCCCCCCGTGTATCTTCCAGTTTATGACAAATACCGGTTTAAAAGAGGTATACACTAGGCCTAACTTATGTGACCCTCTCTTAAATCGTAGCCCCCCCATGTATCTTCGAGTTTAAGAGAAATACCGGTTTAAGAGAGGTATACACTATAGGCCTAACACATGTGCCCCTCTCTCAAATCGTAGCCCCCTCCATGTATCTCGGGGGGTAACCCGGAACGCTCCCTCCCCCCGAAGGAAACACTCCAGCCTGCTCAGCGTTCTTCTTATAGATCCTGTTGGGCCTTACAGGCGGGAACTTTGACGAGCACAGCGTTCGTCACTGCGATACGTAGGCGGGTGGTATAAAGTGGTGTTCGATTTAAAATGGTTGCAATGCAAGGAGTTGTATGATAAGGAAGGGGCGTTACATGATCCTATTCTATTCGCCGCCATGCTGGGCACTCATGCTGCTCCCGGATGCAGTGGGTACCCCTATTTAAGAGAGGGCACCCCCAATAAGAGCATAACACAATTAAGAGAGGCGTAATCGGCTGGACCCGCCTACGCTACGTAAGGCTCATTCTTATCGGAGCCATGGATTTCCGAAAATTCCAAATTTCCAATATTTTGTTCGCGCAATTTTCTGTATTTCCATTTTTTCCATTTTTTTTTGTCTTTCCAAATATTGGAATGCGAAGCCTTTCTATCTAACATTTTGCCCTCCGTTACACTTCCAAACTTTGGAAATGTTTTCCTGTTTTTTTCCTGTTTTCCCTGTTAAAAAATTTGGATAAACTGTTGCTTGATAAGAAAGATCCAAAACCTGTATTATATGTATTTCCCACTGTGGGCGGATACGAGCGAAGGCTAGTTAATCCCTTAAGAACTGGTCTCACGTATTTTGGGGACAAACTACTTGGTATTAGTGTGTTTTTTGTTTCAGCTCTTGAATGGGTTAAGAGAGTTGCTTTCGGCCTGTACCACACCTCTCTTAAATCGGGGTACCCACTACCAGGTATTCCCCACTGTGGGTGGATGACCCCTCAAGAACTGATCTCACATAGTTGGGGACAAAATACTTGGAATTAGTGTGGTATTTTTTGTTTCGGCTCTTGAATGGGTTAAGAGAGTTGCTTTCGGCCTGTACCACGCCTCTCTTAAATCGGGGTACCCACTACCAGGTATTCCCCACTGTGGGTGGATGACCCCTTAAGAACTGATCCCACCTAGTTGGGGACAAACTACTTGGAATTAGTGTGGTATTTTGTGTTTCGGCTCTTGAATGGGTTGTTTTCGGTCTGTACCACACCTCTCTTAAATCGGGGTACCCACTGACCGTGGTTGGTAATATGCACCAGAGTGAGCAATGTTCCGGTCTCTGCCGCGGGGTCCCTTGATCCCTTAAGAACTGGTCCCAACGAATTTTGGGACAAACTACTTGGAATTAGTGTGTGACATTTTTTCAGTTCTGAATTGGTTAACCCCTTAAGAACTGGTCCCAACGAATTTTGGGACAAACTACTTGGAATTAGTTTGTGACATTTTTTCAGTTCTGAATTGGTTAACCCCTTAAGAACTGGTCCCAACGAATTTTGGGACAAACTACTTGGAATTAGTGTGTGACATTTTTTTCAGTTCTGAATTGGTTAACCCTTTAAGAACTGGTCCCACATATTTGGGGACAAACTACTTGGAATTAGTGTGGGATAGTTCTTGTTCAGTTCTTGAGGCCCATGATACCTCAAGGTATAGAGGTGCACCGTGCTTTTTTCTGAGGGGTGGTCACTTGAGGAGCTCTACGCATGCCTCACCAAAAAATGATACTATAACGGGGGACCATAGGAAATATATAGGGGACCCACGGTACACACGCTACACAGATTTTTACTAGAGTAGCAATGTTTGGGCCTATTTACTAGTATTTACTATGGTCCCCCGTAATAGAAGGAAAATAAAGTGCTACGAATATTTATACCAGGTACACCCGATGAACCACCCCCGTGGCGTGAGTATGAAATGAAAATGTCTGCAACACAAGAATGAGATTTCGACGATTTTGGGTTAGGGCCCATATTAACGAGTATAAAATAAATTCAATTTGGAAAAATAAAAATAAAAATTCGCTTTTCATTGGTCAACACACGCACCAGCACCAAAGATTAGGATCTTGGGGTATAATCTTGGGTGGTGGTGCGGGTTCTGACCAATGA
>MEHQ01001723.1:392405-640146 GCA_008828725.1 Saccharina japonica | reverse complement strand
CCCCCCCCCCCCGTAATGCGTCTACTCTAGATACACTGCGGGGCAACCGATACGGATATACTGCTTTCTCTTGCTAGATCCACAGCGGGGACCCGCCACGAGCGCAACAGGCATCGCGGAGCACCCCCGCGAGCGTAGCGGGCTTAACGGAAACACCAGCACGGATATTCTCCTCGTCTATACCTTCCATATCACCGGAAGCAACCACCACGGAAAACAAGAGAACTCTTACTACGATAGAGGTAGAGGTATACCTTTTTTTGGCTGAATTATTTTCTGATGGATCGGGCTCCTTAAAACCAAAAGCGTAGGAATTTCATTATTTTTCGTTGCCATATATTATTATTATATTTCAGTGTACAATCAGGTCATGCCATGGGGTTGGTTGACCATCGGGTATGATAGCACTTTTAGTTTCATCCTGAACCAGTTTTCGGGTGAGAGACACAGAGCTCCTTAAGCGAGAAGCCTCCAAAAATACATGGCGCGTACCTCTACCGTAACATGTGTCAGCAGAGGCATTGCGCAGACACCCTACGCAAGGAGTTTATTGTTTCGTTTGTTTCCTTTCTTGTCCGTCCATCACGCCCCCAGGTGGAGGATGATGATGAGGGGGGTCTCGACAGCTACCCTCATCTTCGGTGCCGCGGCAGCGGTCACGCTCCTAGCCGATGTCGTCCACGGCAAGAATCTCCTGCGGGACGACGTGCGCCCTGCCCCCCCTCCGCCAACAGTGGGGATAACCTACATGCACCCTGTCGACAGCAGCAGCAGCAGCCGCAGCCGCAGCAGCAGCAGTAGCAAGATAAGAAGAAGCACTACGCGGAGCATGCCCGGGCAACCCTACCACTACTACTACTCCGCCGGCTCAAGCCGCCAGCTCGGGGTCGGGGAGTCGGCCAAAGAGGAGCTCGTCCGCGCCCTCCAGGAGGATCATCAGGTCACCGGTAAGGTTGCATTATAGTTGATGCATGTTATACCGTAGCGGGGGCGCAGGGTTTTGTACTATATCCCGAGGCTTTCTTGCTTTCAGACGAACTCTATACGTACTTACGGTGCCTTTTCGAGGTCATCCGCCACATCGTGGAAACACATACATGCGAAAAAAAGGCTGAGTTTAACAAGACACACACCCATATATACACGTGTACACGCGGGGTTGAGAGTTTCCTCTACAAACACTACCAGTATTTATTTGGTCCGTATTTTTACTGCGGTCTCCCGTAGTGCCTGTAGTATCACGGCAGTGGAACATACCAGGGTAGTAATCAAGACCCAATATGCTTATTAAAAATACTGTAATATACAAGTTTTTGTGTGAGTGACGGGTACTGATTACTACGGCCCCCCGTAATATTAGCCGGTTGTCTCTCGCTCTACAGTAGGAGTTCAACCGGTTGAGGCATTTTTTAGGAAAATCGTGGCGCCACCTGCCGTGGCATTGCCAGGACAGTGCCTCCGAATAACTCACGTATTCGACCGATCTGATGGTTCGTTTCGTTCAAACTCTCAGCTGACCCGTTCGAGGGGGGGCACTCGGGGCCATTGAGCCGCAGACAACACAGGTAAATGTCGTATTGGCAACACTACTAACTTCACCAATAGTGCAACAGCCATACAGTGCGCAGAGTATATAACCTTCAACCACTGGGTTCGTTTCGTTCGTAATCTGAACCGTGGGAACACTTGGACCATCGAGGCACACTTGCAGAATAGTAAGAGAGCGTACCAGGTAAAAAAACATTAGGGAACAAACACAGACAGGGAGTACTTAGTAGAACTGTAGTGCGCTAAATGTATCCTATTGGACCACTAGATTTGCTGTTTTCGCTTATCCCCTGAACGGTTGAAACACCTCCACGGCGCTACGGTAAAGACATTTTCTATTCGACTACTGCTGTACTTGATTTGTTGTTTCCGCTCACTCCTCCCTGCGCTGTAGAGATACTTACGCCAGCGGACCACACCACAGATGGGGTAAATTGTGAACATATGGCATGAACCTAAGTGCAACACCCTCTCAGCCCTGCCCCTGTAGAGCAACAAGTGGGCAGCAGTGCGCTTCAAACATACATATTATACATACATACATACATACATACATGGTACATCACATTCAGCTGATAGATTGGTTGTTTTGGCACAGTTGTCTCTGGTGAACTGTAATACCAACCTCGGCCATGGGCCCGCAGATATAATAATAAGCCGTATGGCGCACAGGGCAACAGGTAGAACCCCCAACATATCACACATCCGACCCTGTCCGACTACTCGCTGTTTTTCCCTTAATATCTGAGGACTCGAGTCATACGTAGGAACACGTGATATACGCGAGAAGGTACCTTGTCACGTTGTTCTATATGGGAGACCTATATGTATATTGTCGTACATATTGCCCCTATATAATGGCTAAACGCACCCAGTGGGTATAATAACCCGGTTTCGACAACTTACTACTTGTTCGCGCTCTCGAATTCTCTTTCACGACAACCCCCACAACCCAACAGCAACTCAACAACTCAACAACACCGCCACCACCTCCAGACGCTCCTTATGTTTTTTCTGAGCTCTTCACTTAAGGAGCGTCATACCTCACCGAAAATATGGTTTTGGAAGAAAATAAAAGTGCTGCCGGATGAGAAATCTCATGACCGAAGTGTACTCTGAAACATTATTCGTCTCAAAAAGGAAAGTCCGACGAATATGGGTTAAGGAGCCCGATCGTTCAGAAAACGATTCAGCCAAAACGTGCTACCTCTACTACAGCACGCGTCACCACCACCACGAACGCTCAACAACACCAAGACCGCCATATCCCCAGCAACATCACTGCATGATCCAGCAGGCCCCAATCAACCTGGTGTGTGCTCCGCATCAAAACGCCAATGCCCCGCCCACAACCTTCGAAAATTACATCCATCCATCCATCCATCCATCCATCCATCCATCTGTACATCCATCCATCCATCCATCCATTCCACCCATCCATCCATCCATCCATCCATCCATCCATCCATCCATCCGTGCATCCATCCATCCATCCATCCATTCAACCCATCCATCCATCCATCCACCCATCCATCATCTATCCATCCATCCATCCATCCATCCATCCATCCATCCATCCATCCATCCATCCATCCATCCATCCATCCATCCATCCATCCATCCATCAATCCACCCATCCATCCATCCGCAGTTGTAGGCCCGGTGGAGGGAGGAAACGTGCTTTGCGACTCCCTGGCCGCTGCCGAAAATGCGACGACTTTGCCCTTCAGCCTTCACGAGGGCGAACTGATCGTCGCAGAGCGGCTGGCCTACTTCGCCACCAAGAACGGGGAGGTTTTCACGGACGGCATTGCTCGTAAGGTGGGAGATATGCCGCTATTTTACAGGTGGCCGGAACCTCGCCCCCCCCCTCCTGCAAATCTCCCCCTATTTGCTACCCCTCCCCCACCCCCGTCTGCCTCCCCACGCCTTTCCCAACCCCCACCCCCCCCCCCCCCCCCCCCCCCCCCCCCCCCCCCCCCCCCCCCCCCCCCCCCCCCCCCCCCCCCCCCCCCCACTTTCCCCCCCCTCCCCCTCCCCCCTCCCCCCCCCCCCCCCCCCCCGCCCCCCCTCCCCCCCCCCGCCCCCTAAATTAGTTATTTTGTATAAATATATGATATATTTATAGGTTGGGTTGGCGTCGGTTGGCAACGACGCTGTAAAACACGCCACTCGCTGCGTGAGCTAGACAACCAGGGTGCCGTTTTTTTTTGTTATTTTTTTTTGGCGGTCACCAAAGCTGGCGGTCGAGTAGATCATTTGTGCGGGGTGGAGAACCTTTGTTCCGCACAAGGGGGGTGCTCGTATCACGTAGTGTTAATATGGTAAGGCATCCGCGAGGCAGTTACATAGTAAAACCCATTGCTGTCTCCGGAAGTGGCCACACCAGAAACTAAATTAACTCATTGAAGCTGTCGTCAATATGCATGTCCGCTTCAGAGGCGGTTCTTAGCAGGATGCAGCTCACCCTCCATGCGACTCGCCCAATACCTCACGGCGCTTCGCGCTTGGTGCAAGCAATGTCTGCCTGGTTGGTGAAAACCCAATGTGCTCCGTCCCGGCATTGTAGGGATGCGAGGGTCTATGGTCATACGACTACGGCCGTGCACGATATGAGTACACCCCCACCCCCCCCCCTCCCCCCGCTTGCACAATGTGGGCGCAAACACGTCTTCGTGGAGGGACCTGACAAAATGCCGCAAAAACCCACAAGGTGTCCACAATCTCTCTCTCAATTCGGTACCCCTAAGGGTGTGTGTGCTGTACATTGTTCAATGCCTCGGCAATGATTGGTTTTACGTCCAGTTTGTGCAAACGGGCGGGTTTCGGTTAGGAGCCATGATACGGGGGTTGCATTTAGGGTCTGCAAATATTACGGAGGACCCTTTTGTTTCTCCATCCCATTCATTGTCTTCGCACTTCTGTCTTTTCTCCCTCCCTAGCCGTAACTCAGATCTGGGGTCCCGAGGTAGGCTCCTCTCCCTCCTCCCCCACTACGGTTCTTGCCTTGATTTTTATCGCGCAGAGGGTTCAGCCTTCCCAACGCTCGTCGGTCTTCATCGACTTTTGCTAGCTCACGCTCTCGCGCTTTCAGCTACGGGTAGTCGATATATATTTTTGCGAGAAACAGTCCCGTACGAGCATGCACTCGGGGGGGCTTGAACTCTCAACCTTGACGCTAACAAGCTTCGTGGTTACCTGCTAGCCCACCGGGGCGACCCTGTTTATAGTAAATAGGACCAAGTACTGTGAGTAAAAACTAGCGAAATACAGTACCGTACCGTCGGTCCTACATACTATGGTCCCACGGAATAGGGGTTGCAATTAGGGGGTCGCAAACGTTTACAACGGGCAAGGCGTCCAAGATCGGGCTTGTGGTGTCCACTTCAATGTTCGTCCTCCCACATACGATGTGCAGCATGAGCGTCAACGTTTACCACTCAGAAACAACACCAAAACCCTAGAAGAAAACCGAGGGAAACAGAAAAAAAACAAATACTCTGTACTCCTTCCTGTAGGCTGTTTTTTTTTTTCACCCCCCTGACGCGTTTTCGTATACAGCAGTGAATGCACGCGACGGTAGAAGTGCACCATGGCATGTTGCAGAGTTTTTCGAGGGTTGTCCCTTGAGGAGATCTACTCCGCACCTCGCTCATAACAGATGATGGGCAATCCATGGTCTTATAAGTATTAGAACAATCCCACGGTAGGGGTACCACTTTTAGGCTCGATATTTTCTGACCGGTTGTGCTCCTTGCGTGAGTAACCACCGGATGACGCTATTATTATACCGGTAAATTTGTTTTGGGACGACCGCATCGGAAGGTTTGGTCGGGTTGCGCGAGCGAATGTATCCGCCGTCATGTTTCAGGTGAAATTTTGTGCTCCTCATGTAAGAAGCTCAGAAAATTCTGCTGCGCCCCTACCGTGGGATGACTCTGATACAATGAAAACTATTGCAACACAATACACCGAAATTCCGACGATGCTCGGCTAAGGAGCCTTTGACAGGTAATTCAGAAAAAGTTCCAGCTCAACCCTGATATTCTTCTCCCTCATTCGCAAAATTAATTAATTATACCTCCCCATACCACGAGCAACCTACCTAACGAGTACATGTATTAGGCCCTGACCCATTTGGTGTGTGTGTTTTTTATTCCTCTACCGTAGCACGCGTCAGTAGTACGTAGCTGTGCTCGGTCCGGTGACGGGTTGCATTTGTGCGGCTCGGCTTTGCACAGGTTACCTTCAGTGGGAAATCGGTGCGCGTGCGCCAAACGTTTGGGCAACCCCCCTTTGCGGCTGATACGAGAGTAACTGCGTCCATTTGAAGACGGTCAGCAGCCTAGAGAAATACCTACGGCAGCAGCAGCGAACGCGTTGCGTCGTAGCGGTCGACCTATGCACGTGGCGATGCTGTGGTTTAGAGCGGTATACCTTCATTGCAAGCCGCGATATGACGGTCGGTTTGACAGGATCTTCGAACTGTTTAGGACAATATTTTTGAGGCAAACCAAAGACAAAATGAGCTCTAGGCAGTACGTCGCAGTCCTTGCCGGCTGTAACGGACGGCCGTCGACTAATTATCCGGTACCGCCCCCTCCCATTGAGTTAGATCCTTTATGCGGGACGAAGAAGCTTTACTCCGCACAAGGGGAATTCTCGTATCACGTACGGTAGTGCTTGTGGTAAGGAACCCACGATGCCGTTTGTACCCCCATTGCTGTCTCAGGAAGTGGCCACACCGGAAGTAAGATTATCCCATTGAAGCTGTCATCCATATGCAAGTGCGCCTCACAAGCGGGTTTTAGTAGGATGCAGCTCACTCTTTATGCGACTCGCCCAACACCTCACGGCACTTCGCGCTTGGTGCTAGCAATGTCTGCCTGGGCGGTGAAAACCCGACATGGTCCGTCCCGGCATTGTAGGGAAGCGAAGGTCTATGGCCATACGACTACGGCCATGCACGAAAATTAAGTACACCCCGCGCCTTCCATGGGACTTGCCCGGTACCTCACGGCGCTTCGCGTTTGGCGCAAGCAATGCCTGGCGCTGGTTGGCGAAACCCTAACGTTCTCCCTCCCGGCATTGTAGGGGTGCAAGGGTCTATGGCCATACCGACTACGGCCGTGCACGGCATGAGCCCCCCCCCCCCAGTCTCACCCTTGTCTCCTTACTCGTCCAAATATGTTTGTCGCACCCGCACCTGTTACGGCAATGAAAGGTCTGGCTGGGTGCCGTGACTCACCCCCCGCAGGGCCAAGGCGAGATTGTTGCCTGGAGGGTCAGCATGGCGTGGGGCGAAGAGTGCGACCCCGAGGTGAGACCGGGTGAACCCCTACCGGTACTATTGTTCGACGCGAGCCGAGACGAGAGGGAAGAAAGGGCTGAATTACTATTACCGCAGTGAAAAAGGAAAGGCCCGAGCCGTACTGGGGGGGGGGGGCGGGAGGCGGGAGAGAGCCTACTCCTGTTTATGTGACCCCGGTTCTGAGGTACGACTTGTGGAGGGGGAGAGAGAGAGAGATAAAACATGGGCGAAGGTACTAAATGGGATCAACTAATAAGTATGAAAACCATAAACAATCTTGTGCCTTGGGGGTGAAAACTATTTGTTTATCTTGAATTTCATTAACTCATCCCACATTAGGTAGGGATGGGTTGCAGTTAATTTTTTCCTTCTGAGGCAAATTTTTAGTTTTCGCCTTCTGAGGCAATATTTAGTTTTTGCCTTCCAAGGCAATATTTGTTTCGCCTTCTGAGCGAATATTTTCTGACCGGTTGAGTTCCTCAAGTGAGTAACTACCGATTACAAATGTGGCAATTTTTCAAATAATGTTTTTGTAAGCTAGCTGACTCGTAGCGCATACTACCATTCCCAAATGTTGGTTTGTACAGCACTTGTTCCAGTCGTACCAACTACATGAAACCTACAATCGCAACTACTCCTGTATGATCGTACTATTCTTGGCGACGATGGTTGGTGAACTCTATCGCTGAATGCCGGCGTTACGCGCGTGGCCGACGCAACATCTCCTTTTCCTCCTATTTTAGCACGCGTCATCGTCACCGTTTTTTTTGCCATCGGACAAGGTGCAAGCATGAGCTTCAACGTTGACCACTCATACACACTGACGAGTGCTATTTGCCCTAGAAGGGTAGCGCCTTATTTGCCTGAGACTCCTGGTTCAAGGATCTGTTGATCTCGCACAAACACCCTTTCCCCCTAACCAGAAACCGACTCTGAAAAACAATATCATCGTAACCCACCGATGTGAAAGAGTCCCGTGTCTTAGGCATACAGCGATAAGGTGCATGCATTCTAAGGCATGCCATATTGGGTAGTTATGAATCGCTCGTCAGCGGAACAGCGCCGTCAGTCATAAATCGCTTTCGTAAACAAAATATGCTCCTCCTACACCGTAGCACGCGTCACACTCATAGTAAGCATTCCCCGCAAGGAAAAAAAGCCACTGAAGGGAAACCCCATGAGGCGTGCTACGGTAGGGGTAGGAACCTTTTTTCCTTCTGAGGCAAAAGTTTTTCTGACCGAGGTCAGGTTCCTTAACCCCGAAACGCGTCGGAGTTTCATTCTTGTGTTTGCAATATTTTTCACAGTATAAAAGTTTCAAACAGTTACGAGGTCATGGGGATTCGGGATGGTTCATCGGGTACGAGCACTTTTTGGTTTTCTTCCAAAGTATATGTATACATACATTGATTCGGTGACTTACTGTTAGTATAGGGCTACTCAAGACGCATGCTACGATAGAGGTGCACCATGTTTTTTCTGAGCTCCTCACTTAAGGAGCGTCATACCTTCACCGAAATGAACGATTTTAGAGGAAAATAAAAGTGCTGCCGGATGAGAAATATCATGACCGAAGTATACCCTGAAACATATTTCGTCACAAAAATGAAAAAAAGTCCGACGAATTTGGGTTAAGGAGCCCGATCGTTCAGAAAACGATTCAGCCAAAAAAAGGTATACCTACCTCTACCGCAGCACGCGTCTCAAGTGAGGAGTTCTCAGCAAAACCTTAACTGGTGCATATCTATCCTATAGCACGCGCCCCATCGCGAACAAGCAACCTGCATGGTTTGCGTCCAACGTCTAGTGGATGCCGTGACCCTCTTTTCTGTATTTTCGTTTTGGTCCCAGACGTTTCTGCTCAAGAGTACGAAGCGGTACACCGACGGGACGACGGGGATCACCAAGACCGTTCCTTGCGGCGGGTCTGCCACCCACACGTGCATGGTTCAGGCGAGGAAACAATGCGTAGTACGGGTGGTGTTGGTCCTCGTTTCGTGCCCGTATGCAGTAGTAGTACTTCGAAGTAGTAGTACTCCCCGCAACAACTCACCCCGTGATTGCATCGCAATTATCGGGAGATTTCACAGCTGACGTGTTTCTTAGTTTATTATTAATTGATTGAGGTATATACGTGCTCTATAGCACGTGTTTGACGAAAGGTTTGCTATTTTTATCGGGAGCTTTTCGACCGAGAAAGTACCCCGTTTCGTGGGTGTATCATTCACCGTGTTCATGTGGGAGGTATCTCTATGACTAAGAGATTGTAGATACCAGGCCCTACTGGGTACGCAGCTCTCTCCCTCTCTCTCTCTCTGCCTCTTTCTTTCATTATCGCTCAGGATGACGATCTCGGTAAGCTCGAAATGCTCTTCGCCCCGAAACAAAAGTGTAACTCCGACCGCATGCTGGAAGACGGCTACGAAAATAAATATACATGAAAACACCATCCCGATCTTTTCACTGCTACGCCCCTGTCCGGTGCCACCCCCCCCCCCCCCGTTCTCTCCGCTTCAGCTCCTCGTAGACTTCGACGACCCTGGCGAGGAAATCGTCCAAGCTGGAGCCATGCCTAGGGGCACCAACATTTTCAGGTCTGCTGTGCTTTTTTTGCTGTCCGCTGCCTGAAGGTGTAAAAGACGACGTTGTCCGCGACCTTGAGTTTTCCACCAGCGAAGAGATGACCCTATCTATGACACGTGATATCATCCAATGTTTATCAGCCTCCTTGCTTCGGGAGGTCCATACCTGACCTCAACAAAGGCCGCGTGCTGCGGTAGAGGTAGCAGTTTTAGGCTGAAACGTTTTGTGAATGACCGGGCGACGCGTGTTACGGTAGAGGTAGCACTTTTGGCTGAATGTTTTCTGATCGATCGGGCTCCTTAATCAAATTTCGTCGGACTCTACTTCTTGTGACGAAATATGTTCCAGACTATGCTTCGGTTATGAGATTTCTCATCCGGCAGCACTTCTATTTCCCTCCAAAATCGGTTTCGGTGAGGCGTTGACGCTCCTTAAATTATGAGCTCAGACAAAATATGGTGCACCTCTATCGTAGCATGCCTCGGGCTCCTTAACCCAACCTCGTCGGACTTTTCCTTCTTGTATTGCGACATTGATTATTTTATACTCAGGCCATCGCATTATTATTCATGTAGCGACGTTTATTTTCCTCGAAAACTAGTTTTGGTTTAGGAACAGAGCTTTTTAGGAAGCAAGTTCACTTTAGAACACGTTGACCTCGTGCAGTGAAAACAACCCCCTGGTTGGTGAAAACCCAACGTACTCCGTCCCGACATTGTAGGGATGCGAGGGTCTATGGTCATATGACTACGGCCGTGCACGACATGAGCACCCCCCCCCCCCCGGGGTAAAGGCGCCATTTTTGGTTCAATATTTCCTGACCGGTTGTTTTCTTCAAACGACCAACTATAGCGGCCAATATGATGCTCTCTACTCTATAATCCGTACTATAGGGTAGGAGGGCAGAGAACAAATCTCCTTCGGAGCCACGTTTCGGGGTGATATATTGAGCTTCTCCATCATGCGAGGAGCTCAGAACATTTGTCACCACCATCTCGGCGACCGTTGCCTACATCCGCGTTAAAAGATCGCTGCACCCCCTTTTCGCAGCAACGCACCGACGGACAGTACCAGAGGCTTGGGCGGGGTGGCCGGAAACCAGCCTGGCCGCACCTACCCAATGATGAACAAGACCGTTTCTGAGCTCGGGCTGGAGGAACCCTCGGACACGGTGGTGCGTACTAGTAGGTCATTCTTCCTACGAGACTCATGAACGCCCTCACTCCAAAAACGACCACACAACCATCCATCCATCCACGCGCCCACCTTCCTACTCATCCTGATGGGGTATGACTTCACAAAAACAGAAATTCTTGGTACATAGTACCCGCCTATCCATCCACCCACCCACCCACCCACCCATCCACACACCCACCCACCCACCCACCCCACTACCCCCACTCACGCCATACCACGCGCACCGCACCGAGCGCCACACCGCAGACAGCGAGCTCCACCACCCCCATCACTCACCCCCACCAACCCACCCCATCCCACCACGCCACCATGACTCACCCACACGCCACCACCCACCCAGCCCACCACCCTCACCCCCCACGCCACCCACCCACCCACCCACCCACCACCCACCCCCCCAACCCACCACCCACCACCCCCAGCCCACACCATTCACCCTACCCACCCACTACCACAACGACCCCACACCCACCCACCCACTTACCCACCCAAACCAACCTACCTACCCTACTACACCACTTTCACCCAGATGTTTGCGCAGACCTCTGTACGGTAGATAGTGAGCGGGAGAGCGCAGAAACAAGCCATGAGTGCATCGTATTCCGGCTGTGCGCAGATAATGATCGAATGTAGTTATAGCTTTTCAGTGTACCAAACATATTAGGGGTACAACAACCAGCGCTGACTGCTATGGCTCCGTGCATAGGGTATACCTCTAATCTAATATTAATTATGTGGGTCGAATGCCCCCACACTGCCCTGATCGGCCCTATTGCTTATTGGATGCATGTAACATACTGAACGTTTTCCTGAAGTTGTAGTTTGACACCGGCGTGTTAAGGGGGCCGCGCCGACGGCGGACCCTACCACAAGCCTAGGGACTTATTTGTTGTTCATACAAACAGGAGGCGAACAATACCTCTACCGCCTTCCTACAAAAAGCTCTTGTACGACGCCATTCCCCTCTCCGTTTTCTATTTTTAAATGTGCAGGTCGATGTCATGGTTCTGTACAGCGCCAAATCCCTGGCAGTAATGGGCAACGTCTCCCCCGAACAGATGGAGACCATTATCTACGAAAGCCTGGCTTGGACCAACCAGGCGTTCGTCAACTCGAGGGTGTCTGTGCGCTTCAACCCTGTGCACATCGGTCAGGTGAGACAAATAGAGGCATGTGCTACACGTAGAGGTGCACATACATGTTGAATTATGAGGGTGGTCACTCGAAGAGATCTACGCCTCACTAACAAAACCGACGCTATTTGAGGCAGAGGTATACCGTTATTTGGCAGAATCGTTTTCTGAACGATCGGGCTCCTTAACCCACATTAATCGCGACGAATGATGTTTCAGAGTGTATACACAATAATGGAATTTCCGACGAATTTATGTTGAGCAGCGCCGTCCTTCAGAAAACAAAAACAGCTAAAAAGTGCCAACTATATCGTAGCACGCGTCCTTGTAAGAGCAATGCCTTTTAGGGGTGTCGGCTTATTTTTTGAGCTCCTCACAGGAGGAACTCAACATCGCTCCCGAAAGACGACTTCGAAAAATGTTGCTCGTGCGACCCGGCCAAGATTCCTATGGGCTAGTTCAAAACCAAATATACCGTAAAAGTGTGATACTAACCTAAGCTAAGGTGTTCGACCGCTCAGAAAATATTGAGGCTATACTATAATCTAGTGAAAAGCGAAACCCCGACCGTGAGATGAGCTGAAACGTTGGCATCAAGGTGGCTGGCGGAGCCATCTGATAGGCCGCCCGCTTTGTCGGCTCGTGTTGGGCGATCGCAGCGAGTCAAAGTGGCCTCTCTCGGTCGGCCGAGCAGGCCTCGTGCGCAAAAAACGAATATATCCAACGTTTAGTAGTCCTTCTCACCGGCAGGTATGGAAACTCAATTAACTCGGATAGTCGCCACCTCCAGGGGGGGGTGACTGACGTTCAGTCCAACTAGTAAATGCTGATGTAGATGGTGGATTTAGTCGGACCGGTTCACAGCTATACACCTGTGTTGCAGTGCCCACAAAAAAAACACGATTTTATAAATTTTCTTGACAAAGAGATACTGGAACCACGTCTACCCCAGTTGTTTTTCCTGTAGGACTTTTCGTAATTCTGCCCTAGCTCCGAACTTTCCCATTAATACAAAACTTGGTAAGGCAGATATAAGCTCCTTGGTACACTGCCGTCAGTGTGCCAAAGCTGCAGCAGATTCCGTGGCCTCCTTCGATGCGGACCTCGTCGTTTAAGTTTGAAAATGTGGTTCCAGTCGCTTGAATATGCGGTTTCTCGTACTGTAGTCAAGTATTTTTTTCCTGCTGTAAAACGAGCACGAGGACCTTTTCGAAAAAAAAAATCTGCTGTAGAACGAGCACGAGCTCGTTCTACGGCGGGGAAAAAAAATATTTGGCTACAGTACTGGAATCCACAAATTCAAGCGCCTGGAACCACATTTTCAATTTTCAGCGACGAGTTCCGCATCGAAGGAGGGCGCGAAAACTGCTGTCGCTTTGGCACACTAACGGGAGTGCACCAAGGAGCTCATATCTGCCCTGCCAAATATTGGATTACTGGGAAAGTTCGGAGCTAGAGCAGAACTACGGAATGTCCTACAGGAAAAAAAAATGGGCAGGTGTGGTTCCAGTGTCTCTGTGTCAAGAATTTATTTTTTGTTTTGTGGGCGCTGCAATACAGGTGTATATTCTACGCAATGCGCATTCGAAAAGTACAACCCTCTCCCCTGGGTTTCCACAAAAACGCCAACCCTTTCCGTCCGCGTGGTACACCCGTTGTCGGTCGATGTCGCCCCGTTTATAAAACATGTGCAGCTACCCTACGAGGAGACCTCCCTCGACGGCAAAGAGACCCTCTCCAACCTCCGCCAAAACGAGGACGTCGCGTCACTTCGCGACGCGACCGGGGCGGACCTTGTCCAGATGGTCGGACACTTTACCGATGGCGCCTGTGGCTGGGGGTGAGACGGAAACACACGAGCTCGAGAAGAGCGCGCAGAGACGTATATCCTAGTTTGAGATGCTGACGCGCGACGTATGCTACGGTAGAGGTGCGCACTATGTTTTTTTTTCTGAGGGGCGGTCGCTTGAGAAGCCTCTCTATACCTCATAAACTAAAAACTGATTTTGGAGGGGAAAAAAAAAAGAAGTATTACGTACCCGGTGAACAAATCTCATGGTGACAAGTATGGATTGAAGAATAGATTTAACACGAAAATGAAATTCCGAAGAAATTTATGCTAGGCAGTCCCGTCATCCAGAAAAAGAACAGCTACAAAGCGCTACCTAATACCTCTATCGCAGCACGTGTCAAGGATGTATATCACAGGTTCAGAGGTTGACGTGTGGTACAGGTGCAGTAGAGAGGTATACGGGCATAGTGTTTTTCTACATATGAGGTCCAACTCACATGTCATATGGTGGGCGCTTTATACCCCATCCATCAACAGAACCTTGAGAGGATACGTTTGCTAAGTAAGCCCGGTACGCAAAAACTAGCCTTTCGCACGTGTCGCCTGTATGTGACCCTCCCCGTGTCGCCCGGTAGGTACGCATACGACGGCGACGAGGCCTTCGGGTTCTCCCTCGTCAAGGCGACGTGCCTCGACAACCACGCCCACACCCACGAGTTCGGCCGCAACATGGGGTGCCGAGACGACAGGGAGAGCACCGAAGTTGAGACCGACCGCGGTCATGGGCTCCGCTACTGCGACGGTCCCTTCCCGTGAGTTGTTCGTTGGGGCGTCGAAGTACGTATCAGCAACCCGTCCTCTGTTATCGCACGCTGCCAGCGCTCATGTTACTCTATTGGCATCTACAGTAGTACACCTACTTTAGCAGTAAGAAAATAGGAAATATGGTCCAGGGTGGGTTTCTACCTCTATGGAAGGGTGCGTCCTACACTATCTTCTGAAATGAAAGACTGCCGAATACTGGTGCTATACTATTGCGGAGTGAAAATACGATATATATATATAGGTTTTTGTGTGTACCGTCGTTCCTATTTACTATGGTCCCCGTAACATTTTCCAGCACTACTCAGCCTTCTTATTCTTATGAAGTCGTTGTTGTGGTCGATGTCGTGTGTCGTAATAGTCTCCTTTTCTCCTTCCTTTTAAAAATGTTCTTCTCCACGATGTCGATTTGGCCAGGTATCGAACCATCATGAGCCAATCTTGCGGAAGCCCGGTTGTAAACTACTTCTCCAATCCCGCCGTTTCTTACCTCG
The DNA here is from genome assembly GCA_008828725.1 of Saccharina japonica. Lineage (NCBI taxonomy): Eukaryota > Phaeophyceae > Laminariales > Laminariaceae > Saccharina > Saccharina japonica. The sequence goes on along the minus strand of MEHQ01001723.1, from coordinate 625,266 downwards.
GGAGGCCTACCGGGACGACCGAACACGACAACGCGGGTGTTATCGAGGAAAACATGGTAAGGCGGCTAATTAACAACATTGATATAAATTTTGAGTGCAACCACCTCGGTAGTCGTGAGGCATCGCAACGCAGACGTATCGCGATCGATCATGTATGTATGTGGAGCACGACAAATCGTTTACTGAGGTGTTGCTGTGTTTCTCGCAGCTCAGAGTCGCCTACTACGCCAAAGAAAACGAAAGGTACTACGGAGACGCGTGTCAAGGCATTGGAAGCATCTTCATTTTCTCAAGCTCCCCGTTTTAGAAACTCTTCTGCGCGTACCGATCGGTCACCTAAAACCCCCTTATCGAAAAAAACGACCTTGTACAAAATGTTTTCGAGCGTATCACGGTGACTAATCCCATGCGCCTTAGGTGTAACCCGACGACAAATCTCACGCCTTAGGTGTAACCCGGTGACTACCCTCATGCGTTAGACGTGTGCTTCGGTCATGATATGTTTAATCCGGTAGCACGTTTTTTTCCCTCCAAAATCATTTTTTCGGTGAGGTATGCATGACGCTCCTTAAGTGATGAGCTCAGAAAAAAAAACATGGTGCACCTCTATCATAGCAAGCGTCCTTGCGCGAAATGCGTTCTTCAAAGTCATGTCTCCCGCGAGATATTGGGCTCTTTCGACGCGTGGTACGAAGAAAGAGGTCGCACGTTTCGTCTGAAACGTTTCCTCAATGATCAGGCTCCTCAAACCCAAACTCGTCGCGTGCCACTTTCAATCTCGTGTTGCCATAATTTAATTATTACTCTTAGGCCAGATGAAATTGTTCATCGGGTCTGGCACTCTTTTTTTCTCTCCAAAATATTATGTTCGGGTGACTTACTATCAGTACAGAGCTTCTCAAGTGAACCTCTACCTTAAGGTGACATGCGTCCTTTGATGCGAGTAGCTAAACAAATAGGGGGGCCGCTACCGCCGGGGCATTGATTGGTCGTTCGTCGCTGCTGTTCGTCTTTGTCCAGGTTGACGTGTCCAATTTCAGAGGCAGGGTCGCATCGCCGCCGGCCGGGCCGCCCTCGACGATCGTCACCCCGATCCGTACCGCGCCCCGTGCAGCCACTTCTCCTACGTCCGCCTCGTCCGCCTCCACCGTCCAAACCAACGCCCTATCGCCCAGCACTAAACTGCGACCTCGGTCCCTGCAGATTGGACCAACGCGCCCTCGCCCTTCGACCGGCTGACTTAGGGCCCTGCCGCGGCCAGGGATAGGGTTAGCGTTAGCGTCAACGTTTGAAATGGTGGAGAATATTTCACAATGTTTTACGTATGCCGAAGCTGGGTAGACTAGGTCTTATTTGCCTCCCTCCCCCTTTGCTTTGTGTGTTTCGCATCAAATTTGTTATATTTTCTTCCTCATGTGTTTTTCGTGCGTTCAACATCAATTGTCATTCGTTTGGTGTCGGACCACGTGCTGACACGTATGGTGTACTTATATACACACCAGTCGATACGTAGGTGACTTCGTAGCGAATTATGTCGTAAAATAATCCTCTCCACAGGTTAGGGGTTGACGCGTGCTACGATCGAGGTATACCGTTTTTTGGCTTTTTTTGGCCGAAGCATTTTCGGATCGACGGGGCTCCTTGAGGCAAAATCGTCGGAAATCCTTTTTTGCGTTGCCGTATTTTTTCGTGCTGTCTCTTTAGGCCATCGGACCGTTCATCGGGTATATAGCGATTTTTGTTCTCCTTCAAAATCCGTCTTTGGAAGACGCCTGCTACGATAGAGGTAGCGCTTTTTGCTGTTTTGTTTCTGAATGATCGGGCTCCTTAACCCAAATTCGTCATACTTTCATTCTTGTGTTGCCAAATTTTTGGTAGTATACCTAGCTCATGGGATTGTTGATCGGGTCGCACTTTTGGTTTCCTCCAAAATCATTTTTTTCGGGTGAGGTATGAAGCTCCTCAAGTGGCCAACCTCAGAGAAATCACGGTGCACCTGCATGCAGGCTATCGTAGCAATAGTCGATTGCACTATACCAGGCCCACCAGCACCTGATCGGTTGAGATTCTCAACGGAGCAACGAGCGGTTAGTGTGATATCGTTACTACAGCAGTAGCATTACTGGCATTCGGGTTGCGACTACTGCTGTTACGCGCATAATCGTTGCTCGGGTCGGGCGAGCAAGCGTATGAAGCGTGCTAGGATACGTATGGCACTTTTTGGCTGAAAACTTTTCTGATTGGTCGGGCCCCTTTACCCAAGCTCGGCGGTCGATCATTCTTGTGTTGCAGCAATTTCCCTTTATAGTTAACCCATGTTGTAGGGTAGCGATCTATTTTTTTTAAAATCATTTTTTGGGCGAGGTATAGAGTTTCTCAAGTGACCACCCTTATGAGGCAAAACGTGGCGCACCTCTACCGTACCATGCACCATTTGTTTGAGCTCCTCATCATGTGATGAGATCTCTGAAAATAAGGCACTACTACCCCTCTAAGGTGACATTGACCCAAAAAGTACTTACCGGACCCACAATGTGGCGTACCAGTAGCTCTCACAACTGCTGACAAGGTTTTATACGCGCAGGAGGCTGCTTACCTACATCGTGTAGTAGGGCGAACGGGCATACTCGGTGCCACCAGACTCTAAGCACGTAGCTCTTCACACGTTTTGGCTGAAATGTTTCCTCAAAGCTGGGGCTCTTCAACATTTCATTATTGTGTTGCAATGTTTTCGTGGTGTGCTCACAGTCGGGTAGAACTTTTATAGTCATAAAAAAATCCATTTTTGGTTGACTTACTATTAGTATGGAGCTCCTCAAGTGAGGGGCCTAGATGGTACCACCAGTCGTTTCAGCTAGTGGGTACATAAATAAATACTGGTAAAACGTTTGGCTCTTGTTCCTGGTTTTCGCAGGAGCTTCAGGATGCTTGACATATGCGGGAAACGATATATATCTTTGGTCACGAAGAAGGAGGAGCACAGTACGAGTAGGTCCGCCAGACATTTACGATTCACGTGCGGTGACATATTCATACCACCATTGGTCGTTCGCTTGGTGTTGAACTTATAAGTTCGCAGGTAGGGTTTCGGATATTCGACAACCGGGAAACCACCCTAGTTACACTTGATACAGGGAAGGTGGCGGAGGGGCACAAACTATGTCACCAGCGACATAGGGCGAGTGGCGGTAGTCACCAATGATCATGCAATTGGTACGCCACCGTGCGTTGGGCCGGGTTGTCTGACTTTCCAGAAACCGTTTCATAGATAGTGTAGATCAGTGGAAGGGACATATAAGAGGCACATGCAATACATGGTACCACCAACCGTTCTTCGAGTTGCACAGCAAACATCAAAAGGCACATATCTATCCCCGTTTGATGCAGGACAGTAGCTTTTTTGCTTGCCTTTTGATTTTCCATGAAATGTGATAAAACAAACTTTGTGTTTTGAAGAAGGACATGCAGGGAGCACAAAAAGAGGGTTCATGATCCACATTCTACGAGTTGTGATCGTCGTCAATGGCCAATAACTACTGTATAGTAGGGTGTCACTCGGTGCTCGTAGAAGGAGATACCGGGAGCACAAGAGGGTTCATTAACCATATTACACGAGTTGTGATCGTCGTCAATGGTCAATAACTACGGTATTATAGTAGTGTGTCACTCGGCGCCCGTACTGACGCTTACCCGTCGTTGGAGAAATATCCCTGTGTCGTGTCGTAGGAGGAAGGAGAAAAAAAATCGCGGTATATAGGAGGAGCGTTGCCTTGTTTTCTCAGCTCTTCACATACATGGGGAGTTCAGCATCATCAAATACGTACGGTGGACCATAGTAAGTTGGATCTACGGTATATACGAAAATCCTGAAATTTCACCTATTTTGACCAAAAATGTTTGGTCCTATTTAATGTTATGGCCCTATGACCTTAGGACCCCGAACAAGCTCCTTTGCGTAATAACTCTGCAACAATTGTGGTATGCGCCACACTGCTGCTGTAATCCCGATATCAATATATTACAGTACAGTGTAACCGTCAGTTGCTCACTTGAGGAGCTCAACAAAAACGCTATTAAAGTATTGCCACAGAAGGTACACGCGCAGGTAAATAAACACCAGCCGTCGGTCCACGCGATCTCCCGCTTCCTGAAGCGGCGGACGTCTGTCCGCCACCAAGTGGAAAAAGCGGTGCCCCCTTTCACGCCGACAGCAGTAGGGACCTACCTACGCATGCATGGTCATTGTAATCGAGAGGGGAGAGGCCTCCGGGACGCGTCGGCTTCGGATGTCCGACACAAAATCACACGTATACTTCAAGCACTACGAGGGTATACTGCTTAATTCGTCTTCTTCTGGCGTTCGAAACGTTTCTTCCCTAAAATCCCACTTAATAAAGGGGTTTTATTCTAGGGGGCAACGGCCAACGGGCCAACAGTCAAAAATCGGAAATAGGAGAGTATACGTACGTACTAGATATGCCCCGAATAATACAATGTCCAAACTGGTTACGGAATAGGGCACCTGGCCTCGTTGTTTGTATGAAGCTGTGGTATGGTGATGGTTTCTTGCGGTGGCGGAGGCGGCGGAGGCGGCGGCTGCCCTCAGGCTCTTCTGCAAGATACGCCAAGGGAAAGTTGTGTACGCACTGCAAGCAATATTTAGCAAAAATGCGCGAAAATATATATGCAAAGATACGCAAAGATACGCGAAGATATGCAAAAATATGCAAAGATATGCAGCTCAAGATATCAGATGCATAGACGTATCAAAATATATTTTTATGCGGCACAATAGGTGTCGGTTGAACGCATACGTTTCGTTCACGAGTGTTCAATCTAAAATATCGTCATATCGTCATGCAGTCCGCTTGATCCCGATCATGTCCCATCAGCACGTCAGCAAAACAGTAGAACAGCAGCACAACACAGCAGCAAAACAGTACAGCAGCAAGCAACAACATAGTTCACCTTCACCGCCAGCTTGAGCGGAGAGAGAGAGACAGAGAGAGAGATAGAGAGCAAGAGAGACGGAGAGATAGCCGGAGCGGGAGGATGTTCTCGTTTGCCACCTCCGACACCACCGCACCGTCGACGGTCTCAAGCGTTGCCTGTTCCCTGTTTTCGAAGCCGAGACCCGTCCTGATCGCGGGGCGAGATCCCACTCCCGCTGGCCGACGAAATATCAAGAACAACGACGATGCCCAGCTTATCCGCCTCACGGGGTTCAAGGTGCGCAGTAATACAGTAAACAAATGCAGCGTCGTTATAGAGTGCCGCTGAAGGCTATCGCCCGTTTGTGGACGAGAACGTTCGGCGTTCAAATCCTTCGATGAAAACAGAATCAACACCACTATGTGCTGAGATATAAGCACCCTTTAAATATGACATTCATCAACAAACCGTCCTTATATTTCAGGACGGAAATGCACCTGATCCTGGTACGTACTGCTGTACTGCTGTACGGTACCTACAACAGCAGCAGTGTACGTACGTAGGTATATACCAGGTACGTACTTGTACTCGTACGCGTACGAACTGCAGTGTATAGGCGTAGTGCACGAACGTGTATTTATGTACACCAGGCACACTGCTGTCCTTTCTAGCAGCCGGTCCTCCTCCGACGCATACTTGCACGGGAAGCATGAGCAAGTCAACTGCAATTCCTGTGCACGTACGTAGGCGAGAAGTCGGACGCGATCCAAACGATAAACCCTTGCTCACAGGTACTCGCGCACACACGTGTCATGTGTTGTAGAGTGGGGGCCTACGAGCACACACGAGGACTTCAGACGTGCCAGCCGGCGAGCATATACGTATGGCGCTTGCGGTGTATCGACCCCACGAAGCAACGCAGGCTGCCAGCTCGGAGATGGTTACGTACTGATTTATATTATGAATCTTTGCACACCTCGGATAGATCGTCGATCCACACTCGGTGATATAAGCATTTGACGGCAGATATATTCCCGGTCTGTATGATCTGTATGATCTGTATGATCTGTGTGATGTGTATGATGTGTATGATCTGTATGATCTGTATGATCTGTATGATCTGTATGATCTGTATGATCTGTATGATCTGTGTGATGTGTATGATCTGTATGATCTGTATGATCGGTATGATCTGTATGATCTGTATGATCTGTATGATCTGTATGATCTGTATGATCTGTATGATCAGTGTGTGATGTGTATGATCTGTATGATTTGTATGATCTGGATATTTGTGTGATCTGTATGACCTGTATGGACTGCATGATGTTTCCATTGATGGATCTGTACTACAGCAGTACAGTAGTACTTGTGTACATGTCCTGCACGACCCCTCACTACGGCAGAGGGTAGGATCTACGTGGTGAGATTACTATGGCAGAGGTAGGATCGACGTGATGAGATCATCGGCCCCCACTCGATGAGCTATCGTAGAAAGTTTAGGGCAGATAGGTTCCTGGTATGTATGATCTTGCTCGTGGTGCCGGGGGTGCGAGCCGCACAATGTACAGCAATATCTACTCCTGAAACACATGTTTCCTTTGATGGGTCTGCATTACGTACTGTACAGCAGTACGTACAGTACTTGTATCCATATCTTGCGCAACTTCTCTCCTTACGGCAGGTTAGGATCTACGCGATCTGTCCGGCGTGTGGCGTTCGCTAGGTGCTGCTCATCTACCACTATGCACCGAAATATAAGCACCGTTTAATTAAATATGAATATGAAAAAGGTTCTTATGTTTAGGGACAGAGTGCAATGATATTTTATGTGCCGTGGTCTTGCGGCAGCGAGCTCAAACAGACCGGTGGGCGGCTCATAACTGTGGTCGCACCGGTCTTCCGGTAGTTTTCCAAAACATTTCCCTGGACCTTCTTATTTTGGGCCAGACCTACGTAGACTCTTCTGTTGGGCGGGGTTTCGTGTGTGCTTGGTGCACGATTTGTTTCGAGATTCATGTACGTGCACACGTGGGCGTGTTGGTCGGATTGCAAGCATGCCACTTTTTTCTCAATGTCTGTGTTTCAGTGAAATATAGAGCTCGTCATGCTACTATATACCTGGTACTTGGTATAGGGCGAGTCTCATGAAATGTCCTCTCGAAAAAAATGAAGCACATGCATGCGAGCCCGACAAAACATGGTTCACATTGGGCACGGCTTTCTCCCCCTACGTCGACATTGTTGTTTCATGCCCTCCATGACACGCGACTTATTACGCGCAGGAAGAGGACATCCGGTTGATGAAAGTGATGTTCGACTTCTACGACCAAGATCGAGACGGGAAACTCACCCCAAGCCAGGCCTGCCTCCTTTGCACGTGAGCCGCGAGCCGACCACACTTACGTATGAATCTAACAGAGTTAACCAGTCCTAGGCAAGGCAAGTATAACACGGCTCTCCTCCGGCGACAGGATCTACGTACATACAGTAGGTTAATACATACCAGGGGGATATCTACCCTGAAATATCTAGGATCACGGGGTACGAAACGACGATTTGTCCGAGGTGTGGTAGCTTCTCAGCTGACACTGGTTCTGCGTTATAGGGGGGAGGGGGGCGGAGCGTACTCATTTGTTGCCTTCGAGACGGAGCAACGGTAGAGGGAATGCATTTTGTTTTTTTTACGTTCGGGCGCTCAGCGCCATACCCCATTTCTTAAGGCCACAGTCTTAAGACCATTCTCTTTCGCCCTAGTTGGCTTTGCGATGTTTGCTATAGGCGCTGCGTTGAAAACAAAAAGGATCGATGTATGTTCAAGAAGAAAAATATAGTTGGCGAGTTTTGCTAAATGCGGTAGTGAAGTTAAATATACTGGCTTCGTAGCCCCCCCCCCCACGTACCAACATAAAACTAACTAAAGATTACTGTCAGCCAGAAGAATAGGTATCTTGACAATCGTACCCCGCCCCCGCCCCCAAAGAGTGGTATGGTCTAAGCCAGGAGCTAAATCATGTGCGTTAATCCGATCCCGTCGCCCTGTCAACCCCTCCCTCCCCCTCGCTCCCCTCCCTCTCCTCGTCCTCCCCTCCTCCCTTCCCTCCCGCCCTCGCTCCGTCCTTCCCTCCCCCCCTCCCTCTCTCCCGCCGACAGAACGCTTGGGTTTCACCCAGTGGAAACCTCCTCCATACGGTGCTCGGACGAAGGCGAAGTGGATTTCAAGTGCGAACATAGCTATCGGCTCAATGCTACGTACTTCGGTACTGTTACAGTCTAAATACAGTAGCATGTTTAGTTGCTCACGTACGCGTGGCCTAGGATGTTGGGTTGCTCGTCGCGTAATGTTGCCTAGCCTTTATTGAGTTGCTCATAATATTTACGTACCTCAGGTAGTTTAGTTCAAGCCCGCTGTTCCGTGGTATGGCTGTTAGCTGCCCTGCTGCGTTTGGCTTTCTGAACCATGCAATAGTGAGGGCGGTGCACCACGTGCTCATGAGGTTCCTATGTGGAGGAGCTAAACAGCTGCCTCACGTAAAACTGTTTTCGGGAAGTAAGCGTGCCAGGCACGCTCTAGCCCGATGAAGATATATAGCTGCATTTTTGTACAGGTATACAATTTACCAATGCCGTAAAACAAACGAACGATATTCCAGTGATATTGGGTACAACTCTGGCCCTAAATAGTGCACCACTTCAATTACTTGTTAATTTACAAACGATCGAAATATATTACAGGTCAGATGTGTAACTTTACTGCTGTAGGTTCTCGGTTTTACGGAAATTATATTTGAAGCGTGTCCGCCTTGTGAGTGGTACCGATTGGTTGGTAAATACCTCTCCTCAGCAAAGCAGCCACATCGTTAGTTATAAATATTTATGTCGAAACTTTCACTCACAGAAAGATTAGGCAAAATCCAGCAGACAGACCTTCCAGGCACCCTCCGGGGCATAAAACTTAACGTAGATATAATCCACAGAACATGATTTAGACACATCCTGACTCTCCGGGATTCTTCGACGTTACAGAAGGTGCTTATGGCAGATATCATCGTCGAAGGGTGTTTTTTTTTAATCTAAATCTCCGTATTTTTCATGGTTTGCTTTAATATTTGCGTTTGTTGTTGATTCCAGATTATTCTTTTTTGTTTTTTCTAAATACCGGAACGCTACATTAAAGCGTTTGTCATGTTTTGCTGGTTGGGAAATGTTCTAAGTCTGTTTTTTTTGTTTTTCGCCTGTTATTCCTGACTTGGGAAACAGACTATAGGAAAATGTAGAGGAAAAACTCTCCGATAAAAGGGATGCCCTAGGAGCGCCTTCTCTTTTACCCGCCTTCTATTTTAGGGTGTCTAAAGAGAGGGTGACCCGCTGACCCAGGCAGCGTCGTATCATAAGGCACGCGGATCTTTGCGGGACCCGGCTTTTGCTCGGTAGCATGGCAGCTACCCTTACGAACGCTTCCAGATTTTTGTTTTTGAATAAGTCAGCTGTGAGTACGACCGATTGAATTGTTGAAACTCAACTTTGCAAGCTGCGTGGTACAAAAGTTTTCTTGTTTTGTTTTGCATTGTCTGACAGGCAGCTGGTCCAGTCGGCCGGTTTCGTGAGAGCCAATCAGTCGCCGCCGGGAGCCCGCGGAGGGACCACGAAGCACTTCTACCGCATGGCCACCCGGAACGCGTCCCACTCCATGTCTTCTGAGCAGGCGAGACAGCTACGTACACGCTAGCGATACTCCAGACGCTTTCTCCGACAGACGTACTTAGCACGCTTTGGCCAAACCATTTCTGAACCTTAAGACATATTTTTAAACCGAGAAATTACCCAATGAATCATACCTGGTAAGTACCTTATGATGGTACCTTTACGCTAAGAACGCAGGCCACGGAGTTTATTCGTCAGTGTTACCTGCGCATTGTTGAAAGAAAACCCAGTTTTATTTTTTGTTTTGTGAGATATAGAGCTCCGTCAATCGACGACCCTCGTGATTATGCGGGCGAGACGGCTGCTCCCCTGCAGTACATTTCAGCATTGGTAGGCGCTGTAGTGTGTACAGTAAGACGAGCGATGCCTCTCTAGGGGACGCGCGGTGCGGCAGTGGCAGCAACCTAACTTTTGTTAGGCTCCTCGTTACGCGTCGCGCTCTATGCCCCCACCCGAACACTGACCTAGCCCAACTACAACATTGTGCAGGACACCTACTAAATAATAATAAACAGTATAATTAGAAACCCAGGCTGGCATTTAGAATAACATATGAAACTCGAGAGTCGTAACACTGAACTCAGTGTAGATTGCACCCTCTCTCAGCATAACAAATCCAGTCCGGGTCAGTTTTCCTTCTTTATTATATATGGTGTCCTGTACTGTAAGCTGAGCTCGATACGGATTAATCCGATGGGCTTGCAAATAACTATCTGCAATGCAACATCGGTTGCAAATAGCGTGCGTAGCCTTTTCCAGTTGAGGAGCAGCCCCGTCAACGAGACATGTTTGGGCTCACGGCAAGGTATAATTCCTCCCCCGCGGGGCACGGATCAGGAGGGTTTGCTGTGAGGCCCAAAATATTGTTACGACGAGCAACGGCCCTATAGGGGTGGTGCCTTATAATTATATTAGGCGCTCCTAACATGACGAGGAGCTCAAAATATCTCACACGAAATATGACTTTAAAACTGGTTCGTTCGCGCACACATGACCAAACGTTTGACGCGTTAGCCCTAAAACAAGTGTTGGTACTTTGAAGGCCACGTGTGCCAAGATAGGGGTGTTACCTTTTGGGATAAATAGTTTCCGAACGCCTCTTTAAGATAGGGCTCCTTAACCCAAACTCGTCGGAATGTGTTTGTTTTTCGCAATATCATATAGTCATTTGTATGCCTGTACAGCGAAATTCGTAACTCCCAAGGTCGCCCTTGTCACGCTTGATTATCACAAAACCAGTTTTTGGGCGGGGTATGGAGTTCCTATACAACTGTATATAACCTCAGTAGCATTAGTCGATTTCCCGCTCAACGCTTGGGCAGGGGAGGGATCGTCGCGAGCCTACATGGCATTGACAGCACCACCAGCCGAAAACAGACGTCCTGGCTTCTGGGGCAAGGCAGGCGCCCGAGTTTTGCGCAGCAAGGAAATAGTGACACCCGCAGCAATGCGATATTATCTCCCTCGGTAGGGGTCGAAAGGTTTACTTCATTTTTGTTTTTTTCTCTGCCCGGTTGAGAGCCTCCGGCGTTAACATACCCCGGTTAGTAAGCCGACACAGGCTACGGTAGAGGTGCTTCATGTTTTTTTCTTAGCTCCTCACTTGAGGAGCTCCGTAGTACGTCAACAAAAAATAAGGTTTGGAAGAAACTTAAAGTGCTACCCGATGAATAATCCCATGGTCTTAGGGCCCATATTAACGAGTATAAAATAAATTCAATTTGGAAAAAATAAAAATTCAAATTCGCTGTTCATTGGTCAGAACCCGCACCACCACCCAATATTATACCCACCCAATATTATACCCCAAGATCCGAATCTTTGGTGCTGGTACGTGTGTTGACCAATGAAAAGCGAATTTGAATTTTAAGCCGAATCTTTGGTGCTGGTGCGTGTGTTGACCAATGAAAAGCGAATTTGAATTTTATTTTTTCCAAATTGAATTTATTTTATACTCGTTAAAACGGGCCCTCACCTGAATATACTTTCAACAATACTGCAACACCAGACGACACATGCTACGGTAGAGGTGCACCATGTTATTTCTGAGCTCCTCACTTAAGGAGCGTCATATCTCACCGAGAAAATGATTTTGGAGGAAATTAAAAAGTGCTGCCGGATGATAATTATCCTGACCGAAGTATGTTTGAAACATTATTCGTCGCAAAAAATGAATGTCCGACGAATTTGGGTTAAGGAGCCCGATCGTTTAGAAAACGATTCAGCCAAAAAGTGATACCTCTACCGTAGCACGCGTCCGTACGTCAACGGAAAATAAGGTTTGGAAGAAATTTAAAGTGCTATGATACCCGATGAACAACTCCATTACCTGACTCTACTTTTCACAATACTGCAACACCAGACTGGAAGTCCGACGATTTTGGGTTAAGGAGCCTTTACTAGATCGTTCAGAAAACGTTTTAGCCAGAATAAGGTATACCTCTTCTACCTCTATCATAGCACGCGTCAGCCAATACTGCTTATTATGGTGTCTTCGCGATGTAAGCGCATCAGCCACAGCAGAAGCTTGAGGTCGGCATCGCCGTACACTCGGCTAGGTTGGATGGGCCACGTCCACTAGCAAAGAGAGAGAAACAGAAGTGTCATTTTCGTATGTATGTGCATCGTATCATAGTCGGCGGTGTTCCCAGTGACGGTTACATGTTTCGGTTCACCTAAGAACCTGCATGCCTACGCATCAGTAGCAAACCCGTGGATATGCCTGCAGAGGATAGTGCCCCAGACGCTACACCCCAGACTCTGCATGCTGTAAAGTTAACTATTTTCAGGCTATACGTAGCGCACAGGGATCTCGGTTGGGTCACTCAAACACTACCCCACGTGGCGCTTCGAGCTGGGGTACAAGTAAAAGCACCGACTTACACCCTCCCAGCATTGTACGGATTCGATGGCCTATGGTCCCACGACTACGGTCATGCATACCATGAGCATACACTCCGCCCCCCCTTAACCCCACTCCCATTTGGTACTGGATCAAACCCGTGTGATACTCTGTCGGGTGTTCGGTTACCCACGACGCAGGTGCACCACTTCTTCGAGTCCATCGGGGTCGACATACCGCAGCCGGCAGTAGATCGCATCGCCACCACGGTTAGCAGGTCAGTATAGAGTCGAGTCGAGATGAAATATGCTGCGATAGAGGTGCACCGTGCTTTTTCTCGGCCTCCTCGTTTCAGGAGGTCTACACCTCACTCAAAACGGCTTTTGGAGGAAAGTAAAAGTGCTACTCGATGAAAAATCCCATGGCCTGAGTGCACCACGGAAAACTATTTCGAGACACAAGAATGACAGTCCGTGAATTTTGGTGAAGGAGTTCGATTGTTCAGAATGTATTTGAAACAAAAGGTGCTACCTCTTGCTTGGCACGCGTCTTGAGGAGAGTCGAGGAGAGTCGAGGAGAGTCGAATCGAATCAAATCATCACCCGCGGCACCAAAGGCTCCGATTTCAACTGGAAGTGTGCAAGATGTAAATCGGGCTGTCGTTTCGCGCATACGTCGCCCCGAATGACACTTGCCACGCGCTGTATGGCAGAGGGGGTCAAGTATATCTGCTGTATGCTCCCGTATATCGGCGCACAGTAGTACAGCTCCCTATTGAGCTGACCCAATATTCGACTTTTGGAGTATTCGATCACCCACCCCCACCACCACCACCCTCCCCCCTTCCACCCCCATCTCCTGACATATCCACCCTTCTGACAACAAGCCGACTTTAAGAACGTGTATGAGCTGAGCCCGATACACAATTCGCTGGGCTAGGTGTCTAACCAAGAAAAAACGACCCACCCCACGGTTACAGGTTGCGAGTTTTGAGGCGTGCTACGGTAAAGGTAGCACTTTTGGCTGGATTTTTTTCTGAACGATCGGACTCCTTAACCCAAATTCGTCGGACTTTCATTTTTGTGACGAAATATTTTTCAGAGTATACTTTGGTCATGAGATTTCCCATCCGGCAGCACTTTGATTTTCCGCCAAAATCATTTTTCGTTGAGGTATATGACGCTCCTTAAGTGGGGAGCTCAGAAAAAACATGGTGCACCTCTATCGTAGCATGCGTCTTTTGTCTGAATATGTTATGACTAGTGGGGCTACTCACGCGAGCAACTACTTGTTAGTATCATTATTGTATTGTTGTTTCGTGTTTAGTTTCCGAATAGCGCATACAAAAACGTTGGCCGGGTTGCTGGATAAAGATTCTTGGGAAGTCGCCTTTCGGTTTATTAGGTATTGAGCTCCTTACGCGAGCAGGCCAGAAAACAAGGCGCCGCCCCTTTAAGGTGGCATTGAAATGAAACTTCCACTTTCCATGCCGTCCCCGAGCATATTCACAGGCACACTCCTGTCAGAGTGAGCACGATTTTGCCTCAATTCCGTAACGCTCACAGCGACACGCGCTCCCCGATCCCCAAATGTGTAGGACCAGGTGTTAACCCCTTAAGAACTGGTCCCCCGAATTTGGGGACAAACTACTTGGAATTAGTGTGGGACATATTTCTCAGTTCTGAATGGGTTAAGGGGTTATAGGGTAGAGGTTGCACCATTTTTTTCCCCCCGAGGCTCCTTGCTTGAGGAGCTATACACTAATAGTACGAAAAAAAAACTGATTTTGGAGGAAACTAAAAATGATCTATGTATACCGCTCTGTCCCGAAATAGAAGCACCGTTTTTATTGAATTTTAATGTATAAACGGTGCTTGTATTTCGGGACAGAGTGGTATACCCGATGAGCAATCCCATGGCCTACCTAGACGATGAAAACTACAGTAGATTTGAACACAAGAATGAAAGTCCGACGGTTTTGGGTTAACCCCTTAAGAACTGGTCCCGCGAATTTGGGGACAAAGTACTTGGAATTAGTGTGGAACATTTTTTTCAGTTCTGAATGGGTTAAGGCGCCCGATCATCCTTCAGAAAAACGGTTCGGCCAAAAAAAGGTATACCTACCTCTATTGTTGTAGCACCGCGTCCGGTCCAGGTTGGATACTTACAGCCGTACACACACAGTACACGGTACTATTTGTGATGGGGTAGCTATTGATTGTGTTGGGTATCGAACGGAAATCGATTTCGACACGAAACCGATATGCCAAAAAAAGTAGAAGGTAATCGATTGTTTTTTGCAGGGGTGTGTGCTTTCGTGTTGCGGAAGGCGGAAGGAAGGAAGGAAGATGCAACCCCTTTGCTTACGCAGCCCGCATCCTTTTTTCGCGTGGGGTATTACCTCACGAACCATCCTAACCCTTTTAGAACTGCAGTCCTGTTTTGGGGACAGACTACTTAGAATTAGAGTGGTTTTTCCCCATAACGGGACTGCAGTCCTAAAAGGGCTAAGGATGGCTCAAGCGCCAAGCGCCACCCCTCTCCGTTATCCGAGCGCGTTAGCCATGCGGTGCAACCTCACCACCATCCTGAGGATGGCTCAAGCGCCAAGCGGTTCACATGCGCCCCTCCCCTTTCTCGTCAGTGCTGCAGATGCACCATATGGCTAACAATAAAACGCCCTTCCCCCCTCCGTCTTGAAAGGGATGCGTGGTCAATGGTCAAATTAGTCAGGCGAGCAACAACTGAGTACCCACACACACCGACATTAAGTTATAGCTCATTGAAGCTGTCATCCATATGCAAGTCCACCTCACAAGCGGGTCTTAGTAGGATGTGCACAGCTCAATGCGACACCTCACGCCGCTTCGAGCTTGGTGCTAGCAATTTCTACCTGGCCGGTGAAAACCCGACATACTCCATCCCGGCACTGCAAGGATGCGAGGGTCTATGGTCATACGACTACGGCCATGCATGAATATGGAGTACACTCCCCTCTCCGAACCTGAGGGTACGGCGGTGTGCCCAGGAAGGTGGTGTCAAAAGACCCCTCGAGCTCTCTCCGAGCGGCCTGAGCAGCGGTAGACGGAGACATGTATGTCTAGCGCCGCCCCCCCCCCCCTCTAGGCACGGTAAATGCTTGAAGATGCACGGAGACAGTGGCTTCTGATACCTGTCCCCCCCCACCGAACATTCCGCGAGACGCTGCGCCGAGACGGTGATATTTGCTCCCCCTCCCCCTTTTCTCTAGAGTGTCGTTGTCGTTGTTACTATTGCAAGCGAAACGTTTGCGACGTATCGACTATCACTATTCTAAGCACCAAATATATATCGTGCAATAGCGCTCACTACGACAGGAGACGCATGCTACGGTAGAGGTGCACCGTGTTTTTTGCCTCATAAGGGTGGTCACTTATCGTCACTTGAAGAGCTACCCGAGGAACAATCCCCATTGCCTGACTGTGCGAGGAAAACTATTCAAATGGAACAATGACGTATGCTACGATAGAGGTGCACCATGCTTTTCGCCTTGGAAGGGTGGTTACTTGAAGATCTCTACACCTTACCCCAAACTGGTCATTAAGGGAGGAAAGTAAAAGTGCTATCCGATTGAAAATCTCATGGCCGAAGCAAACAAGGAGCAATATTGCAACAAAATAATGACAATAATGATAATAATGACAATAATGACAATAATGACAATAATGACAGTCCGCCCATTTTGGGGTTTAGGAGCTCGGTCAGTCAGAAATCATTTCACCCAAAAAGTGCCATCTCCAACGTAGCACGCGTCCGATGAAAAACCGACGGTTTTTTTTGTTAAGGTAAGGAGCCCGATCATTCAGGAAACGTTTCAGCCAAAATAAGGTATACCCTGTAGGACACCTCTATCGTAGCACGCGTCAGGGATGACATGTGGGTGGTATATCCTCGTCGTCTGCGCGACAGTTTAGTCCTCGTTCTGATCGCTTTGGTTTTTATTTATCGTGTCGAGCTCGATTATCGTTCGATCGTAACGTAGGTGCTACATAAAAAATCTAGGATGGCATATACGTGTCCCCCTTACGGCGTGTGGTATGGCTCGTAGGTGGGATGCATCTGAAGGGGGGCACGGCGTACGTTACGGTTGGGGTAGCGCCTGTATTTGGTTTACGTGTAGCTCTTCTTCACGTCAAGAGCGCTCCGCGTATATCTCCGCCAAAAACCTGATTCCGAGACGAAATGGACGCTTGACCTCGGCCTAGCTCGTGCAGCGAGGGTCGCCCGAATTCTATCGAAAACATAAAACAAGGATATTGCTTAGTTCTTCGGTTTGAGTAGCCCCGTTTTCGTTATTGTATATGTTGCTCAACAAAAGCTATGCGCCCCCTTCGTAGCCACGCCTCGTGATACCCATTAAAACCCCTGTTAAACGGCTCGATCACCGATGGTTGTGGGGCGCGTTTTTTAACCGTTTCGAATGCCAACGGTAGTAACGGGGTTGTTGCAGCAAATTTATCGGTGCAAAAGCGGCAGGGCCGTCCCCACACAATATCGAGATAGACCCTGCTTCGCAACCCACCCGTGCTAAGTCACGCCAATACTGTGCGAGCCTCGTGGCCTTTTTCAGGCAAAATATCACCGCTTGAGAGGCAGCCCCGATCGATTCAAGGTGGTCAAACAACGGTTACCAGGCCCAATAGTGGACCAAACGTTCCAAACTTCAAGCATGGAGTTCTCTTGATGTCGTTTAAACGTAACCGTCCTGTCGTGATGACGGGGTCAGCCGTGTTCGCCGAGGCGTTTCGCCCCCTGGGACCCGCCCCCTGGGACCCTGGACCTGTGTAGGTCATGGTTTCAAAATATGATACATATATGTCTCCTGTGTAGCCTATTTACTAGGGCGATGCTCTGAGATGAGACCACGCGCCTGCTGGACAAGCTCTTCCACCCCCTCCCTTACATACGGACCCGCGTGTGCCATGCCTGGCAATTAAGGCGTGTGTAGACAAGCGTTCCTCCCAAGCAAAACTGACACGTATCGATCATTGCTAGCCGTGTCGAGCTTTGTAGGCTCAGTGGGGGAGGCTCGTCTGTTTGTGGTATGCGGTTGCTCGATACTGGTTTCCCGATATGTGGCGGTTTCATACTGGTCTACGGAGATTGGGGTTTATATAGTATGGCGAGGCATTATGATCTGAGATGATGCCTCGCGTGGGTTGCTGTCTCCCTCCTGGGAGCAGTCTGCGATACAATGATGATGAGACCCGGGCTTTGATAGAATGATACTGCTCGTATATGTGTGAGGGGTGCAGCCGGTGACAAACCTGGTGCGGCTTACCTCCTGTGTGTGGTGTTTATGATGGGCCTCTGACAAAACGGTATTGGCTCACCTGGTGTGTATTTGGTACGTGGTGACACGAGTGTATATTATCTACCACCTTCTCCTTGACGACTCACGGTATAGGCACGTGGCTACACAGAGCACGTTTGACAGCGGTTATACAAACACGATTAATAGTAGGAGTTTTCGATGTGCATGGGATGTTTTTGGAAGTTCTTGAAGAATTAACGTCCAACTTCAGGAGTTCTTTAAGGATATGGAGAAAGTGTTGGGAGGTACCCATACGTTGAATAAGGTTAATACGCTAATAGAGTATGCCGATGGTCTTGATGAATCGTGCCGTACGCTTTGGCTATTGGTTAACTGCGCACAACGTACAGGGGAACCAATTACTGATACCTATGGTACTTTTGGATTCAGATGCGGATTGTTGTCTTCTTGTATACTTCCGAGGGGAGTGTCAAGCAGGGGGGCTGCTATGATTTGATTTGAGGTGTTATATATCAGAGATGTTCTGTTGTTATGCTCTTACAGAGTACACAACAGGGGGGCCGATGTTATCGGGCGGTACGGTATTTATGTGAAGACGGTGTTATTGATTTTGTTTGAAGGTTTTACCAGCATACTCACGTTTGTTGGATTTTTCCCTTCCCGTAGTTACTGTCTCCCTATAGTTTAGGAGATATATACTGGAATCGAGATTGAGAGATTTGGTATCGGGATTGCCGTTTTACGTTGACAATTCTTGAGGATGGGGTTGCCGTTTTAACTTGGCAATGAAGGACTGAATTTGGGGTTGCCGTTTTACCTTGGCGATGTTTTATTATGGAATTTGGGACTTGCCGTTTTACCTGGCAATTGGTGATAAGTATTCGGGACCTATCGTATCGCGCACCGAATAGGGGGGCTGTTTGTGGTATGCGGTTGCTCGATACTGGTTTCCCGATATGTGGCGGTTTCATACTGGTCTACGGAGATTGGGGTTTATATAGTATGGCGAGGCATTATGATCTGAGATGATGCCTCGCGTGGGTTGCTGTCTCCCTCCTGGGAGCAGTCTGCGATACAATGATGATGAGACCCGGGCTTTGATAGAATGATACTGCTCGTATATGTGTGAGGGGTGCAGCCGGTGACAAACCTGGTGCGGCTTACCTCCTGTGTGTGGTGTTTATGATGGGCCTCTGACAAAACGGTATTGGCTCACCTGGTGTGTATTTGGTACGTGGTGACACGAGTGTATATTATCTACCACCTTCTCCTTGACGACTCACGGTATAGGCACGTGGCTACACAGAGCACGTTTGACAGCGGTTATACAAACATCGTCCCCTCGCGAAAACCAAAGCACGAGTCAACGCCTTGCTCTCCAACGGGTTTCTTCAAGCAGCCAGCGTCGCTTCTACGTGCAGCAAGTTCGTCGCGGGTACCGATAGAGCTACTGCCGTACTTTCAGCATTCACGAAGGCAGACACACTTGATTTTCTGCAAAGCAAAGCACAGCAAAACAAAACAAAAACAAACAATAGCTTCCACCCCTCCCCCCCTCCCCTTGAAACAACAACACGGATTATCGAACCTACGAGGGGTAGGTCACCTGTTATTGTTCGACCTCCTCGAATTGAAGAGTTTCGTATACTTTCGGTGTGCACACCCGTAGCGTGTGGTAGCTGGAGGGTTGCTGCAGAATCGAGCAGTGTAGTTAGTGTCTTAACATGTGCACCGCCCGAGGGAGACTGAGTATCCCTTACACAACGTAGTGAAACAAAGGGTCCCACACTAATTCCAAGTAGTATATATCCGAAAAAACAAAACTGGCTGCGGTTCCCAAGGGGATACATGGCGAAAGGTCTTGAATTACAATCGAAAACAGAAAACGACCGAGGTGTTAACGGGAACAAACAACAGCCCCTGTCTACGGGCCACACCATATGTACAAAACAATGTTCCACATAGTAAGCCGTACGTTGAACTCTAGCCTTTAGTCGAGCGGCATCAACTCTTGAAACTCCGAAACAACGAATAACAAGCAAGTCAACGGACAAAAACAGGGTATGTCTATATCGCGGCCATATAAATGACGAACCATAACAAGGGGGCAACACGACGGTTGGGGTTGTTGTGTACGCGTGTTGTTGGTAGCGGACGGGTGGGCGATGACCCCGGGGAGGAAGAGGGTTCTACATGTTTAAAAGGCCTCGGACCGATAGATAGTCGTCTACGCCAAACGTATCATCTAGATCTTTGCCGGCCGTTATCCGGGGTTGAGAGGGGTCTGCATTCGTAGTACATTGTATCCAACCCAGGAAACCTGTGGCTAGATCAGAAATAGTGTAGAGCCCCCTCCCCGAAAACGTGAGGTAAAAGTTACGGATCAAAATCAAGATTTTTTCCAAAAGGATATAGATCCTCATGGGGCAACGGATGATCGGTCCATAGAGTGGAAAATCTTCCGGCAATATCAGGGACATCAGCTCGCTGGAGGTTGTTTCGGAAAATCTGAAATGTGTTTGGACCCTATGAACGGCAAAGCAAAATATTTGCTTCCAACAAAAACAAAAACACACGCTGTTGCCACGTTTCGACGACAAACTCGTCAGCTGCAACCCCCCCCCCCCCCTCTCCCGTCTCGAAAGGGGTGCGTGTGGTCAAATTATACTGGACTAAGCGAATAAGCAAAACCCCCCCCCGCGCCCTGTCTCGACAAATCGATAGGCGGTTAAGTGGGAAAATACGGGTTTAAAAAGCACAACATATAGTTTGGAAGAGCGTGTCAGAACGCAACACCTCCATTCTGGCCTCCGATGGTGGTGGTGTTTATGAGCGGTTTTCCCCAGTCTTAGTGCGGGTGGGGGTTCCGCCGGTGTTGGGGATGTCTGGCCGTCCGTCGGTGTTGGGAGTTTCGGAGTGCGGTGGACGGGGTAGGCCTTCAAGAAGTGCTACCTGCACCAAGTGATGAGCATGAGCACATGGCATTCCCACGGTCACGACGAATGCTTGTTAACGTCAACGCCACAGTTCCACTCTTATTATGGTTGCACGGTCTTACCGTAAATATAATACAAGGGTCGTTGCTTGGTTAATATTGTGCGGCCACGCTGTTACCAAAGGACCCCGAGGCAGGCAGGCAGGCAGCAGCTGCAACCGGTTGCGTCGTTCTCCTTGAATCCTCGGTGGGTTTTCAACTTCAACCCCGCTTCACTCGCTGCTTCTGTTAGCAACCGCAAGGAAACGTCCAGTACACGAGACAGACACCACGGCGTATTTGGGCCCCGCTCATTCCTTTTCTATGATACACCAGCTGGGTGCATCGCAACCTCAAACTGAATCTTGGTCGTCGGGGGGGGAGGGTGACTTGTCCCGATAGCGATCGAGCGCTACTCGTCATCACCGCCATCATCATCATCATCATAGTCATCATCACCGTCATCATCATCACCATCATCATCGTCATAGTCGTCATCACCATCATCATCGTCATAGTCATCGGTGCCGTCGTCGTTACCACCGACAGGCGCCGGAGCAGGGGTCTCGGGCACCGGGGACGGTCCCCCGCCAGTTGCATCTGGTATTGGTTTATAGTTGATAAAGAGGCGGTTAAGAGCATGAGAAAACAAAAACGACGCATGCTATGTACCTTAAGGTACAGGTGCGCAGACTCGCGCTACGATAGAGGTAGTCCCAGTGACACTTTTTGTTTCCAGAGGGTGGGTTGGTCATTTGAGGAACTCGATACCTCACCCGAAAGCATAGTTCTGGCGAAAACTAAATGAAGAGCCGATTGGTGCTGCGTTACATTTTCGCTACCGGGGTTTGGCAACTCGGACGAGTGGCTCCGAATCTAACTGACAATTGTTGGACCTAAACATGGTGTGTTGGCGTTGTGTAACAAAACCTGCCATGGCGGCGCGCATATAGAACAACAACAAAAACACAAAGTTATGAGTACAACGCAGTAAAGCAGTCACTCTGCCGAGTGGCTCTGAGCAGGTGAAACACGAACACCTATACATGGCGCCCCCCCTACCGCGGCACCAGTCAGCTACAGTGTAACTGACGAACAATCCCAAGGCATAACCGTAAAATGAAACATATCGCAACACAAGGATCAAAGGACGCATGCTGCATAAAGGTAGAGGTGCACCATGTTTTTGCCTCATAAGGGCGGTCGGTTGGTCACTTGAGGAAGCTCTATGCCTGGCCCGAAAACCAATTTCGGAGGAAACCAAATGCTATCAGATGAACAATCCCGTGGAGCCTTATGTATCAAACGAAAAACAGTGCAACAACACGAGAACGAAATTCCGACGGTTTCGAACCAAGGAGGCCGATCATTCAGGACACGTTTCAGCCAAAACGTGCTACTTCCTCTAGCACAGCACGTGCCAAAGACAGACCCGGTTTGGGCTGAGGAGCCCGATCGTTCAGAAACGAAAAAAAAAACGGACAAATCGTGTTAAAACCTCTTATCGTAAGCACGCGAAAAAACAAACTGAAGGGTGTGGTTGTGGAGAGTGCTCTTGCCCGTGGGACGATCGATAGGGGAACAACGCCACCCTTATGAGGGTGGTGCCTTATTGTGTGCGCTCCTCCTCGCGTGAGGGGATCGATATCTCACCATAAAACACGCCTTCGAAGAACGTATATTTCGCTCAACTCGACCACGATTGATCTGCCTTTTGGGCACTAAAACAAATATACGACAGTACAGTATCATAGTAAGATAATCATGCGTACTGACTGGTGAGCAATCCCACGGTAGGGTTACCACTTTTAGGCTCAATGTTGTCTGACCAGTTGTTCTCCTCACGTGAGTAACCACCGGATACTGCTATTACTATTTTACTGGTATATTTTGTTTTGGACTACCGCATTGGAAGGTTTGATCAGGTTGCGCGCAAGGGAATGTTTCCGAAGTCAGTCATGTTTCGGGTGAGATATTGAGCTCATCATGTGAGGAACTCAGAAAAGTCTGCTGCGCTCCTACCGTGGGATGAAATCAGGGGCAGAATCTAATGTTCATGAGCCCCCATAGAGCTCTAAAAATATAACGAAGCTTGAGAGCAGGCCGTGTGTACGGTAGAAAGATGCACGTTGGTACTAACAAAATAAAACACGGCTTACCGCACGAGTAGCCTTCGGTCCCCGGAGAGCAAGCGGTACCCGTGGGGCATGACACCGCCTCGGCAGGGGTGCATTCTGTACGAGGGAAAAAACAGGCGTCGTGCAACGTAAAACAAAACGAGGACATGGAGAGTCAGTAGGCTAGACATCACGGTTGTACGTATAGACATTAAGTTCGAGGGGGGAAGGGGGGGCGTGCACATGTGTTGCTTTGCCTTACTAGTCGTCATTTGGCCATTGACCAAGCACCATTCCTGTTCCTAGTAGAGATACCCCCAATTCTGGGCCTTTAACCCATTCAGAACTGAAAAACTTATCCCACGACTCATCCCACGGTAGGGGCGCAGCATAGTTTTCTGAGCTCCTCACATGAGGAGCTCAATATCTCACCCGAAACATGACCTGGGAAACATTCCTTCGCGCAACCCGACCAAACCTTCCAATGCGGTAGTCCAAAAACAAACATACCAGTAAAATTATAATAGTATCCGGTGGTTGCTCACGTGAGGAGCTCAACCGGTCAGGAAATATTGAGCCAAAAAGTGGTACCCCTACCGTGGGATTTCTCCCACACTAACACTAATTCCAAGTAGTTTGTCCCCAAAAACGGGGGACCGGTTCTTAACCCGACCCCATTCACAAAATATTTCGGCAAAAAGTGATGCCTTTATCGTAGCACGCGTTTGGTACGTAGGCATTTCTAGTTGGGACGCTTGGCTACGCCCCTCCAGCAGCACAGCAGTCTTCTAAACTGTTGTGTGGCTAATGGCACCGGCATCTCGATATTACGGCAGTAGTACCAAAGGCGTCAATGTTTCAAGCTTGAGCCCTTAAACCTCAAATTTCAAGGCAAATGCTGTCTGTATCCCTGCTTGGACTCACGGCATGTGCCCCCCACAGCCGTGGGAGAGTTGAACCTCAGCTGGGTCGCCGTGCTTCAGGTCACAGGCACGACCGGCAAGAAGTATCAAGGGACAAACCACGGGTGAAAATCAACGGACGCGAAAACACAACAAAGTTAGAGGAAAACGAGGGGGACGCTCTTGGCAACCGTGATCAGTATGCGGAAAAAAAAAGAGGGGTTGATACAGGAAACGTACAAGAAGCGGTTGGATTGGAGCTAAGGAAAATGAGAAGATGTGCGACTTCACGATGCGTCCGACTGCTAAGGAGGGGGGGGGAAACGGGGGGTGAACACGGAAACGAGATGACTGGTGCTACGGTAGGGGGGTCGCGTTCGAGCCCATTATTGTCAGCGGATAAGAGCCACTCCGCCGAGTGACCAACTTTTCTCTTCGCGGTTATTTAAGTATTAACGCTTCACGTTTTCGAGATATGCACCACCATGGTATGCTTGCTACTCTGCGACAACAGCATGTTACTGCGCCGAGTTTAAAGTGAGATACACAGCCACTCGCCCGAGTGGAGTAAACGTGGTAGTGAAAATCAGGCTACCCCCCCCCTACCGTAGCACCAGTCCGATACGAGAAGGTGTCACACAGCCACTTGTGAAGAAAAGACACAAGGGGGTGTATGCAGCATTAGAAGGAACCGAGAGGGTTATGTAGACTATGATAGAGGTAGCACTTTTTGCTAAATATTTTTGTGAATGATCGGGCTCCTTAACCCAAATTCGTCGTTTTTTCATTCTTGTGTGGCCATATTTTCCATAGTATACCTAGCTCATGGGATTGTTGGTCGGGTACCACTTTTGGATTTTTGCAAAATCGGTTTTCGGGTGAGGTATGGAGCTCCTCAAGTGACCATAAGTGACCACCCTTATAAGGCAGAAACATCACGGTGCACCTCTATCGTAGCATGCGTCAGGTGTGCGTATGGTGTTTCATGAACACATATGATGGTTATTGCGGGGTACGCACGTACTGTATAGTAAACATGACCTATGTATCTCCGTTGAACACGAACACCTACCGGTGGTATATACGAAATGGTTCCCCATTTTTACTACAGTACCAATATTTGATCCCATTCACTGATATGGCCCCCCGTAACCCGCAACAGTGCACACGAGGAAATAGGGTTAATACGTCTGGTTAGGGCTGCTAATGGGCCGAGCTTCGCGCCAAGATCTTACGATACTGTAGTTAGAGGTGGCGAAGTGATCCAGCTGACTGAACAAGCCGAGCAGAAATGTATCAGCGAGCAGTACTGCTGTAAGTCACCGAACGTACGTAATCCGTCGTGTTGCCAAAACACCCCACGTCGAGCGGCAAATAAATACATCCGTCAGGCACGAAGAGCTGCAGCTCCGCATTTTATCCTCACACGCTCGAGACACCCCTGCACCCCTGCACCCCTGCACCCCTGCACCCCTGCAATAGACGCGTGCTACGATACAGGTACCCCATTCTGATAGAAATATTTCTGGCTGACGGGTCTCCTTAGCCCGGTATCGGTGGAATCTCTTTAGTATTGTTCAAAATTTTTCGTTTTGTACCTAAGCCATGGGAAGTTTCGTCGTCTTAAGCTACTTTTCCCCCCCTAAATTCCGTTTTTGGACGATTTTTACAGCACCTCGAGTGAGAAGCCTCAGAAAATTCAGGGGGCACCTCTACCGTAGAACGCGTCAATACTGAGCTGGAAGGTTTGTGCTTTCGGATCCGGTGCTCATCTCTACTCAGGATAGGTAGTATCCTACGGTGTGCAGGGTATTGTTTGGAAAGCGTGACAATGGCTCGTTACCCACGAGATCTCGTAGCGGTGGGAGGTGTTTAACTGGCGGCCGTTAACAAGCCAACCCACAGGTCTACAGGGCCCATAAACAATCGTGTTTGCGGCGCTTGCCACACCGTCAAGTCCGGGAGAAATACATATATATATATATATGTGCGGGCATTCTGAACCACAACGGTGTACCGCCTGATTTCTACATGGCGTGACCGCGCGTGAACTCACTTGGTAGGAACGCACTGTAGATCAGGCACGCCATGGAACCACCTGCGGGGACAGTCGGCAGGATGCAACCAGGGGTTCGCGGGGGTCAGGATTGGACAAAGGCATACATACCCGTACTACTGTAGGATATATTTCTTTCAAACTGTGGTGATGGCTAGGAGTGCACGGGGGTGTGGACAATACCGATAAGACACCGGAGGAGACGCGATATTTTGAAGAGGGTGTAGGCCGACGGCGGGCGTGTGTAGCCCTGGGAGGCGAGCCCGTCACGGTTTTGCCGGAGGCGTGTTTTGAGTGGGATGCAGGGTGCGGTGAAGGTAATGGGGTTATGCGCAACATGCTTCCTTTTCCCGCTCCAGCAACAAAGCGAAACAAAACAAAGGAAAACATCGGTCAGACGACCGCCCACTGTAGGCACGGCGTAGGCACGCCTTTCGACAAGGAGTCGAGAAGGTGCGGGGGAGAGGTGCCCGAAAAGCCACAGCAAAGCGGTGCGACTAAATCTAGGCGGAACGAATGCACAAGGTATGGATGAAGGAAACGCCGCACGCACCACGTACATATACCGCCGATTCCTACTTCCAAGATATCTAGATATTTCGGCGCAGATACGTTCCTGGCCTGCTAACTATCTACAGTAGATTATGCCGTCGGGTGGGAGTTGCATAACGGGCAAGATCTAAAACCTCCTTCCTGGGTTAGAAAATATTTTTTACAACTCCTCCTCGACAACTCACAGCTCCACACAAAGGCAGAGGGCAGGATCTAGACGATCTACTGAAGATCGTACTATGTCGGACGTGCACAAACAAGGCTGCCGTGAAAAGCGGGGGGGGGGGGGGGGTTCACGGCGAATAATCATCTGGAGTGCGACGCAAGACGGACAGGGTGGACGCATGCTACGATAGAGGTGGAGGTATACCTTTTTTTTGGCTGAAACGGTTTCGGAATGACCTAGTAAAGGTACCTTAACCCAAAATTGTCGGAAAGTGCATTATTTTGGGTTGCAATATGTTTCATTTTATAGTGAGACCATCGTAGGATTGCTCACTGTGTGACACTTTTATTTTCCTCCGAAATCAGTTTTTGACCTATTTTTAGACTAGAGCTACTGACGTGAGGACCCTCGGAAACACTCATGGTGCACCTCTAACGTAGCAAGCGTCGTTGATGCCATGCCAGTGAACAAACTCACAAAAAAAAAAGAAAAGATTGCAGTCAGTGGGAAATGTTTCGATGAAACTGACAGAACCACCACATAGTGCACAACCACCAGTGGCGCAGGGGGGGGGGGGTGTTGTAGAGAGAGAGAGAGCTAGAGAGAGAGCGAGATAAATATATAGAGATAGAGAGAGAGAGAGGGAGAGAGAGAGAGGGAGGTGGAAGCGATGATCTCGTTGAATGTCGCTGTCGGGAAGCACAAATCGGGTAGGCTTTATTTCAGCGCTCTCCGAAAGTAAGTCTGCTCAGTGCTCCCCCACAGAGTAAATCTTGTATTTGTTTCAGCTTATCGGTTGTTAGTGGGTCTACTCTGTAAAAGCTATTGTTAGTTTTCTGTTCACAAACGATCCAGCGACGTGATCGAGTCGAAGATAACCCACAAGCACGTTTGCTTGGAATGGGATACCATCGCCTGCGGTTTGCCATTTCGTACAACTTGTGAACCCCAACATTACCAGAGGGGGGACCATCCATGGTAACATACATGCATGAAACCTTCAAATCACAAAGAGGAAGAGGAGGAATAGACGAAGCGAACACACCCCAAACACAAACCAGATACAAAAACGGAACTAAACATTAGCTCGCTTTGGTGGTGCTTACATTCTGTCGAGCTTGGTGAGAGGCTCGAAGATACCAGCGGGAAGCGTGGTGAACTCGTTGAACTGGAGGGGCCTGTCGACGCCAAACGCAAACGGAAACATTGTTTCGAAGGAGATTGAAAGAGGGCGCATGGTGAATCAAGCAATACCACGGCAGAGGCATAGGGACTCAACGTTTCTCAGGCCCTCGACTTCAGCAGCCCTACGTAGGTCTCATCCAAACACGACTTGGAAAAACGTTGCGCGCGTCCATTCCAAAACCAATTCCATGGTCTACGTATGGTATGTACATTGGTATATGTCGTTTCCAGGGCACGTAAGGAGTTTACGAGTTTGCGGCAAAACGAACCAATATTCTTCAGGTTTCCGGATCTATTGGTATGAGGAATTAAATGCTAAAATGTCAACACGCATATGGGATTGCAAATGCATCGGGGGTTCAATAGTTCCACTAAACGTAAAGTTTATGCATATTCCGACGGTACTGTTAAACCGCTGCCAGGCCGTCAAACGTAGAAGCCTGTTGCACTGCAAGTAGCGCTACTGCGTAGACTGGGGGCGAATACAATGCTCCACAGTAGACCTACCCTACATACGTCAATATGGTACTACTCGGAGGGCGTCAACAACTGTCACGCCGTCGAACATAGAAGCCTGCTGCACCACAGGTACATCCACTGCACGTATCGCAGGTAGTAGCATTGTCTCTACTGCTGCCAGCTCCCGCCAGCTAGTGAAGCCTACCTATTGCACAATGGTAGAGCTACGTACTCGTCCTCCATCCACCAATACTACTGCGGTATGCAGTTCTTGCAGTGTGTCAATCGATGCGAATCCCGTGTAGTAGTAGAGCTACTGCACACGATGTATCGATTGCACTGATGTGCAGGACTTACAGAGTGACGACCTCTGTCAGACCGTCGAAGATTCCAAGCGGTAGCGCGATCAGGCCGTTGAAGTTCAAGTTGCTGGAGGGACCGGGGAAAAAACGATGGGAGGACGAACCGAAGCATAAGAAAGGCACGACATTGGGCGACTTGAATGCGGAAGTGTTGGGGCCTTAAGCATTTCCAACGATACCCATCCGCAGGGGGATACACGAGAAACAATATATATATATATATTGGGGGGGACCAAGGCTAACCACTGGGAGAAAAAAACATCGACGCTTTAAGCAGGCGTATGCGCCACACTGATTTCACGAGTGAACCGATCCCGAATGTGTAATTGTCCATACACAAAATCAGGCCGAGTCTTGTTTTTGCGACGCTCTTCTACAGCCTGCTCGTCGCCCGTTTTATAGACCGCTCGCAAAACCGTTGGTTGTGGCATCTTTCACAAAAAAGAACGCCTGTCTGTCAGATCGAGGTTTGACAGATTGACTCTGACCGCCCCTTGCACGAAAACAAGCACTAATTTTGCTAGGATATTGCAGTTCGCACCACTTGACTGGCCGCCCCCTTTCACCAGAAATAGTTCTGAATACGCCGACAAGAACGAGGTGCGACCGCTTCACGGGTAGTCCCCTAGTTCAGGGGACCTTAGTAAATAGGACCTACGGTGTACACTGAAACCTATATGTTTACCTCTTTTTAGGGCCCGTATTAACGAAGACAGCAAAAATTCAATTTGGGAAAAAAAAAACGCTTTTCATTGGTCAACACACGCACCAGCACCCAATATTATGCCCCAAGATCCTAATCTTTGGTGCTGGAGCGTGTGTTGACCAATGAAAAGCGGATTTGATTTTTTTTTTTTTCAATTTGAATTTTTTTCTTCTTCGTTAAAACGGGCCCTTACTGACAATATTCGGTCCTATTTACTATTTTCCTCCGTAACAGCACTATGTAAAATATAGTGCTACGCATGCTGCAGTAGAAGACATCGATTTGATCCTTTAATGACCGCCCTTACACTAAAACTAGCATAAAGTAGGCTATAGTAGGAAAACGCGGTTTGACCGCGTGAATGAAACCGCCGACCAACAGTTAAAAAAACAAAACTGTAGTGAAACTCATGCCAGGGGAACGCCGTTTGACCGCTTTTGACTAACCGTTCCCCAACGCTACGATTTGGTCGGCCTTACCCTTGCCGGCGACGAGACGCATGCTACGGCAGAGATGCACCATACATTTTCTGAGGCTCCTTACTTGAGGAGCTCCCTCCTTTATAACCAAAAACCGATTTTGATAAAAAAAAATGAAAGTGCACATCCCGATGGAACATGCAAATCCCATGGCCTTGGCAGACCAAAAAAACAGACCGCAAGCAAGAATGACATTCGGACGATACTGGGTCAAAAAGGAGCACCGTCATTAAAAAAATAATATAACCAAAACGTGCTACTTCTATCATCGTAGCACGCGTCACAGTACCACAGACAGTTACCGTAGGGCGCCATATACCGTTTGCATCCATTCTCGGCTACACACAACACCTGCCGAAGCATGCGTCTGGCCGATGAACACGATTGCCTCTGTGAAATGACGGTGCACTCACAGTGTTTCTACTGCCGTGTTGTCCTTGAAGAGGCCCACCGGCAGGGTCTGCAGGATCTTGTTGTTGTTCAGGCCCCTGCTTAGCGAGAGAGGGTTGTTTTTAATTATCAGAACAAAAGATAGGGGCACGGTTGTTCGAAAACGATTGTTTGGAAATTCAGCAGAGGCTAGACGTACTTCAGCAGGGACACATGCAGGGTATATGCAGGGTTCGGTAAAACCAGCTCAGATAACAGGCACTGATAAAAACGCGGACGACTTGGATTGACTAGAAAAAAACAGTGCATAGACGCGGATTACGTTTTTTCAGGCTATAGAACACACCATTACCTTTGTTCAGTAAGAGCCCCAGCATGACACGTACAGCCATGCCCTATTTTCGCTCGAAATCGACGGGCTTCGTCTACTAGATTTAGTGTTTAGCGCCAAAAGCCGACCCTTCAACCAAACCCCAAACACTACGAGCCCTTACCCAAACCCCAAGCCAGGGGTCAGTGCTTCGGCCCTGTGCTTGGTAAGGCTCTGGGTTGACTCTGCCGGCTTGTATGCTAATCTTGGAAATACTCTAGGCTGATTCGGCCTGCTCAGAGTGTCGTTACTTGGAAATACTCTACGTAGACAGGTTGGGCCGCTTAAAATACACCCCTTAGCCAGTCATAGTGGGTGAATGAAACTACAGTACCTGACGTAGATTCCCTTCGTATCAACACGTGACTGCTGTGCTACTGGCCCACAGGGATTTAGAGTAGACCGAACATGAAACCCCAAAAAACAATAGCCAAAGGAGGGATATCTTTAAAAAGCGCGACAACTATGGCCGTAGTGAAACTTACAAGTAGGTGAGCTTCGTCAGGCCGGTGAAGAGGCCTTCGGGAACCGAGGTGAGCAGGGCGCTGCTCACGAGCCCCCTGAGAAGACCAGAACGACAACACACGTTTGTACATTATAATTAACGGACGGACATACAAACGATACGGCGGACGCCTCGCATGAGCGAAGAAAATCGTATCGTACAAGAAAGTACACTTCATATCAGCCATACAGCTCTTACCGCCCATGCAGTTGATACGGATTGTACAAATTATGCGATCCACGCAGTTCATAGAAATCATGCAATTCATACATCTGGCACAATTACCCAAAGCCAGCTTAGCGCTGCTCGCGAGGCTCCTAAGTGAACACAATATAAAACAAAACTTAATGTGAATCAGCGGACTAGCACAGAAGAGAAGAAACGGCCTACACGAACAATGCCTACCTCGTACGACAAGTTGGCGTCCATAAAATTCAAGCATTATATACATTTTGTACCAGAAACGACAATGTCTGTATGCTCTTGTTGTTGTTGTTGTTGTTGTTGTTGAGCTAAAACTGGCACATTCAGTACATTCAACCGCCCGGAGGTGATACTCTCGCGCGCAGTCACATCGTCGGCATCCAGCGCGGACACACAAACCAAAACAATGCATTCACGACGATGAACGTTGATCTCACAGGTAAGTCAGCGTTCCAGCGACATCGTCGAAGAGGCCGTCTTCGTAAGTCGTAATTTGGCTGCTGCTCAACTTCCTGCTCTCGCAGGAGGGGGGGCGGGGGCTGTTAGTAGACGAGTGCTACGATAGAGGTCGGATGTTAAGGCTGTGAAAAATACGTTTTCAACAATCGGGATTTTCAACCCAAACCCGTCGTCTGTCTTTTATCCTTGCGTTGCAGTATTGTTAATGGTAAGGTTAGGTCAAAGGCTTGTTTATCTGGAAGCATTTTTGTTTTTTTTTCCCTCCAAAACAAATCTGTTTTTGAGTATGGTATTTACCATTCCCGAGTGATCAGCCTCAGTAAACCAATATAATAGTGCGCCCCGACCTTTGCATGCGTCAATGCTGGCAAGGCAAGGTAAGGGGTTAGGCGCCGTTGGTGTAGCCATCGTTCGTGTTGGCGAACACTCGTGGTCAATTTAGATCTGTTGTTTGATACATGGGTCTACGTAGAGACGTGTTCACTGTGAACACGTTTTGAAGAACACACGAAACACACTACACGGAAAGCCTACGGGGGGTAGGGTAGGGTAGGGTAGAGATCCGAACGCATGCTACGATAGAGGTGCCTCATGTTTTCTCTGACGTCCTCACTTAAGGAGCGTCAATACCTCACCGAAAAAACGATTTTGGAGGAAAATAAAAGTGCTGCCGGATGAGAAATCACATGACCGAAGTATACCCTGAGATATGTGTATCGTCACAACAATGAAAGTCCGACAAATTTTGGTCAAAGAGTCTGATCGTGCAGAAACCGATTCAGACAAAAGTTGCCACCTCTACCATATATATATAGAAATACCTTGTCTATGTATGGCACCTTCAGGAACGTCAGTATCATCCACGAATGCAAGGCGACCTTCGCCCGCTGTTTGGTGGCATGCCGTCGTCGGACGGCAACACCCAAGAGAAACAGCACTAAACATGTATACAGCAATTATCGAGCACTTTTTTCTAGTATCACTGCCGAAATCATCACACGGCAATTCCGAGTAGTTGTTGGTTGCCACAAAGGGTGCGAGCTTTGATCCGGGAAATAGGTGACAGCGCACAACGACAGCTGAACACACACCGGTCCCCAGCAGGTATACTGGTTTTGGTCAGGAGCCTCTCTGCAAGCCATTTTGGTGATAACAACGAAATTTCGTAGAAGCCTGACGCGTGCTACGATAGAGGTGGCACTTTTATTCGTAGAAGCCTGACGAAATGTTTTTTTCTGAATGACGGTGTTCCTTAACCCAAAATTGTCGGAATTCCGTCCTTGTGTTGCAATATTGTTCGTTTCATACTACATGAGACCATGGGATTGATCATCGGGTAGAAACTTACTGTAATTTTCCTTCAAAAACCGTTTTTGGGTGGGAAACAGAGCCTCTCGCAGGATGCACCTTTACCGTAGCATTCGTCGTCTGTTCCCGCACACCGCGGGGCCCAGCTCTCATTTCGACCGAACGGCGGCAGAAAAAACACCAAGCTTACATACATCGTAGTAGCACTTTTTGGCGCGAGTTTGAGAAGGCCTTCAGTACGGTCGGCACTAACTCCGAACAAGTCGTCCGCGCAAAGGTGGGTCCGGTTTATGGTGGGTGAACAACATCGACAGAAAAGCACACACACCACGCTTACACAACATCATCAGTAGATTTTCTTTCGCATGTGCTTGAACGAAACGAACAACACGACCAGGGGTGGGGGGGGCACTCACAGCCTATCCAGCGCAGAAAACCCCTGCAACATTCCCACGGGGAAGGTGGTCATGTCGCTGAAGGTCAGGTCACTGGTCGATGCAAAACAACAGACATAGAGGAACAAGCAAGAGCAGCGAAAACGAACTGGTCACGTCACGTCAAACGCTTCACACGTATGGATATAAGACGGTTGATTTTCAAGATCATCCAGATAGATGCTACTAACCTGCCGTTACGAGACAGATGTTGTGCGGGTGTTTTGTATAGCAGTTCATGCCCAGCTCAGGGAAGGTTGTCCTAGATCATGCAGACGTTTACGGTTCCCACTCGGTAGCATGAGCTTGATCATACAGATCCAATCAGGAACATATGCGCCGTGGTCTGAAAGACCTTGATCGTGTAGTGGGAATCGAAGAAATGTCCAGGGTGTGAAACCGTTAAGACGCTTAAGCGTCAACGTCGCACTACCGCGAGAGAAAACCAGTTGAACTACACATGTCCAAACATACTGACTGCCGAATCACACGCACACTGTCCAACTGTACGTTACATGCATTGATATAGGACACACCAACGCACAACATCATACTGCTGGCGACAGATGTGCAGGCTGTATGTTGAACACACACCAGGTGGGATCAAGGCGTCGGATACAAAGCTCGCGGGATATCACTGCTGCAATGCTGACAGTAAGCCATCCAGCGACAAGGCAGCGTATACTGCGTACCACTCCCCTCACATGGATGTTACCGTTGCGCGCCCGGCTGTGTCGAAGCAGGCCAGCAGGTCCGGCATGTCGGCGTCCACCAGTCCGCACGACGGAGCCCAAAACACGCTGCCGCACGGCAACCGTTTCGGGATGGACAGGGTTCATCTTCAGACCAGCGGTGCGATATAAGCAGCACCCAAAACATTCGAGCCGTTCTACTGAAAAAACTCTATATCTCACACGAAACTGTCTTGAAGAAAACGTGTCCATACGTGCTACGGTACGATAGAGGTAGCAGTTTTGGGCTGATTTGTTTCAGAATGACATAGCCCCTTAACCCAAAATCGTCCGAATTTAATTATCGTGATGGATTATGTTTCATTTCATGCTGAACACCATGAGATAGTTCATGGGGTAGCACTTTCAGTTTCCTCTGCCAAAATCAGTTTTTGGGTGAGGTTTCGAGCTTCTCAAGTGATCACCCTTATAAGGCAGAAATGGTGCACCTCTACCGTAGCATGCGTCATTATAGGCTTACTAAACCCCATGGACACTTGCTTGCATTGCCTACGAGTACGTGCTAGAAAATCATATTGCGCAACGCAGAGGAGATACCGCGCAGTCCCTCGGTTGCGGGGTTTACAAATGGTCAGTCAGGCATGTTTCGGTCAAAAGGGATACATCTATCGTAGCACGAGTCTTTTGTCAGAGGGCTACATGTACAGTGTGCACGTCGATGCCACCCAGGCTGCTCGAAGAAGCCTAAACCCTTGCTGGCGCACGAAAGGATAGCAACAATAATATTGATACTTCACAATGAGGACGAAGGTTTCGACATTCGCGAAACACATACGGATCAGGGAAACCAATTACGGGTATAACGGAAAACGTCATTCAACTCGCCAGCAAGTGCCGTAGGTTCTACCTCTGGTCAACTGATTGAAAGCCGCCATGGTTAGTTTCACCAGCGTACCATAGTGTTGCTGTTACAGGCAGACGGGTTAGCCCAACCCACCTCGGGTAGCTGTGACTTTACCTCGAGGGCTGACGGGGTTCCTAGCCCACCTTCGTTGGCATATGCTACTACGGTAGAGGGGCACCTCGTTTTTTCTAGGTCTTCTAACTTGAGGAGCTATTAACTTGCCCAGCAGCTGACTTTTACCAAACATGGCAAGTGCAACCCGAAGAGCCACCCAATGCGCCTGGTGAACAACGGATAATACTGCCGAACAATAATGGCCTTCTTGACGATATTGGGTTAAGCAGCCGTGCTGTCATCCAGAAAAAAAAATTATCCAAAAGGTACCCCCTGTATCGTAGCAAAGGGTCCGGGTTGGGCTAGGTTTTGTGGCGATGATCGTTCACAGGGGCAAGTTCCACCTATCTAACGTATCTTTTCGTGTAATAATGGCTTTTGGTAACTCACTGTCAAAAGCTGGTATGAGTATATCGCCAAGAAGCTTGTCAGGCGTTGGCAGCGAATATGCCACTGTGCTCACTCTCGAAGAGCATTTTAGTTTCGGTCAGGGAGCGATCCTCCCAGCAGAGAGTTCATATTTGTTTTTCCGGCTATAACTGTCGCCGCTCTATTATAGGTATTTTCGGCTCCAAACGTCCCAAGCAGCTTGCCCCCCAAGACGTGGGACGTGGGACGGGTGTATTCCGGTCTAAGGTGGTTTTATTTTAGAGGGAAACCCTTTCTAGGGTTCTTTACCAGTCGTGGCAGCACAGCGTTAGGATTGCAGGGCTTGCAGCCCGATCTCGTGAAAGTTGTTGGCAAATTTCTCACACCCAGTACTCTACGAAATTAAGGTTTCACACGCATCGCAATATAACCTATAACCGCCCCCTCTCCCAGGCGATTGTTAGCAGTATGCAGCTCACCCTCCAGGCGACTCGCCCAATATCTCATGGCGCTTCACGCTTGGTGCAAGCATTGTCTGCCTGGTTGGTGAAAACCCAACGTGCTGCGTCCCGATATTGTAGGGATGCGAGGGTCTATGGTCATATGACTACGGCCGTGCACGATATGAGTACACCCTCCCCCCTCCCCGCTCCCAGGCGAACTGTCCGCTGTTGTTGTTGAGTACAGCGGTATGTGGTACAGGCCAAATTTGAACACAAAGTATTGGAAAGTTCCGCCCGCCGGCAAGACTACGTACTGGAGATTTTTTGTGTTCATCGTTCGTGCAGACATATGGAAACCGCCGTTATCTCGCTGCTCCACCACACTCCACACTCACAGCTTGTCGGTACCAGGCGCGCACCGGAACTCGGCGCTTGCAGGGTCGAGACATGTGTTCAAACCTGATCCAATAAACAGACACGAGCGAGAGAGACGAGTGGGAGAGAGACAGAAAGAGAGAAAGAGAGAGAGAGAGACAGGTGTATGTGTAACGCGCGTCAAGTTGACAGTCACCACGCTCGTCCTTGCAATAAGTCAGGATGCGACACACATGGCGTCGTTTTACGCTCGTGACTTACGGGCGAAAAATGGACAACAGCAAGTGAGTCATCCCACGGTAGGGGAGCAGCACGATTTTCTGAGCTCCTCACATGAGGAGCTCAATATCTCACCCGAAACACGACTTCAGAAACGTTCGTTCGCGCAACCCGACCAAACCTTCCAATGCGGTGGTCCAAAAACAAATAGACCAGTAAAATATTAATAGTATCCGGCGGTTACTCACGTGAGGAGCACAACCGGTCAGAAAATATTGAGCCTAAAAGTGGTACCCCTATCGTGGGATTGCTCAAGTGACGATTATTACGGGGGAACATACACGTACTATATATAGTCGAGACATGTGTTTAAACCTGATCCAATAGACAGACACGAGAGAGAGAGACGAGTGGGAGAGAGAGAGAGAGATAGAGAGAGATAGAGAGAGAGAAGGGTGGATGTGTAACGCGCGTCAAGTTGACAGTCACGCACGCTCGTCCTTACATACAGTCAGGATGCGACACACATGGCGTCGTTTTACGCTTGTGGCTTATGGGCGAAAAATGGACGACAGCAAGTGAAGATTATTACGCGGGAACATACTGAAGTAATCAAAACCAAATATGCTTACGTACTATAATAGTAGGAAAAAATACTGTATTATATAATAGTTTTGTGTATGTTATCGGTTCTGATTACTATGGCCCTCCGTACTAGAGCATCGGCTGCCGCATGATTGAGGACGCAATCGAATTGGCGCCCGAACTACAAAAAAAAAGAAAAAACCGTACGACGCGGGTGATACAGCATGATCCTAGTCGTGCTTCTGGGCTCCCGCGCTGCTCGTAGATGCTGATACCAGCTCAGTCAGTTATCACTGTGTTGGCGGCTATCCCCTATGTCTCCTACGCCTCGTGTTCTTTGCATCCCTTATACCCCTTGAAAGAGGTCCCGGATGGATGCAACGACGTATAGTGAACGCCTACAGTCGTGCAAGCACGCGCGTCATTTCCATGTAAAATAGCATGGTCTGATAATCTTTTCGTAGAGAAATATCGCAAGAAATAGGCGAGTGTAACGGCCTGAAGTTTACAGCTTCGTATGCACTCCGAATATATGTACAAGTAGTTATTCATGCACGCAAGCCATCTTTGTGCCAACAAAAAAATGGGAGACAGCCTCACTCTCGAGGATCCGTCCCCAGAGCAATATTGCTCAAAGTGAAACATTATTCGTCACAAAAACGAAAGTCCGACGAGTTTGGGTTAAGGAGCCCGATCGTTCAGAAAACGATTCAGACGAAAAGTGCTACCTCTACCGTAGCACGCATCATGTGTCTCGACATGGTCTGGGGTCCGCCCGTCAGAGTTTACGCCTATAAACTCGCTGACGATAAAGGTAGTTATTTTTTCGGCTAAAAACGTTTTCTGAACACATCCCCAAAGGGTCCTCTGGGCCATTAAAAATCGTGAATAGTACAGAGCAAATAACGTGCAGGGGGCTGTTATATAGTATCAGTGCGCAGAATGATCATGGGATACCCTTGTTACATTGTCCTGTTGACCCGGGTGGTATCCAGGGGAGTCACTGAACTATATCCTCAACGAGGAATAAACACATAGCACGCGCGAACGCCTTATTATAAAATCGAGTAGTAACTACAGTACCAGGCTCCTATAAATAGTACCACGAAGCCTACACGAATACCACAAATAACACATAGAACCAAAATTCTGCGCAGCTCTCAAAGTTGAGTATCTACTATTCAATCGGTTGAACTCACAGCTGGCGTATTTATAATAATTTTATTTAATACGTACACACTACGTAGCTTGGTCTTCTTTGCGAGCGTGCGCGCTGAGAAAACAGATGTTCAGTTTTCTCCTGGATAATGATGTAGTCATCATCGGCCAGACGAGAGCAGCGGTCACCAACCTCAATGCTGGCGAGATCGATATCAACCCACGAAGTTTATACTGTGTTGATTACATATGTACTGCCGCAGGATAGTACCCACCGGTGTATTATATACCAGTCACGTGAATCTAAATACGTTTTGTAGGTACTGTATATAGACCCGAAAAACACGCAAAAATAGCCCCAACATGCAAACGAAACGCTCCGCAATCAACGGTCTACAAAACGCATGCCAAACTACCCCCCCCCCCCCGGACTAGTGTTCTGAAGCAACACGGGCTGAACGCACCAAGCCTCTTTCATACTGAGTGCCCTCTCCGCCCGCACGCCTGCGGATGCAACCTACGAAATAATCTACGTATCTACGTGAGGGACATCAGGTAAGAGGACTCTGGTCTGGGTGGGCTGAGAGAGCGAGGCGGAAGCTCAGGATGTCAACGCGGAGAGCGGTCGGTACTTACATGGTGTACCTACGTGTGATTTTGTGATATGATAGATCAAGGGCATACGCAAATATCACATTCGACACGTCATGTTTTGTCTGAGACCGTCCTGGGCATCGGGATGGGGTATACTGAACCAAGCAAAACCAAACACCGAAGAACAAATACATTTTACAAATAATTTCTGACAACAATCCCAACCCGCTACGACTTACTAACTGTAAAAGTAGTTTGCTTTCAACTCCGACATGGTGGCGAGATGTGTGGGTCCGCCACCCCCCCCCGCCGAGCATGATGCTGCCTCCCCCCCCCTCCTCTCCTCCCCCCCCCCCCGGGAGAGTCTATAGGTCATTACGACTACGCCGTACACGGTCATGAGTACACCCCCCCCCCGCCGTTAACCCTTTGACAGATGTTCAAAATAGTATATTATCTGCCTCGACTCTCTCGGAGACGAGCCTCGCACACAGAGAATCAATACCCGGTACTACTATTAATACGGTAAAGAGGAGGTGCCACGATAGGGATCACGTGTTGCCGTCTTTTGGATAAATTGCTATCGGAATGACCTCCTCAACCCCTTACGAACTGGTCCTACGTACGTATTTGGGTACAAACTGCTTGGACTTAGCGCAGGATACTGTTTTTAGTTATGAATGGGTGTGAATGGCTCCTTAACCGAACATCGTATCGTCGGAATACCCAGGGGTACGCGCCAAAAAGAGAAAACAACACCACCATCCTATTAATAGGAAGGTTGGAATGAAAAACAAACCGGATCGCTGTGATCACAGGACGAAATAAGCGAAATTAATTTGTTTTGTTTTTTTTTCCTTTTTTTTTTTCACTCGGTTAGAGACCCGCCGGAAAAAATATAGGGGGGGTCTCTGAAACCAAGTGAAAAAAAAATGATTTTTGCTCATTTCGTCCTGTGATCACAGAGATCCGGTTTGTTTTTCATTCCGAACCTCCTAGGAGTGTGGTGTTGTTTTATCTTTTTGGCGCGTGCCCTCGGAATACCAGTCTTTTTTGTTTTTTGTTTTGCAACATGAGTTTGCGTATACACCTATAACTAGTGGTACTTAGGGCATGGTGATGGGATTCTCCATCAGGCTGAACTTATACGAAGTTCGCTTTTTTACACACCATTTTCGCGTGAGCTTTACGAGAGAGCTCTCGAAGTGAGCGAGGAACCTCATACAAACAATAGTGCACCTACCTCTACCTTAGTCTGGATATTATGTCATATTAGCATGTCTACTACTACTGTACAAGTACCTCCAAAGATTCCCCGTTTTGGAACAATTTGTAAAGGCTCGTACGTCATTGCACTCACCGCTTGCCAGGGGAAGAACGAGCGCCGCTCTGAGCATGGCATTCCATGATCGTCGCATGTTCCTGGTGGTCAAAGAGAGCCAGGGAGGACACAGACAGTAGTATCATATGCGCGACGAGGTGTGGGGATTAAGCGGTGGTGGCAAACGAAAAACGGTTTGTATCCAAACACTGCTGCCTGCCTTTGCAACACGTATTACATAAAATCATTATAACATACGTCAGCTATGAGTGTACGTAACCGATTGAATATTAGGGTATTAATAGGTGCTTGATGATGACCACAACAAAAAATGCCACTCGTACACACACGCGATCGGCCGTAGTAGCTTGGACACGACTGGCTATGTACATACGTATATAGGTGGAACTACATACAGTAAGTCAAACAAGTACAGCAGGTACAGCTGCAGTAGTACACCATTTGTACCGCTGTGTCGACACAGCCACGGTATGAGGGAAAGCGTCATATACGGAGGCTCAAACTCCTGCGCGCACTGTTTCATAGCCCATGGCTGACTACAAGGGACGGGTCCCAACTCTGCAGATGGTATGGGACATTCGTATCCAAGGGGCGTCCAATCCCGAACGCACTATAATAAGTACATGGGGGGTCCCTAATAAGAGAGCTGCCTACTACTACTTCTGTTGTACGGTATTGTAGTACGGGAGGGGCATAGTAAATAGGACCAAATATGGTTCCGAAAAATGGGAAAATATATAGGTGTTTGTATGCCCCGTAGGTCCTATTTACCAGGGCCTTCCTCGGGAAAATTCCCGAACGTGTCGGGAATTGAGGTAAATCAACCATATCAAACTAACCAAGGAGGAATAAACAATGGAAAAAGCACCACAAGAAAGACCAAACCACGGCGAATCGAATGACGGCGTTTTCATTTATTTTTACGAACTACGAACCGCGGTATGACCACGGGAATTTTACCACGGGAACTCAAAAGCAAATTCCCGTGGTAAAACTCCCCGTGGCCATACCGCGGCTCCTACATCGTAACAAAACAAACAAACGTCGTCATTCGATTCGCCGTGGTTTGATTTTTCTTGTGGGGCTTTTAACATTGGTTATTTGGCATTGGTTAGTTTGATATGGTTGATTTACTCGATTCCCGCAATCTTCGGGATTTCTCCCGAGGAAGGCCCTGCTATTTACGGTACTATAGCCCCCCGTAATAGTACAATGCGTACGTAGCTGTACCAAGAGTAACCAGTAACAACACCTTACAGACTTTTACCTATACCTGGTAGCATTTTCGTCCTCGTTACTTTTTTACTCTCTTTTCGTCTCGCCAACACTGGACTCAGCCGTCGTCGACGCCATCCAATCGCCGCACACACCGCAGCAGAGGGAGGGGTCTGTCTGTCTATATCTATGCTTCTCCCCCGCGGTGTACGAGTATGTATGTGTATGCATTCCACCGCTCGTCGACGTTCGTTATTGAATACGACGTTGTCGATTTTGATACAAGTCGTACGCAAGCGAAACACGGAGATAATGGGGATGTGTAGTACTATGTACGAGTATACTGCCGCTGCACTCGTGGCGGTTTCGGGCGAGAAGTTGCACTTCGAACCATAACCACCGCGTTGAAAAGCAGTACAAGTTCGTAGTGCCAGTGCGTACGTATGATGACACGTGCGATGCCTTTTGTTTTTGACCTTTTCATCCAGGGTGAGATTCCACAACCAAAAAGCGCACAGCTGACGTGAATGCCGTGTTTCTTTAGTTTATTTTTTACCAAAAGGCGTAGCAAATATTGCGGATTGTGGACTGCTGTCTGGTTGTCTGGCAAGCCACCGCCATGATAAGCTACTTGCTGTACTCCCAGATTCTACATACGTATTACGTACGAAGAACAAAGAATTGGGCGAAGTCGTCCCGCATTGATTTGCTGGTTTATCATTCCTGCCGAATTTTCAGGTTAGTACACACACAACAAATGTCGTGGTGCACGCTGGAGTGAACACATGACATGTACTTCCCTCCCGCAGCCCACGCGTTCACGACCGCGGGTAGGGTGGGGCTAAACGATCACCGTGTTGATGATGCTGCTACGTTGCTGCGTTCATTCGACGGGCATAGATAATAGGCAGTCCGCGATGGCTGATTACCTGAAACTACAGCGAGTGCGGTAGAGCAGCTGTAATACTCCATGGAACATGTGTCTACAGCAGAAGTAGTCAACAGCAGTACTCCTGTTGATCACAACAAGCCGCTTATATATACTTGTACCACCAGTCAAACAACAGCGGCAGTGCCTAATACGGCTGGCTGCCTGTGCTGGTTGGTTGCTGGTCTGGACACATGTGTGTGCCCGGCCTTCCTTCCCACAGCAATGCCGACACCTGCAAGCAGAATCTGACTATCTTAGTACTACAGCAAGAAGCAGCGGCGTCGTCATGTCAAACAGCAGCGCAGCAGTAGGGCCGCAGCCGCAGTACGCGTAGCAGCATGTCTAAAATACTCAACGCAGTTTATAGTCTCCGTGACCCGTCGTATATACATACTGCTTGTTGTACTGTAGTAGCCGTATTGGCACCGCATAGATAGGGGAACGGTGACTGTGGCTATCATACAGTACACGGTAGCAGCACCCTTACCTCTTAGAGTTATGCCTTCGCGTGCACTACCACAGTAGATCTACCTAGTAGCTGATGATGAGAGACGTCGCGGAGGCAAGCTGGTGCGGACGATGTGTTGTTGTGTTCGCAGGGCATGTACAACAGCAGTAAGTACTGCTGCAAACTGTACTGGCCAAACAATATAGGAATGCCTTGGAATGCCGCAGGAACTTGCAGAGGAGCCATTTTTTTTCTCTGTGTGACACGTTTTTCCGCCGTGAAAAGTTCGCCCGTTTCAGATATACATCTTCATATCTAACACCCAGCCTGATAGTATGATATCTTGACAACAAGATATCTTCAGCTGTTTTGAGGGAGTGGGAGCGGGCGAACTACTGCTTGCTGTACGCACTCGTATCTAGCGGGGACAACATATGAAAAGCGCCAACGGCGGTTTTGGGTGGCAGCGGAAATATCCATGTGTGTATGCGGTCACAGAGTCGCATCCTCGTCATGCGTCCCGTTGACCCTATTAGGATTGCATCCAGGGGAGTAGGTGCCGGCCAGTATCCTTCACCACTATAAATAACAGTGTGGTAATACATAAACGAGGCATAAATGAACAAATGACAGATTTGTCACGCAACTTGCAAACAAAGTGTACAGTCAGCAGTTAGCAGTATCGCCGGATCGGGAGAGCTCTCGCAGCTGACGTACGAATGCAGCAGTACTCTTTCCCGACAGTCTTTTAGTCTACAATACGTACATCAAAAGAGTGTAGGAGTGGCAGTAGTACCTGCTTTTTCCCCTTAATATCCACGAGTACCTATACCCGCCGTGTGTGCTTGTCATTGTTTCTCTGTCTCTCCTGAATTAGGGTTCAGTCACCACCAGACGCGCTAACGTGTATACTCATATGTATCCCCTTTACCAAACACACCCTTTCCATGTACTACTACTGTACTGC
The DNA here is from genome assembly GCA_008828725.1 of Saccharina japonica. Classification (NCBI taxonomy): domain Eukaryota; class Phaeophyceae; order Laminariales; family Laminariaceae; genus Saccharina; species Saccharina japonica. Next base: position 581,490 of record MEHQ01001723.1, on the reverse strand, counting down.
TGTATATTGAATCCTGATCTACAAATTCCGGATACTTCCTGCTGTATATTCAGTCTCTTACTACGTGGCATACATGCTACGATAGAGGTGCACCATGTTTTTTCTGAGCTTCTCGCACAAGGAGCGTCACATACCTCACCGAAAAAAATGACTTTGGAGGAAACTAAAAGTGCTGCCGGATGCGAAACATCCTGACCGAAGTATACTCTGAAACATTATTCGTCACAAGAAGAATGAAAGTCCGACGAATTTGGGTTAAGGAGCCAAATCGCTCAGAAAACGATTCAGCCAAAAGGTGCTACCTCTACCGTAGCACGCGTCGTGGTTCATCTTTATGTAGAAACCCCGCGGTCGCCATGGCATCGCCCGCAACCGAAGCACCAGGACACGTGCTACGGTAGAGGTAGCAATTTTTGGCTGAATCGTTTTCTGAACGAGCGGGCTCCTTAACCCAAATTCGTCGGAATCTCATTTTAGTGACGAAATGTGTTTCAGAGTATACTTCGGTCATGATATTTCTCATCCGGCAGCACTTTTATTTTCCTCCAAAATCATTTTTTTCGGTGAGGTATGGCGCTCCTTAAGTGAGGAGCTCAGAAAAAACATGGTGCACCTCTATCGTAGCATGCATCCCAGCAGGAAGGGGTTCTGGTATACAAAAACGACTCTCCGGCGGGACAACATCTAGGGTTTGAATACAGACGCATCACATGCTACCTTAAGGTAGAAGAGGTGTAAGCACCATGTTTTTTCTGATGGTGGTATGGTCACTTGCGGAGCTCCATACCTTACCCCGACACATGCTACGATACATAGAGGTGCACCCTGTTTTTTTTCTGAGCTTCTCACTTAAGGAGCGTCATATACCTCACCGAAAAAAAAATGATTTTGGCGTGAAAATAATGGTTCTTCTGCCGGATGAGAAATATTCTGACCGAAGTATACACCGAAACATTATTAATCGTCACAAGAAGAATGAAAGTCCGACGAATTTGGGTTAAGGAGCCCGATCGTTCAGAAAACGATTCAGCCAAAAAATGCTACCGCTCTACCGTAGCACGTGTCACCCCCATAAATTGTTTTTGGAGGAAAATGGAAGTGCTACCCGACGATGAGCACTACTATAACCCAAGTATACTGCCTGCCGCTACGGTAGGGGATGTACCCACATTTCCACTACTACCGAGGTTCGGCCTCTCGGACTAAAAAATGAACCTACTGCTAAACATAGTTTGTTGGAGTTGCGTAAGAAAATCTGAAAAATGGCGATGCATAGAAATCTCGACGGGTAAACCTGGGGCCTATAATATTGTGTTGATTTGAAGGGGTTGCGGAAAGTTTGGTCCAGCATGTTATATTTTTAGGTAGTAGGTTGTTCGTGGTATGGGGGGTGTATAATTAATTAATTTAGCGAATGAGGGAGAAGAATATTATATATATTGTGTAGTTGTGTAGTGATAGTAATACTTAATTAATTTAGCGAAGGGGGGAGAAGAGTAACACACATACCAGGTATATATTACTCGTATAGGGTCCTATTATATATGTATGTGTGTATAAGTATGTCTATGGATGCGTCCATACCAGGCACAGATATTAAGCGGACCACACGGCCACACAATACCTCTCTCTCCCTCCGTCTTCTCCTCGCTGCGGTAGCACTGGTGGTGCTCGGCGGTATCATCAACGCTGGTGAGATGGTTAGTCAGACCTACGGTACATATAATAGAACTACGCGCACGGCAGTTCCTCCTTCATGCTCTGGCTTTATTACTGAACCAGATGATGCCATTATGTTGTTGTTGTCCATGCATCGGCTTGTATGAAGCCTACTGGATGTCGACGGGTAGTAGAAAGGAAGGTTTAATGAGAAGAACTCTAATTGGCGTTGAATGAGATAGATGTGTGTGTGTCGTGTGTCGTGTGCCGTGTGTGACTTCCCTGTGTATGAAGGTATGGAATCAGCGCAAGAAGAGTACAGCCGGACTCAACATGTAAGTCCGAGTAAGACCTGGCATAAGCAACGTATATATAAGATAGGTTGTTCGTGGTATGAGGGGGTATAATTAATTAGTTTAGCGAATGAGGGAGAAGAATATAGAACAACACTTGAACAACACAAAAAAAACAACAAAAAATGTATGAGTTCAACGCAGTAAGGCAGAGGCATTCGGTCGAGTGGCTCTGTGCAGGTGAACAATAAGCGCCTATGAATGCCAAAGACGCCACGTGTGATATGACTGGGTGAGACACAGAGTATCCCCTTGCAGGTTTGTCTATTAAGCATCCTTGGTGTTACTCACTTTCCGTAGAGTCAAGCGTAGAAGAGAAGCAGCTTATATTAAACCCCGAGCCAGATGACATCTGCTTCGGGATGGGCTTCAAGTATGGCCCACAGATACTATAAATACCCCGAATACCGAATACGAATGCCATCCAAGTTATACGAAAACGGACCAATTACCTATGCAGAGGTAATTACCGGCCTTCCTAGCCCATACCATTACACATGGCCCCACCTACCGTAGCACCAGTCTAAATATGAAACATGTTGCAACACAAAAAAAGGAAAAATCCGACGGTTTTCGGTTTAGGGGGCCCGGTCATTCAGAAACTGTTTCAGCCAAAAACACGGTATACCTCTACCTCTATCAGCGTAGCCAGCGTCTACATTCATTCGAACGACCGTGTTTGCCAGCTTGCCTATATTCTTCTCCCTCTTTCGCTAAATTAATTAATCCGCACTAGCTCAAGTAATTAATTAATTAATTTCATCTACCCCCTCCACACTATACTCTTATTATATAGTACGTATACCAGTTACTACCAATAAGCAGTGAACACAGCAACCTCTAATATACTGTCCTCCTGCACGAGCGGTAAAACATCACGGTTCGTACGTATATAGTAATTCGAACACGAGCTCAGATGGTTCAGACGGTGTTAAATCATTGGCACTGCAATTTTCTTCTTCAATATTCGTGTGGGGGTTGTTGTACGGTACACTATTTGACTTTTTATGGCGCGTCATGGCCTTCCACGCCCCTGTAAGACTACGAAGGGGTCAGCTGACGCGTGCTACGGTAGAGGTAGCACTTTTTCGCCGAATCGTTTTCTGGACGATCGGGATCCTTAACCCAAATTCGTCGGACTTTCATTTATATGTGACGAATTCTGTTTCAGCGTATATTTCAGTCATGAGATTTCGCATCCGACAGCCCTTTTTTATTTTTCTCCAAAATCATATTTTCGGTGAGGTAAAACGCTCCTGAAGTGAGGGGCTCCGAAAAAACATGATGCACCTCTATCGTAGCATGCGTCAGCTTCAAAGGCTACTACTGTAGCATTGGTACCCGAGTGCAAATCCCACCGTGGTGATATTTTGGACGGGTGCTACGATAGAGGTAGCAATTTTGGCTGATTTTGTTTTCTGAATGATTGGGCTCCTTAGCCCAAATTCGTCGGACTTTCATTGTTTTGTTGCCATATTTTCGATAGTATACCTAGCTCATGGGATTGTTGGTCGGGTAGCACTTTTGGTTTCTTGCAAAAAAATCGGTTTTCGGGTGAGGTATGGAGCTCCTCAAGTGACCACCCTTTTAAGGCAAAAACACGGTGCACCTCTATCGTAGCATTCGTCTTTGACTTTATTTCAAAAACAAATATGGAACCAATTCATTGCTGAGAGCGCCTTCTTCGTGGCGTTGGGTAGGCGGAACCCGACGCAAATCGACGAGGGAAAAGAAAGTGCTGAAATCTTCTCGCGATAAAAATGCAAGGCACGTATACCATAGTGGGGAGGGGGGAAAAGAGCCTGCTTAGTGATCCCGGATCTGAGTTACGACTGAAGAGGGAGAGAGAAAAGAAGGGCGAAGATAATAAATGGGATGGACAAAACAAACAAACAAACATGGAATGCCATGGCACTCCATCATGGCACTGTCATGGCACGACGTGACATTGTCATACCAATCGCCATGCCAGCCAATTGCATTGACACGGCACGCTGTGGTACTCCATGGCACTTCGTGGGCTCCCACGAACTGACATTGCGCTGCATGGTGATGCCATGGGGGTGGCACGGGTATCCATGGCAGGGCTGTGGGTATGCATGGCGATGCCATGGGATTTCACGACGCGTTATCTCGTGGAAGACCATGGCAAAACACTATGGTAGCATTGCTATGGAAAGGGCCCGTGGAAATTCCACGGTGCCATGGAACGGCCCATGGTACTGTTACTGCATGTTAAAACTCGCGGCAATGCCATGGCACTGGGAAGCACCGCGTTGGCATTACCATGGTCTAGACACGGTGTCGCCATGGACTACCTGTCTGTTCGTGCATTATTCCGATTATCGGTAGGACAAACAATAGTTGCCACGACAGCCCATCCATGGCATTGTCGTGGCAGGCTACGCCATCGCCATTGCCATGGCCATGGCATGCCATGTCACTACCACGACAGCCCATGGCAATGTCCCGATAACCGACGGCAATGCGATGACACCCAAATGGCTTTGCCACGGACGCGTGCTACGATAGAGGTAGCGCTTTTTGCTGTTTTGTTTCTGAATGATCGGTGAGAGCTCAGGAAAAACACGGTGCACCTCTATCCTAGCATTCGTCACGGCAGTGCATGGCCATACCCACCGTGGGTTGCCATGGAATTGCCATGACACACCATGGCAATGTCATGATGGCCCATGGCACGTAATGCCATGACAACCCATTTAGGTTAATCGCAATACCATGGCGTGCCACGGAGGTTCATGAGAATGCCATGAACACGCCATCACATGCCATGGAAAAATGCCATGGTGGTCCAGGGCAATGTCATGGCATGCCATGAAAACGTTAAACACAAATCTGTACTGTAGATATTGTGTACAAATATGCCACTGCCATGGTGAAGGCCGTGGCAAGTGCCCAATCATCGCCATAGCCTATGGTATTATTGCCACGGCATGGCCACGACAAGGCCCTCCTCGTGGTCCATAGCAATGCCATGGCATGCCTTAAAAACGTAAAAACATAAAATATGTACAGTAGACCCCTGGTATTGGTGCATCACTTGTTTGTCTACATTTCCAACTACCAACCTGTTGACTTACGCTCCGATCATTTCAGCAACCCCGACGTGCTACGAGTAGGATGGACAAGCTACTACAGGTACTTGGAATCGTTGCAGGATTATATTTGCTCCGGTTTTACACGCACTCCAAGTATTTGCAGAAAAATTCTAGTAAAATTGATGAAGTCACAGTATGTTCTCGCCCTATAACTTCAAGTAACTGCAGTCACCGACACACTACAGAAGTAACTCCAAGTAATCGCAGACATCGACAGACGACGGCGACACCACCACCACCACCACAACCACCACCACCAGTCAGTGTTGCATGCAGTAGTGGTGTTCCCTTGAAGTGTCAGCCGTGAGTAGTGCCGGTTGCACGCTGTATAGTGCCAGTGAAATCGATTAACACATATAGGCCCCACCACTCACTGATTGTGGTGTAGTAGTGCCGGTTGCCGGTATGGTGCCCGTAATGTTGGCCTGCGCACGCCGGCTAAATACAGAGACCACTGTTAGGGAGGGCCACAGTAAACACTAGTAAATAGGACCAGATATTGTTAGTAAAAACTGGGTAAATATATGGGTTTTTTTGTCTGTGCCGTAGGTCCTGTTTTATATGGTCCCCCGTGATACTATACAGAGACATACGTTCATGATTTAGACCTATGCTGTTTAACACCAGCAGTGCGACCACACCCACAACCCCCTTTGAGGGGAAACGTACAAGGGGGACTATTCGTTTATCAAGGGTAAAGTCACTGAGCGACGGACTCAGTCTGCGCTGACTGCGTAGCGTAGGGGTCCATACATTATAAACGAACAAAATAAGTAGCTCGTTGGGCGGGAAGACAGTAGTCTCCCGGCGATAACATTGCCCCCCGGGTGGATCAAAGCCCCAAATCAGCGCCTGTTTTTCCCTTTCTACAGCCCCCCTCTCTCTTAGTCGTGCGCTTTCTTTCATATCATGGTGGTTGGCTCCACCCTTCCGACCTTGTCGTCGGTCGTTCTTGTGTAGTTGTTCCCTACACTCTCGACCCCAACAGGTTTTCGCCCTTGTGGTGGTGTCGCGACCTCGTGTTATATACCGGTCGTTTATCTGGCAGTCAAATTCAATCTTCGTGCCTACGTGCCATGCCGCTTTTGTATTGAAGACGCATGTGTTACGGAATGCGGCGGGGAAGGTTCTACGTCTTCCACGAAACTAGTCGGCATACGAACTACTACGGTCAACTCCCTTTTGTTTCTCGCAGCAAAGCCTTACAGCTATCAGGGCCATTGCGTCCTGCGTTGTCCAGGATGCACTCTGCAGCATACTCCAAGACGTCGCCAACTCGTACGCTGGCCCAAGAAGCTCATCCGTGACCCTATAGGCTTCATCCCTTTTCCGTGTTTATCAGGTTCACCCTCCAGGCGTTGACTCTGGCCCAGGGTCCAGCCCCGTACTGTCGCGGGGGGGGCGGCCCCAGCTGCGGAGTCCGTGTATTACCCTCCCCGACAGGACCACAGGAAGGCCCTCACCATTCCCTTGGTCGGTGTCGGAGGCTGACACTTCGCCCGAATCGCTTTTGAAGTGATATTTTGTAGTAGTGACACACTCCACATGATTGTCGCTTTTTCCACCCCTTCCGGGGAAAAGTGGAAGTACGATCTCGGAGGGACTTGAACCCGGGACTACTTTGTTTTGTTCGTTTCATAAAGGACGAACCGCTGCCCTACTCAGCCAGCGAGTGGATACACCTTTGTAAACGAAAACAAAGACGAGGAACAGTAGGAAGTACCTTTGGTGTTCAAGGAAGCCTCAACCTTCGTATAGGATGAACCACTGAGCTACCCAGCCAGCGAGTGGTTTAACCTTTTTAAACTAAGCAAATATGTGCGTTTGAGTTCAAGACAGCCTCCAGCCGATACCATTTTCCGGGGGTTGATCAAGCCCCTATGGAGTGCCTCGTTTTTTCCTTCATGTGGCCCCCCTCTCCTATTATTAGTCGTGCGTTACAGTACGCGACACAGCACTTGAGAACTTGGGCAGCATATCATTTCAGGCTCAAATTTTAGACGAATTTAAGAACGTGCCCTCTTTTGTACTGAAAATACTAGTGTAAAACACACTCTACCTTACATAAGAATTCAAGCCTGGGGCGGAAATAAGAGGTTATGAACTGTGGTGTAGCATACTGTATTATATCATAGTGCTTCCCTCCACCTATCTGACGGACAGTCGCCATGGAGAGAGCCTTTGCATTTCATCAGCTCTCCCCCGACCCATCAGAGTCGAGTGTTCTTCATTTTCTAGTGGTTCACTCCTCCACTCTCGCCCCTGTCTGATCCGAGTGCTATATTATAGTGGCACACTCCACTTGATGTACACTGTAAGGTTTCTACGTACTCACGCCTTCCTGGAAAAAAATATGGAATTATGACCGCGACGAGGCTTGAACACAGGAAGGACTCCTTTGTTCATTTAACAGGTGGAACTACGGAGCACTCAGCTTTTAACTACTGAGCTACTCAGCCTGTTTGGACTTTATAAAGATTGAACCGCTGAGCCATCCAGCAAACCACTGAGCTACGTCGTAGGCCGCTTTGAATTACTGGGCTACTCCGCCTTGGATTTTATAAAGGTTAAACCGCTGAGCCACTCAGCAAACCACTGAGCTACGTTACGTAGGTCAGTGGTTTAACCATTTACCAAATAAACTAAAAGTCGTGGGTTCAATTACCACTGAGGTCGTATTTCCCTTTTTTTGCCGGAAGGGCGAGGCGGCCAAATGGTCCTGGACATACACGACATTTTTTTTCATTTAAAAGCTTTGGACTACTGAGCTACCAGGCTTGGATTTTATAAAGGTTAAACCGCTGAGCCACTCAGCAAGCCACTGAGCTACGTGATGTAGGTCAGTGGTTTAACCATTTACCAAATTAACTAAAAGTCGTGGGTTCAATTACCACCGAGGTCGTATTTCCCCTTTTTTTGCCGGAAGGGCGAGGCGGCCAAATGGTCCTGGACATACACGACATTTGTTTTCATTTAAAAGCTTTGAATTACTGGGCTACTCCGCCTTGGATTTTATAAAGGTCAAACCGCTGAGCCACTCAGCAAACCACTGAGCTACGTTACGTAGGTCAGTGGTTTAACCATTTACCAAATTAACTAAAAGTCCTGGGTTCAATTACCACCGAGGTCGTATTTCCCCTTTTTTTTGCCGGAAGGACGAGGGGGCCAAATGGTCCTGGACATACACGACATTTGTTTTCATTTAAAAGCTTTGGACTACTGAGCTACTCAGCCTTGTATTTTATAAAGGTTAAACCGCTGAGCCACTCAGCAAACCACCGAGCTACGTATGATACGTAGTTCAATGGTTTAACCATTTGTGAATTAACCAAAAGCGTGGTCGTGTTTCTCTTTTTTTTGCCGGAAGGGCGAGGGGGCCCAAACCAAATGGTCCTGTGGACCAACACGACATTTTTTTTCATTTAAAAGCTTTGAACTACTAATACTGAGCTACTACTGAGCTACTCAGCCTTGGATTATATATATAAAGGTTAAACCGATGAGCCACTCACTAAACCACTGAGCTACGTCGTAGGTCAGTGGTTTTACCATTTACTAATCTGACAAACAGGTCCTGGGTTCAATCACCGCCGAGGTCGTGTTTCCACTTTTTTTCCCGGAAGGGCGAGGGCGCCAATTTTAGTTTTTCGTGGACCAACACGGCAATATTTTCATCTACAAGTATCACCTTTTCGGCGAGGAGCGGGGTACTAAGAAACCACCCCCTCCTCGGTGAGAGGCTGTCTTGAGCCCAAAGGTACAGGTGTTTGTTAATAAAGGATAGACCACTGGGCGTCGCAGCAAGCGCTGACGGAGTAGCTCACCCAGTGTGTTATGCTGTATACACGAACAGGAACAAGAGCTGGATACTGCTTTAAATTAAAGTACTATAAATACGTCCGCTATTAATATGAGTTCAACCGATTGATATAGTTGACACTCAACTTTGCGAGCTGGGTAGAATGCTGGTTCTATGAAATCTTATAAACTGCATGCCGAGGAGACCTATACGATGGTGATGCATGCGGTTTTGTCCATTCCGATAGATTTGAAGCCGAGTCAGCGGTGACTGAGTAGCTCAGCGTTGTATCCTGTATACACGGTGAACAGGAACAATAGGTGGAAACTGATTTAAAATCGAATAAATTGCATGCATGGCTTCGTTGCACGCCGAACAATCTCAGATGCAATTCCAGGTAAATGCCCCATACGATATGATGACGCGGTTTTGTCGATTCTGGCACCAGGTAGATTTTACGACCGATTCTGGCCGGAGGTTAAGGTGTCTTTTCGGGGGATCGCCAACAAACTACCTGATTTGAATACGTATAGTGGTCGTATGCGTTTATTTTCTCTCTCTTGATAGCCCTCGAGGGTATCCGATATCCCCTTCGCCTTGACGATCCTGAGACCACAAGATCGTTTCAGTTTCCACTTCGACGTACACAGTATTTTGGAATCAAATACTTGTAGCCGAATTTTTGTGTTTGATATTTTGTTTCTTTCGGGGACCATACCCGCGCGAGGAAACGGCGTATTTTTAACTGCAGCGCTGCGTCGAAGTCCGTGACCGGCACGCCTCTCCCGTGTCGAGAGGTTTTTACCCAATTCGGACCGAGCCACGCGTCCCACTGTCTCTGCGCCAGTGAGCCCCAGCCGTAGGTATCACGCACGGAGTACAGTAGTACAGGACACCTAATGAGAAACAGGCCAGTAAAGAGAGCCAGGCTGAGATTGGAAATTCGTTTTTCTTGAAAATAGTGTATATAAAGCACCCTCGTTCAAATATTAAAAATCCCCAGCCTGGACCAGATTTCCTGTTTCTTACTACGTAGCTGTCCTGTGCTGCATACCAGCAGTGGTGTCCGCAGTATACACCAAACTTTAGTAAAACTACAATGAGCCATATTTTCAGTGGACGCATGCTTTGCGGTGTAGGTACGATATCATATTTCTGAGGGCCCTCCCATCAGGAGCTATATACTAATAGCATGTCACCCAAAACAGATTTGGGGCGGGAGAAACAAAAGTTTTACCCGATAAGTAGCATTCCCATACGAGTCTAAGTGTAAAATGAGCAATATAGCGACACAATAATAATGTTTTCGACGATTTTGGGGGAACCCATTCAGAACTGGAAAAAAAGCCCAACACTAATCGCAAGTAGTTTGTCTCCAAATCCGTGGGACCAGTTCTTAACCCAAATACATACCTGAAAAAAACTTATTCCAAACTAATTCCAAGTATTTTGTTCCCAAAATGAGGGGACCGGTTCTTAAGGGGCTAAGGGGGAGCCCAGTCATGGAAAAAACGTTTCAACCTAAACGTACTACACCTCTATCGCAGCACACGTCGCCAAGGAAATTTCCTGGAAGATATCCCCTACTGGTGCTGCAATGGTGGAGGCACGTTTATTTTTTTGCTTCGTACATGTATTTCGTCCGCTCAGACCCACGAGTGATTGACTACCGCAAGAGGCCGGGGGTGTTCGACCAAACAAACGAAAATCGACCTTCACTCTTTCCCAGTGTCAAAAATGAAAAATAAACTATTTCGTTGGGATTTGTGGACGAAAGTTTGCGAAAAAACAGTTTTTGGTTTGCATAGTTTCATTTTACGTGGTTTTAGCATACCCTCCTCCGTGGTCTGGGTCTCTCGCAAGTGGGTAGTGGGGTGTCGGGAAATATGTGCTCGTGGACCTCTGACTACCCTGCTGTGTTTGCGGTGTTACTATTTCATGGTTTTTTTTTGTGTCTCGCCGTATGCACCGCGTTGGGGTTGTGCTCTCGTTTCGCTGCGCCAAAAACAAGAGTTTGACGTGAAATATTTCAAACAGGCACAGCGTCACTCGCCCGAGAGGCTTAAACGCGGTGGTGAAAATCGGAGTGGCCCCCATACCGTAGCACTACTACTGTAGTCCCTCTATCCCCTGATTCCACCGCCTGGTCGGGACTCCTTGCGCCGTCAAAAACAAAAAGGGCGAAGACCTGTGAGCTTCCGTTAGCCCGCGGTGTATAATATGCCGTGCCCCTCTGGCGATCACCTCGGTGCCGATTCCGACGTCCCTCACTATCTGTCCCAGTTAACCTCGTCGAACCCCTTCAGCGGCAGCCCCGACCCCTCCCACGGTCGTTCGCCCACTCGATATTGAGGGTATGTAACCTATGAAGAGAGTTCGCTGTAAATCCGCTTGATGCACAAGTACAAGCCCCAATTGTAACACCCAAAATTGTTTTTGTTTTTTGCATGGCCAAAGAAAGGTAACGCTTTTATTGTCCAAACCAGATTATGTGGACGGTAATAATGGCAGAAGCCCAACTGAAGACTCGCCCCAGCTTCCGGCGAGTGTCGCTGGCCAGGCAACGGTGAAGCGCGGAGTCGAGAACCCCCCCCCTACTTCTGTCCATTCCTCTCCCTGCCAGCGCGCGTGAACATCCGCGGGGCGATGCTCTCTAGCCATGACGGAAGAGGTCAGGCTGGCCTCCGATCTTGTGTATCCCAAACCCCAACCGGCCCCTCTGTTTTCTATCGAAGGCTTAAACTCGCCGCACGCATCCCCCGGCCCTCCCGCGCCCGCGTGGCGACGAGCTCCGGCCTGGCGCGACATGATACGGGGGGTGTTTCTCCTTTGGGTACCCCCAAGCCCGACGACCCACGGCGAAGTCAGGGGCCGAAACGCCACGGGGCGGCGGGCCCGCGAGAGTACGATATACTAATCTCAGTCAAGGCACATAGACTTACATAGCTATGACTGCGTTCGTTCGTATGTACCAATATATTCGTAAAACAAAAACCACGTTTGTACAATCGGTACAAACAATCGTATTCATATTCATGAAATAAAAACAATCCTTGTACAAGACGACAACGACCGCCATCAAGCAGCAGAGCACAGCAATTAGCAGGACAGACGACAGTGATTGATCGAAATACGGGTATGGCACGTACCCGTCATATCCAATACCCCGTGATCAGTTAGTAGCCGTGCTACAGCAGCAGTATGCATGCGACAGCCGATGATCAGTCGCGCGTACAACTACGGCGGCGTAAAATGGTAGCATTTAGTACGAGCCCGTAGTGGTGTTCGAATGGGAAAAATGCGCTGAGAATTTTTCCAGATCCGAGCCGAGGAACAAATCGAGGGACGGTACAATTATTGCCCCGCATCACATGGGTCTCATATTTCGGGTTCGGGGTGCGTACACGCGTGGACACATTGACGACGTGGACTCGGTGGCACAACGGCACTCTGAGGGGTCGGCAACGAGAAAAAATCGCAGGCTGACGTCTTGACGTGCCGTGTCCCCCTTTCTGTTCAGGGCCTCCGTTAGTATCAGGGAAATTAACTTTCCTGATATTTGGCAAGCTTTTTCTGTTAAGTTTCACATATAATATTTAATTCACAAAAATCATGGAACTTTTTGCGCCAAGACGAGGAAAAACAATCGAGGAAAAAAAAACTCTCTGATAATAACGGCCCTAAAAAAGAAAAGGCATCCGTTGGAATGAAGTATCTAAAAAGATGATATACTCCCAAACATGCGCGCGGAACGAAGACAACGTTACAGAACGGAGGTTTTATACCTTATCGACAGTGAAGCGGTACCATCAAAGCGGTGGTGTCAAAAACTCAGTATACTGTTGCAAACACGTGAAAACAGCGCGGCCCGCCGGGGCACTGGCGCCAGCACGGACAAGGCCACCCCTGGCAGAAAGTTGGAGCAGGTGAGCACGACCACATACAGGTGCGACGAGGAGATGGCGGACCGAGAGGAAGAACCTCATAGCGGAAGAGACACATACTACGATAGAGGTGAACCATGTTTTTACTGAGCTTCTAACTTAAGGAGCGTCATACCTCACCGAAAAAATGGTTTTGGGGGGAAATAAAAGTGCTGCCGGATGACAAATATCCTGACTAAAGTATACTCTGAGATAGTATTCGTCACAAAACACGAAAGTACGACGAATTTGGGTTAAGGAGGCCGATCGTTCATAAAACGATCCAGCCAAAAAGTGCTACCTCTACCGTAGCTCGCGTCAAGATTTCATCGTGAAAAACATGAAAACGGCTCGATTCATGGTCAATCAGACATTTCGGACTCTGATAGCAAAGCGCCTAGTCTACTACGTTATCCTACACGTATATATGTGTACAATGGTGAGATTTACCGTGGCGGGCTGACGCCTACCCTAGCTTCGCGCACGCCCGCTAAGGCCGAGGATGCAGTCGGCAAATCTAGGCCGTAAATGCGTAAGCACTGCTGAGGCGCGCCTTCAAAATGAATCGTGTTTGAGTGAAAAGAAAGGAGACGCTGGAAAAAGATGCATTGAACCAGCAACCAGTGAACGTCGGCCGGCACACGTTTCGCCACCTGGCCCAATGTGCAAACCAATTAAAAAACATGTATTACACAGATTTGGCTACGAAAGTACGCGAAACGCCGACCTCAACGTTTCCCATGCATACTACCATCAAGCATCCCTCGCATCTCGTTGTTTCGCCGTCTCCCGTCTTGGGCCTACTTCGAGGTGCCGCTGTTACCTACTTGCACTTACCCCTACAGCAGCAATAATGCACTAATTTGTACTTCGTGTATACCTGCGTGTGTGGTACGAGATTATACCACGTGGTACAATATCCTTGCCCAAAACAAACAGCAGCAGCACAGCAAATGCATAGTGCCGAAATTATAACGAGAGAGAGCTTATACGTAGCACCCACCCCCCCAAAAAAAATAAAAGAGATCTGCTGGATTTGAACCCTTCATCATGCGGGTGAAGGTATAATGCTGCTACTGTAGTTGAGCCAATTGCCATACAATGTACTGTGCTAGCGACTGGTGCATTTCTATATTACGAGTATTAACTTCAGATCGGAACTAACCGTTGTTTTCCTTCAAAAACAAAAAACGACCCCGGAACGCGACGCAAGCACCACCGCGGCCACTCGTGGCAGAAAGGGAGGGGGGGGGCAGCAGGGTGAAGCGTGTCCAGCAAACAGCGCACCGAGTGGTGGACCTCAACTCAAGTTAGCTCTGTTTCGGCTCAAACCCTAGAGTACCGAATCGGTGTCCAAAGCTCTGAGAGCGGACCTATCACCTGATGACATACTTGGTATACAAGTACACCGTCGTCTACACACCGCGCTCATTTGCGCCATTCACGCCATAAGGCTGCCAAGTCGCGCTATGATATGTCATACACCATAAACTACGTAGTGCGTCAAAGGGTAAAGGTCGTCCGAGGGTGACCATCCTACAGCAGATCTTTCGATGAGTAGTATCCTCAGCGTTTCTGATAATGACTTGGAATCCCGTCGTCTTGCGATGGCTGTCTGTCCAACGATGACGACGGCCATCTGAGGCTATTTCGGGCTGGAAGAAATATGGTGATGCCAACATTGCATGAGACAAGTCATCATGTCCTCGTCGAAGGTGGCGTTCTCGAGCTTTCCTTAGCAGCTTGTAGCTAATCGTCGCTTTGCTGCTCTTCATACTCAAGTTCGGCCGCTAAGACGTCCCGTGATAGACCATTAGCATCGATATTCGCCATGCCATCCGTTGCATGTTCCGTGCAATACGCCGCAGTCTTGCTGCCCTCGACATTGAACGACGGTCGTCTACTGCAGGCGGCATATGAGCAGCGCCTGTCACGGACATTCACCATGCCATCCTCAGCATGAGTCTTGCAGTACAACGCCGTCTTGCTGCCCTCGACATTGAAGCTCGGCAGCGTCGTGCAGAAGTCGTGAGAGCAGCGATTCTCAAGGACGTCCACCATGCCATCTGCAGCATGTTGCTTGCAGTAGACAGCCATCTTGCTGCCCATGATGTTGAACGTCGATTCCGTCGTGCAGGAGTCGTGTGCGCAAACTTTGCTACGGACGCACACCATCCCGTCCTCGGCATGTTGCTTGCAGCGCGTCGCCGTTATGCTGCCTTCGACATCGAAGGTCGCTTGCTCCGTGCACGCGTCAGTTGAACACGGTTCGCTAAGGACGTCCACCATGCCGTCCTTAGCATGCTGTTTGCAATAAGTTGCCTTCTTGATGCCCTTGACACAGAAGGTCGGTGGCCGCCAGCAGGAGTAACCTGAGCACTGCCTGGCATTGACATCCACCATGTCATCGGCTGCGTGCAGCCTGCAGTACAACGCCGTCTTGGTACCCTTGACATTGAACGACGGTCGCGTGCGGCAGGAGTCACGGCAGCAACTCCTGTTGACGACGTTCACCATGCCTTTCTCAGAATGTTGTTTGCAGTACACCGCCGTCTTCTCGCCCTCGACATTGAAGGACGGCACTCTCGTGCAGGAGTCATGCGAGCAAAGAAGCCTATCACGAACGTTCACCATGCCATCCTTAGCATGCTGCTTGCAGTACACAGCGATTTTGTTGCCCTTCACATTAAACGTGGGTCGCGTCTGGCAAGAAGCAACTAAGCAAGTCTTGTGACGGACGTCTACCATACCGTCCGCAGCATGTCGTTTGCAGTACGCCGCCATCTTGCTGCCCTCAACATTAAAATTCGGCAGCGCCATGCAAGAGTCATGCTGGCAAGTCCTGTTAACGACATCGACCATACCGGCCTCAGCATGCTGCTTGCAGTACGTCCCCGTTTTGCTGCCCTCGACACCGTATATAGCTAGCTTCTTGCACGAGTCACTTGCGCACAGCTTCGCGCGGACGTTCACCATGTTGTCCTTTGCATGCTGCTTGCAGTACATCGGCGCCGTGCTGCCCACGACATTGAACGCCGGTGACTTATAGCAAGAGTCATACCTGCAACTCCTGTTCAGGACGTCAACCATGCCAGCCTCGGCATGTTCCTTGCAGTACGCACCCGTTTTGCTGCCCTCGGTATTGAAAACAGATCGCTTCTTGCAAGAGTCGTGTAAGCAACACTGAGATCGGACGCTCACCATTCCATCCTCCGCATGCTTTTTACAGTAGACGGGCGTCTTGCTTCCCTCGACATTATAGGTCGGCTGCGTTGTGCAGGAGTCGTGTGAGCAAATCCTTCTAATACGGACGTAAACCATGCCGTCCTCAACATGCTGCTTGCAGTACGCCGGTGTCTTGCTGCCCACGATATTGTAAGTCGGCACCCTGATGCAGGAGTCAACTGAGCAAAGGAGACCATCACCGACGTCCACCATGCCCTCCTTAGCATGCTGCTTGCAGTACACAGCGGTTTTGCCCCCCTTGGCATTGAACGTGGGTCGGGTCTCGCAAGACTCGTGTAAGCAATTCTTGCGGCGGACGTCTACCATCCCCTCCGCAGCATGTTCTTTGCAGTACACCGCCATCTTGCTGCCCTCGACATGAAACGTCGGCAGCGTCTGGCAAGAATCATGCTTGCAGGTCCTGTTAACGACGTCAACCATGCCGGCCTCAGCATGTTGCTTGCAGTACTTCCCCGTTTTGCTGCCCTCGACACCGAATATAGGTAGGTTTGTGCACGAGTCGTGCGAGCATTTCTTAGCCCGAACGTTCACCATGTTATCATTTGCATGCTTCCTGCAGTACCTCGCAATCTTGCTGCCCTCGAGATTGAACATCGGCAGCGTCTCGCAAGAGTCATGTTTGCAAGTCCTGTTTACAACGTCAACCATGCCGGCCTCAGCATGTTGCGTGCAGTACGCCGCCGTCTTACTGCCCTCGACACCGAATATAGCTATCTTTGCGCACGATTCGTGCGAGCACTTTTTAGATTTAACGTTCACCATGTTATCCTTTGCATGCTGCTTGCAGTACCTCGCCGTCTTGCTGCCCTCGACATTAAACGTCGGCGACGTCTGGCAGGAGTCATGCCTGCAAGTCCTGTTAACAACGTCAACCATGCCGGCCTCAGCATGTTCCTTGCAGTACGCCGCCGTTTTGCCGCCCTCGGCAGCGAAAACAGGTCGCCTCTCGCAACCGTCATGTGAGCAAACCTTACGTCGGACGCTCACCATTCCATCCTCCGCATGCCCCTTACAGTAGACAGCCGTCTTGCTGCCCACGATCGTAAAGGACGGTTGTTTCGTGCAGGGGGCATGTGAGCATACCTTTCTACTACGGACGTACACCATGCCGTCCTCAGCATGCTGCTTGCAGTACGCCGGCGTCTTGCTGCCCTCGGTACTGAACGTCGACGACCTTGTGCAACCGTCATGGGAGCAACGTTTGATGGCGGCGCCCACTTTGGCGGCCTTGGCACGCTCCTTGCGGGGTGCGGGCGGCTCGCTGCCTCCTCTAGTGCCCTTGGCAAGATTCTTGCGGGGTACACGCGGCTTGCTTCCCTCCCGGGCAGCCTTGGCACGCTGCTTGCGGGGTACACGCGGCTCGTTTATCTCCCTGACGGCCGTGGCACGCTTCTTGCGCGGTACAGGCGGCTCGCTGCTCTCCCGGGCGGCCTTGGCACGCTTCTTGCGTGGTACAGGCGGCTCGCTGCCCTCCCTAGTGGTCTTGCCACGCTCCTTGCGGGGTACAGGCGGCTCGCTGCCTTCCCGGGCGGCGTTGGCACGATGCTTGCGGGGTACAGCCGGCTCGCTACCGTCCCGGGCGGGCTTTGCACGCTTCTTGCGTGGTACAGAAGGCTCGCTGCCCTCGATAGGTACGTTCGGTCGCCTCGGCGAGCAACGCTTCCTGCTTGGCGAGGACCGGGGCTGGTTTGATACCTGGGGCGGCCGCGGAAATGGAAATGGACACAGCACGGACGCGTTAGATTGAGATGTTTATATCTGCCGTTTGTAAATCAGATTTTTTTTTTTAAACGCGATTTTGAGGGCCTTGCAAAGATGATACTTCACCATTTTGATACCAAGCACGTGTTGATATACACCACGCGCCGGTCAAGGGACAATATGACTAGTGTCGATGACCGTGTGCGGTCTATTGTAGTCAGCTGCCCACTGACGCCTTCAATTTTCTACGAACTGCTTGTCACAACTTCTGGCCAATTCAAGAGAAGATCTGGTATTTCCCGGCAATAGTATCTTGTATAGAACGACCACAAACCCCTGATAATTGGAGTTCGCCGGTTTGGTAGAATAGCACGGGAGGGCGTGGACAGAAGTCGGACAAAGCGGTTTATAACCAGTGCATGGCAGACTGCATTTAAGACGGGAGTACTGTGATGCACGTTACTGAAGCATCAAGTACTGCACAGCTCTCTACAATCAAAATTAATTTTTACCTATATATAACATCATGTACAGCAGGTAGGGCTGTGAGTCTGCTGGAGTCAGCAGATAGTTATTTGTTGAGTGCGAAATATGCAACTGCTTGTCTTTAGTAATGCATCAGTTTACCAGACCACACAAACGCTCCGAGCCGCAAATGTGCCAATCAGATACAAAAACGCAGAAGTCCCCAAATTGACGCATGTGACTAACGGTAATGCCAAGCCAGACAACATGTAGTGGCCGACATATGCTCACCCGACTCAAAGCACTTTCTTGGGGGCCGAAATACAGTGATTTGTTGGTAGGATAAATGGGTGGGCCTAAATAAAGTTGCTTCTATAAGCCTGGTCTAGTTGTACGGGTGGGCAGAGATTGGGTGGCTGGATCGTAGATTGAGTCCCTGTACTGTTAACACCGGTCAGCAAATGGATGGAACTACTCATTTTCCATCTCGCTTCGGTCACTCACACCAAAAAACCGTTGCACTCGGCGCCCTTGGAACCACGCCCAAACGCATTACAATTCAGGTTTGTTGATACATTCGGTAAAAGCGAAGACACTTTTTGCATACCAAAAAATGAACCCCAACAAATGAGAAGCACTACAGTAGTTTAAGACAGGTAAAACGGCTATGACACACTCCACCGAGGGGGGGTGAAAAACAGAACCAGAGACCCCCCCCCCCGGCATTGTAGGGATGCGAGGGTCTATGGTCATACGACTACGGTCATGCATGAAAATGAAGTATACCCCCCCACCCGTCCTTATGCAAGTCCGCCTCAGAGGCGGTTCTTAGCAGGATGCAGCTCACCCTCCATGCGACTCGCCCAATACCTCACGGCGTTTCGCGCTTGGTGCAAGCAATGTCTGCCTGGTTGGTGAAAACCCAACGCGCTCCGTCCCGGCATTGTAGGGATGCGAGGGTCTATGGTCATATGACTACGGCCGTGCACAACATGAGTACACCCCCCCCCCCCCCCCGCCTCAACACACCCTGATTTCATTGTGTTTTGCTCAAACTAAACACCTTTTTCTCAGCCTTTGGGCATCAGTTGCTCAGCAAGACGTTGTCGAAACAATGCGCATGAGCCCTACGTGGGTTGCTTGTGTGTTTCATGAATAACTTGGATGGTGAGCAGTGTTGAAAGTGGTGTTTGGTTTAATTTGTCTGCAATAATAGTGGGAGGGAGGGCGAACAAACGAAGTGTTGAAAAGTCGGATGAGTTCGATGAGTCAAGATAGTGCAGATGGACTCGCCGCCCCAGTTGCTACAGCAGACTCAGCAGAAGCTACTGCTCCATCTTTCTGCGACTGCTGTACGTGGCAGTGGCTGATACCACACAACCTAGTACCTGGGGTGTTTTCAGCGTCCGTTGTGTCCCAAAAGGCTTGCACACAACGAACGTGCAACAGCACCTTACATTCCGAGCAACAGTATTGGTTCCCACCGACATCTTCTGGGTCCTTGCCGCCCGAGGAGATACCACACTTCGCCATGGGCGCAACAACCATTGTGCATGTCTCCTCCCCACAGAGGTGTACGCGGGCGGGGGTGTGCGCGGTTCGTCGAAAAACCCGGCCAATCCCGCCGCGTTTTCGACGGTTTCAATTAATTAAGTCTCGTCGCGTTTTTCGAGCTATTGGCAGCTCTGCTGGTGAGGGTACTGAGCTCTACAGCAGTCACCTGACTCACTTGGGCTCAGTTGCGTTGTCTACAGTCTGCTATTAGGCTTCTGTGAGGGTATCACCTGCTGAGCTATAGGGGTAAAAGATCGATCGATTACCCAGCCCAGGGTAATCCTTATAACACTCTCCCCCCCCCTCTGAACGGCGGGATATTTGGGACGTCGGTACCGTATACGGCCGTACATTGACCTACCCGCTTCGTTTCAATACCTGGGGAACCAGAGAGACTTGTTTTTTTGGGACGCACGCGCAAGCGTTTCTAGAAAAGAAACGTTCGAAGTGAGATTCGAACCCGTGTCCTCGACGTCGTCAAATGTGAGGGTATTACCTGCTGAGCTATAGAGGAAAAAGATCGATCGATTATACAGCCCAGGGTAATCCATACAACACTTCCCTGAAAAACAAGTCTCCCTGGTTCCCCAGGTATTGAAACGAAGCGGGTAGGTCAACGTACGGCCGTATACGGTACCGACGTCCCAAATGTCCCGCCGTTAAGAGGGGGGGAGAGAGTTATATGGATTGCCCTGGGCTGGGTAATCGATCGATCTGTTACCCCTATAGCTCAGCAGGTAATACCCCCACATTACATGGTCAGGTTCCATCAGGCAATGGATCAGGCGGTGTACGTTCGCCTACACAGCAGTGTACTGCAAAGACCCAAGACTGCTGTTTTGTTCGCTGCTTCTGTGCTTGGCTGTGACTCTTCCAGTTCAACGCGGCGCCTTACAAGTGCCCATTCTAAAACCAAGTAACTTGTGGTTGAGACAAGGGTTGAGTCACTGGTTATATAGGATTTAGTACAGGAACTGGAAAAGTCATTGGTTAAATAAATAGGATTTAGTATAGAAACTGAAAAATACCCCCCCTCCGTCTCGAAAGGGATGCGTGGTCAATGGTCAAATGACTAAGGCAAGCAACAAATGAGTACGCCCCCCCCCCCCCCCCCCCCCCCCCCCAATCGGCCCCAAATGCAAAAATGTGAGTGTGGGCCTCGGGTTCGTTTTTCACCCGCCCTTGACTCCACCCTTAATGTCGTGGCCCGCACTGCATACTTGCCCAATCGTGCCAAGAAAACAGATTTGTTAACAACCCAGCACATAAAAAACGCAGTAGCGGCAGCAACGCAGAACTTTACGAAGAGCGCCGCGATAATACCGACCTCGCTTAGGTGTTAAATATATAATATATATATATATTTGTCCATCCCATTTATGATCTTCGCCCTTCTTTTCTCTCTCCCTCTTTAGTCGAAACTCAGACGCGGGGTCACTGAGTAGGCTCTTCTCCCCCCTCCCCGCTACGGTACTTGACTTTCAAATTTATCGCGAGAAGATTTCGGCACTTTCTTCCCTCGTCGACTTGCGTCGGATTCCGCCTACCCACGCCACGAAGGCGCTCTCAGCAATTGGTTCCTTTTTAATTTTTCAAATAGAGGAAAAAACTCACCACGGTGGGATTCGAACTTGGGTACCAATGCCAGTAGTCTTTGAAGTTGACCACTAGTCTACCGGGGCGACCGGCTTGTATATGCACACATACAGCTTATGAGTCACAACACCCCTAAGCACAAGTTCCTAGCGAGATCTACCCACGTGTTAACCCTTTATACTCCTACTGTAGCTTTCATATTCAACAGCGAGACCCCTCCTTTTGTTCCGCTGTCACATATCGACAGGCAAACCCACTTGCGCACACATCAAAGACGGACACAACAAGGCGTTAGGACATACGTTATATTTAACGTTGCAAAGGCAATACGGTACTGCCATTATGGCAATACGATACTGCAGGGACACAATGATACTGTATCACAAGAGCAAAGAGTCCAATACGTTCAGTACTGGTTTGTGGGGGAAAATACATGCACTCTACGTACGAGGATGGAAGAGGACCATGGTTTCACAACAAGGTAAAACCTCCCACAAGTTGAGCTGGGAAGTAAAAAGTGATGAGTATACGTAAGGCGAAAACGCTACTACTGGAGCACCAAACGAATACCAGGTACTCAATAATAATTTCTCTAGGAATGAAACAACGCTTCGGAAACATACTGCGTGGAACGGGTGAGGGACAGTGTTTGCAGTTGCGAAAGGGCTCTGTACTATCACTAACAGCCGAACCTGTTTCTGCTTCCCTTTGGCGCTTCTCGCCGGCTTGGTCGCCGCCGCCCCCCTCCGATTGGAGGTCGCCCCACCCCCACAGATCTCGCCGTCACTAACGGCTTCTTGCTTGATAGCGGACAGCGACACGTAGGCACTATTCTCGCTGTCCGAATCATCATGGTTCCTAGCAAGGAGATGGCAAGGCGGAGACAAGGCACGGTATCAACTACCAGGTAGTATTTTAACTTTCTGGACCTTAGAGACAGTGCCCACAATAAGGAATATTTGTTTTTATATCAGCCATCCAGCAGTAGGGTGAGCGTGCGGCAGACAGAGATGTACCATGTTGTGCCACCGGTGTCGTGTACGAGTTTGGGCGGTTGTATTATAGGTGGGGTGCCAACATATTTTCATCGGCCAACGAAGCCGTGAAGTAACCCTACATCATCATATTTCGTGGGTACTACTGTAGTTCGCGCTGGTGTCCCAATGAGGTTCAACTATTCTGTGAGACCAGGTATGGCGACCTCGAAAGCGAACACTGAGGTACAGAACTCGTGTGGGACCGAGGTATTGCGACCTCGAAAGCGAACACTAGGGTAAAGAAGGAATAAGAAGGAAGTGCAACGCGTATATACAACCGTCTTAAAGTCGCGCGCCGCGTGTCGGGCATCTGACTACGCACCGCTCAGAACACCTCTGCTGCCTCAGCAGCTCCGAGCTGTTTCGTGCGCCCGATGCTCCGATCGCCATTATTCTTACATTTCGAGCCCGTTTCCCCTCAACTCCCTAAGGGGTTCCGAGACTGCCGACTACGTACAGCTGCGGTAGGTCGAGTACGCATGTCATTAGCACAAGGGTGATTGTTTAGTCGATCTAAGAAACGCCTACTCGGACCGTAAAACGGAGAGACAGGAGAACTCGACCGAGCGATCAGACAGCGGCGGTTTCATTCTTTCGGGGAACACGCATCGATGGGAAGAATCGCACTCCTTAGACAATACACACTCAACGGAACTAAAGCGAGACACCGCGATGGTTCCATGAATTCGAGTTTAATCATTTGCTGGAAGAGTGGCACACCTAAGGCGTTGAGAATTCAACGGAATTATAGCCAGACAACGACGTCATAATGTATATGGTTGATGTATTTACACGAGAAGCATTCAACGATACCAGGTGCCAGGTACATGCTATCTCTTACTTGTGGCTTGCACGAGAGGACCGGGTCAACTCTGACGTTTCGGGATGGACCGCCACTAACTCGTCCGTCGGCCGTTGGCGAATCACATGCTTGCTCGCGGGCGGGCGTTCACGATTTGAAAAAAAAATGTATTAAGAGCAAGCAAAACTGAGAGAATGCGGTACATACACTGTCCTCATCCTGGGCTTGTTACACGGTACTCGGTGGCGTCGCGGCGTACTTTGTATTTTTTGTGTCAAAACATATGCACCAGGTATTATATTCCTACTGTAGTGCTATTTGGTTTCCCAGGAATACGGAATGGTGTACGACAGCCCGTAGCGCCGGTGCTGGCGTATTGGTAGTACGGTGGACGTATTATCTTGTACTTGCTTTCTTCCATCATTCATCAGGACGGTTTTAGGCTGTTTTGTGACCGCGGGCCAGATGTAATGAGAATAAGGTAAAGAAGTATTGTGATAACATCACCATTCCCGTCATCACTGTCCCTGCTACGGCGGCGGGGCGGACGTTTCGGACTCAGGCGGGCGCCACATCGGCTCACCTCACCCCCCACACCACCGGCCCGGTCGATACGCAGAAAGTCGGCTGTTCGGTCGATACACAGGGGGGCAGTCGCCGCGACCAGAGGCGCTACTTTTCTATGTGGGGTCAAGAGGAAGGGGGTAGGTTCCCGTTTTGGCCAGCAGCGTGTGGCGAAAAGTTCACCCCGGAAATCAATGCCGAGACCGAGTCCAAATCCCAACGCAAATAGTGTTTTGGTTAAAACGGAAGGTACTGCACCTCTAACCCCAACCTACTAGCCTCCCCTAGTCTCACGCTACTAGGCTATCCTTTCGAACCAACATGCTCTCTTCTGCCTCCAAGCAGCGTGTTCTCGAATTTTTCTTCGACGTGACAAATGCCACCGTATGGGGTTCACCTACGCGTAACGTTTCTGAGGCCCCCCACGACTTCACCCAGAAACTGACCCTGAGAAGAATTACACGGTAAGCAGGTACACGCTTTGCATGCCGAACAAGCCCCTCAGCTTAGGCCTATAGCCAAACCATGTATCGTGGCAACACAAAACGAATTCCAACTATAGTGGGCAGTTCTATTAGCTAAGAAGTCCTTTAAGCCAGCAGAATCTTCGAGGCGAAAAAGTGCTACACCTACCGTAGATAGCGTCATGTGCGAGGGGAGCCTGGGAGCGGCGACCCTGCGTGTTTTCGAACTCACAGCAGTCGCACCCACAGCAGTACGAAACAGCAGTCCAAAGGAACACACAACATAATATACTGTAGTATGCATACCAAGTATATGATACTCGATATATAACTAGGTGTTCCATCTTAGTATAGATGTACTGGTACGAGACACATGATGTTCAGATGTACCGGTATACTATTGGCTGGACGGGACGAGGCTCGAGGGGTAATCAAGACATTGGAAGGCACTTGCAATCAGTTATGTCAGGAGACGGCACGTTTACACCTTTTGACCGACGGCGTCAGCCAAGTGCCTTGACGGGCGTGCCTTGCCGGAAAAAACCCGAGGATAAGGAGTGACGCATGCTGCCTTAACCCGTATAGTACTGCAGTACCGATGTGGGGACAAAACACTTGGAATTTGACTGAAATGTTTCATTATGTGCAGTGCAGTACTAAAAGGGTTCAGGTAGAGGTGCATCATGTTTTTGCCTTATAAGGGTGGTCACTTGAGGAGCTCTATACCTCTCTCACCCAAAGACTGATTTTGAAACAAAATAAAGGGCTATCCGATGAACAATCAATCCCATTGACTAAATTTACCCTGAAACATTATTGCCACACAATGACTTTGGGTTAAGGGCCCGTTTTAACGAAGAAGAAAAAAATTAAATTTTGATTTTTTTTATTCAAATCCGCTTTTCATTGGTCAACACACGCACCAGCACCAAAGATTAGGATCTTGGGGCATAAAAATTGGTGCTGGTGCGTGTGTTGACCAATGAAAAGCGAATTTGAATTTGAATTTTTCCAAATTGAATATATTTCATACTCGTTAAAACGGGCCCTAAGGGCCCATATTAACGAATATAACAATAAATTCAATTTGGAAAAAAATAAAATTCAAATTCGCGTTTCATTGGTCAACACACGCACCAGCATCAAAGATTAGGATCTTGGGGTATAATCTTGAGTGGTGGTGCGGGTTCTGACCAATGAAAAGCGGATTTGATTTTTTTTTTTCCAAATTTAGTTTATTTGTTCTTCGTTAAAACCGGCCCTAAGGAGCCCGATCATACAGAAAACATTTCAGGCCGAAAGCGCTATACCTATATCGTAGCACGCCTCGGGTACTGATCCCCGATAGTGGAACACCTCAGGCCATAGTATTGAAAGCCTGCAATTCCGAATTATTATATAGGATAAAGTATTGAAATCGGGGACTTGATTGTGGCCCGCGTGTGGTTCCAGTGTTATTAGACCGAATATTTCGAAAACGCCGAAAACACTACTTCAAACACTAACCCTAACCGTAACTCCAACCCTGACCTCGCCGCGACCCTTACGAGGTTTGTCTCGAAAAAATCACGCGTTTTTTGTTTTTTTGAAAAATTGGTCGACGACACTAAAAGGTATATAATAAAATATTCCCCGATTTCAATAATTTATCCTAGATAATAATTCAGTGGTGCGGTAAAGGTTACCGCCAGCAGTGGGGGCACCGCACTACGTATAGCGGGACCATCACGTCTCCATGTCACGACGTACAGCATCTCAGCATAGGACAGCAATACTCAGGAGTTGTGCGACGTGTTGACGGCCTTGAATATCTCCCCGGGAAACGCTGCCGACAAGGCCGCTATCGACGTGGCTAGGGTGTGGGCAACGGTAGAGGGCCAGCAGGACATCGTAGAGGCTCTTGCGACTTGATGCGCATGGCGCAATGATGGGAGACGCAAAACGCACAGGGGATACCGGGGGGTACTCGGGGCGTTTATCACGGTGAAAATTGCGGATGGCGGTGATGAGAGCACGGGAAAAGGGGTCGGGAGTGTCGTGAGAGCCACCGTCTTATGCGCAAGTTTCGTCGTGTACTTCGGCCCGCGGTTTTGCGGAGTCTTGTAACAATGACGAGACCGTGAACTACCTACAGAAAGCTAGCGAGGCAGATAGATGTTCAGGAGTTCGGGAACGTTTGATTGGTGTAGCCAGCAAGCTGTCGTGGGTGGTGTAGTACAACAAGTGCTACCACTGCTGTACTGCGTGGTAGAAGCGGTTGGACTTTTAAGATCATGGCCAGATCTCTCTGCGTGATAACGGATGCGGTATTTTTCGAATGCTCTGCCATTCAGCAGAATGCCATCGTCACCATGATGTACTGCTTTACTGACTAGCAAGTCGCAACATGCAACTGTGGGAGTATCCTGTACTGTACCTGTGTATATACAATGGACACGTGGGAAGAACAATGAAAAACCAGTCGTTTGTGCAACTACCAAGTGCTGTGTGCGGTGTCGTACAGGGGCTCTGGTGACCCTGGTCACTCGTCATTCCCCGTAGAGCTATAAAGCCCTTTATAGCACCATCCAGGGTATATAGATTGCAATGTCAGTAGCCTGTACCGCATAACTGAACATATATATATATACAGTATGGAAATCGGGGAATGTTTTATTATATGCCTTCTAATGTAGTCGACCAATGACAAAAAAAACGCCTGATTTTTTCGAAACTAAGATCATAAGGGCCGGGACAAAGTTGGGGTTAGGGTGAGGGTTAGTCTCTAAAGCTGCGGTTTCGGCGTTTTTCGAAATATACCTTCTCATAACATTGGAATCACACGTGGGCCACGACCAATTCCCCGATTTCTATACTTTATCCAAGATGATAATTCGGGATTGGGGTTAAGACGGCTCCAGTAGCCTCTACATTTAACCATATATCCCGTGAGAGCGCGGCACCGCACTATTTAGCTATTTAGGCACCCAGCGGTACCGCATTATCCCGGGATAGTGCGGGGAACCGCAATAGTGCAGTCACACTCGTCTGGCAACCCACCGCACTATTGGGGGACCACAACTGCTTTGCCTTGAACCTTTCAGCCAACAATAATAGGTACGCTCGGGCGCTGGCCAATCAGAGGGGGGGGGGGTGAAGCATTTTCCCGAGTGCAACATATAGTGTACCTACAAATGGCTTAAACGCATAGGAATACCTATTGTTGGCTTATGCCCAAAACAATACAGTGGCGGAAGTGCTTCCGATCTGTTGAACACTATGATAGGATTAAAAAAAATGGCTAATGCCAAAATCAGGTAAACCTGGGCCCTGTAAGCCAAA
Organism: Saccharina japonica; assembly: GCA_008828725.1. Lineage (NCBI taxonomy): Eukaryota > Phaeophyceae > Laminariales > Laminariaceae > Saccharina > Saccharina japonica. The sequence continues at coordinate 553,887 of MEHQ01001723.1, read as the reverse complement.
ATCAGGTATATACTGAAACCAAGTAAAAAACACACGCCACGAGCGGTGTTTTTCGGGATTTTTTGGCTATGCTAAATCATTGAACATATTCTGAAGTTGCGCCTGAACAGCAGGATGGTGGCGAATGTGCGTCCTCCAAACTCTTGGTAATTTTCGTATGGTATTTTCTGTATTATGATCTGTATGCTTTCATTGCTTTCGTGATCACACTCACCCTTACAATAAAACTAATTACGTATTGTTGTACCAGGTATATATTAATAGTAGGTACATCGACAGCATACGAACAAAACATCGAGTTAATGTGAGATTGAACTGCTTGCTTACCGTACCGTGTCAGCAAGCAGCAGTGTATCATAGCGGAAAGCAGGAAGAGATCTCGTACGAGTAGGCTCATGCCAGTACAGTTTTTGGAAGAGGCCAAGCACAATGTGAATATTACGCCAGTCAGATGCCTCGTGCGCCACGGTAAAATAGTATTTATGGCGCCCTCCCCCGTTGCCAGCTTTAAAGCCTCGACCATCTTCGAGGAACCACTTGCACACGGCGGCACGAAGTTCCTTTGCTGTGCGTACATAGATATATATATATATGGAGTCCGACCTCTCTCGACCCCTCGGGCCTCCTGGAGCTTGACTTCGCTTCAGACCGGGGTCACACTCGGGACCCGTTGACGGCCTCGCGTTGGCTTTCTCGCCCGCTCTTCTCGAGGGTCGCGTCCCTCAGCCTCCGCCCGTCACTTTCCGTCCGCGCGCACTCTCGAGTCAAGCGCCGCCGCCGAGCGCAGCGACCTCGGAGTGCGCGGATCTTGCGGAGATGCGTCGGCTCTACTGACCGCTGAGGATGATATGAGTGGTGCTGTTGCTACTGAGAGAGATATTTGTGGTGCGAGTCTCCACTCAAAATATCTCGCCTCAATTAAAAAATCAATTATCCACGCAGGAATGAAAAAACTCGGCTGGTTTTTTTTCGGGTGGATTCATGTACAATAGTAGCTCCTTTTTCAGGGTAGAAATATTTACTGCTGTGCCTGGCTGTGCTACAGTACGTACAAGAACAAACAGCAGTACGTACGAGTAGTACCAGGTACGAGTACTGTATGTACGACGTAGCGAGCAGGTGGTATGTATACTATTGCTGATTACTGCTGTGTAGTACGTACTGATGTACAGCAGTACTACTGTTGTAGTGTACAGTGCTGTAGATACGGATCTGCTCAGACACGAGAGTCAAGAGAATAATTGAGATTTCCCCCCCGTTGCCAACTTTTAAATATCTCGATTTTGCATATCCACGCGGAACCGCTTGCTCGGCACGAAGTATTTTTGCCGCACGTGCCAAAACTGAAACTGAGCCCGCCACCGGGACCTCGACTGGTGCATTTCTGACAGAGACTGAGAAATGAAGTTGCGAACTGAGTATCCGCAATAATTACAGGAGTAGCGTTTCCTTCTTCCTGCAATAACACCTGGCATTGCCTTGATTCTGCAAGTAGTATGTGTCAGATGTCACAACACGAGCGAGCGCCATCAGATTGTTGTCGTAAATCTCACAAACTATCCTGAGGACTGAGACTATCCAGGGGACACAGAAAGCGCCTGATTACATTTCTGAGGCTGACTGTTGAGACTGAGAAATGAGGTTGCGAACTGAATATTTCAGCACGCAGCATTCCCTTCTTCCTGTAACCCTTGGCATTGCCTTGATTCTGCACGTAGGCGTCAGATATTGAAACACGAGCGAGCGCCATCACATTGTCGTAAATAATAAGGATGGTACCAAATAACTGATGTACCAGGTATATGTCCTATCCGAAGCATGGGCTTGTATATATTTCAATAGAAACTGAACCGACCTCGACGCGGGGAGGCCAACAAACTGCAGTCTGTGTCCAGTGTGTTGTATACGCGCTTATCGTACGTACAGCAGTATGTCATTGTGGTGGTTCGTATCATATGTACGTTCATAGCGGGGTGATGTCTTCGGGTCGGGCGTATAGGAAACAGTATGTGGATGGCTTCTGATTGCCTCAAAAACCACCAAAATCAGTTGAAAGCTAGACAAAGTAGACAACTTCAGGTGTACCTGGCCGTTTTGTGCCAAAATCAGGTATAATACGATGTGCGGCTGGTCAATGACAGGTGGCCTAGCGTGTGATGTATACTTGATTTTAGTATGTACCTTTGTTTGGCACGAAAGTGACCAGGTATACCTTAGTTTGGCTAAAACCCTTAAAAACGTTTTTTGGTGGGTAAAGCAACACAGGTGGTAGCGATGTGAAGAATGGCGGAGGAGTCACAGTACGAGCTCCGTGTGCGCTGACTTAGGTATTCATGAACAAGCTCGAGCGCGTGCAGTTTATGGTCGATATCCCAGCGCAACCCCCCCCAACACCAATGTAAACAGCGAGCAGGCACGTACCCACTCCATTTCAACACCGGGGAATGTATTTGGAACAGGGTTGAAGGCTACGTCCGTCCGTCGTAGCGAGGTGGGCCATATGCGGTGCAAGTCTCACCTGCCCGCCCTGCTTCTTTTGCCGTTCCGTGTCTTCATATTTTTCAGTCCCCTCTACGAACACACAAGATGTGGTCGTTCCAAGCTGCTGTTGTGTGTGCTTGTGTGTGTTGCGTTGCCTGGGTGGAGCCGCGAAATTTGTTTCCCTTATCCCGCTGAGTGTCGCCTCGCAACATGTATAACTCCCCTTTTGGTTCGAACCCAACGAGCGATGAAGAGCTCAAGAGTACACAGCTCTCTCTGCAGTCTGCAGAGTTCAGAGTTCAGAGTGGAGAGTAAAGAGTGCAGAGTGCAGAGTGCAGAGTGCAGAGTGCAGAGTGCAGAGTGCAGAGTGCAGAGTGCAGAGTGCAGAGTGCAGAATGCAGTGTACAAGCCTTGCGCACCCATCCAGTGGGACCAGAAGCGCTGCTCGATAATCTTTCATAGGCTACAAAATACACAAGACCGGCAGGTGAGCAGTTGCACCGCATGTGGTTCACCTCTCATCTCGCTACGTACGTACTACTCTGACCCCAAATACAAAGATCATTTATGATATTCACATGTTATTGGAGTGGTGCTTATATTTAGGGTATGATATACCCACTGCTGCTGGCTGTGTTCTGGGATATGAACACCCTACTACTTCATGCCTGTCTCACATGGACACATTGGTACCGGTATACGGGTGAATTACGTACGTTCCCGCATACCTTGTACCAGGTAGTCTATATGTATGAACTGTATATATGCCCAGTGACGTACGTACTGCCTGTAGATACCACGGGTATCTACTACAGCAGTGTGTTGCGCCCCGTTCGTTTCATGCCGGGTACCCAAATACCCAGACCGGTCACTACCCGTTCGGGCACGAGTAGGACGTAATACCCGCCGGGTGTTTGGACCCGGGAACCCGAGGGACTGAACATACCGGGCACAGGGTCGTTGCTATGCATGATCCTCGTAGAATACGTGTCCTGGGTTTGATATCCCTCACTCTTCAACATGCGCGGTGATATTGACTTCCTCTGGCCTCTGGCGTCGTTCTCGATACAGTAACGTTTGCCAGTATGGCTGTAGGCTTTCCCGCAATAGCCGACCGATGTAAGTTTGTTCGGCTAAGTATAATACTGGTGATATATTACTGGTGGCGTCGGGTCGGGTCGGCGTATGACAGCTCGATTCCTGCTCGAGACGAAGGGTGCGGCTGTGTACCTGGTAGTAGATGTTTCGATGTTTTTACCCCAGGGTACCGGGACCCACCCGGGTGCTCGGGTACCCGGCTCGGTTACCCGGGTGTCCGATACTGGATACTCGATCGTCCGCATCGTGTGAGATGTGACTGTCCTCAACTTGTGTACGTTGGTGGGTGGTGGACAGCAGCCGATAGGGCAGCGGACAACATAGGTGTTACATCAGGTCCCGAGCCAGGCTCTAATACTCATGTACAAGGTACCAGGCATACTATGAATATTAATAGTACGAGTACGAGTACGTACTCGCACGAGCATTCGCGCATACCTGGTATATCCCTGGTACGCCAGAAAAACAAAATCAGGAGACAGCGAAACATTACATGTAGTGGCGTTGACCAAGAAGAACGACGACGACCACTACTAGGCTTCGCCTCCGGCCCCGCTCCGCAGTCGTCCCCTCTTGCTTCCTGCGCCGGCTAGTCGCTGGCTGGCGCTATCCCTCCCTGTGGCCCATCGATGGTGGCTTATATCGTGCTGATGCTGCTGCTGTGGAACAGAAAGGGAAAATAAGGTATACAACCGCGAACAACAACACCACCACCACAGGCGGAGCGGTCACCCCTCTAACCTTACCGTGCAGCGGCGTACAAGCGGGCCCTCTTCGTGCTGTATGACGATGGTGCTAGGATGCTGGCCGCGGACGGTGTTTGTTTGTGATATTGTGATGGCTTGATTGACGGACGGACGCCGTGCGCTTCAGGGAATAGGCTTCGGTCAGCTCGAAGGGGGGCCCTGTATATTACAAAGAACATGTCAAGCGAGCATCATCGGTTTACAGTAGGATATATTGTTTTGCAGTGATAAACCTTCAGTTGACGGTTGTGCTGCGGCTATCACATGTTGGTGAGTCAACCATAATGTCAATATTCTGTCGCTCTTTTGCGAAGCTACTGTTCACAACCCGTCCCCAGCCCAATTCCAACCATATATACGTAGTCCCCGATGTATGTCATATTCCAATGCCAGTCAGTGTCATGAGTGCGAGGGGTTTGGTAGAGAATTTCATGGTATTTGTCCGTGGAAGTTATACCTGGTAGTTGTTTAGGCCCAAGGTTCGGTCTTTGCTGTTGTACCAGATATATATTGCTCGTATTTAGGTTGAAAACAAACGTGAGGTGAGCATTTTTGTCGGTCGCTCGGGAGGTCAAGAAATAATCTACCGTCGGTGTTGCAAGTAGGTTACGAAATGAAACGTACCTACCTGTCAGGCTCCTGTCGAGTGGGTTGGCGAAGGTGAGCGCCTTCTTGGGTGGGTATTGCTTATAAAAAGGGTGTGTCTTCGTTTTTGTGTGTACGGTACATATGGATTTGTGGGGGCGAAAACGTCACCCAGTTTTTTGGATGGTGGGAATGTTCTTCTTGTGAGGCGTCGCGGACGCAACAAGAACAAGAACCGTGCGGATGGCTTCATGAGGTGAGGGCTGGGCTCTACAAGCCACGAGGAACGCTTGGGAGGAGTACGAAGCGTTGAGTGAACAAAGTCCACGGTATGATGAACGCACGGGGGAGACGGCCTTTGTTCTCACAAATGTCCGAGGTCAGCGCCGCCGAACGATGGGCGTTGCAACTTGGGGCGACAGCGATGGACGGAGGAGGAGGGCGCACGCGTTGTTGCATTACGATGACCGGGATACCCGCTTGGGGCCCAAGCCCACAAGCGCGCCGGGCTGGCAGGGTGTTTCACCGCCCGGCCGACCGTGAGGTAGGAGGAAGTAAAGCGTCCACAATGGTACTGGACTGTGACCGAGATGCCCGACTGGTGCTGACGATAGTTAGGCGTCGGGAAGACGAGGTGTTGCAGCGGGAGGCAAAGATGCACCATGGGCGGGATTTTTATGAGATACGGGATGACCGACCTTACCTGACTAGTATCACGCGGAGGGTGCATTGTGTAGGACGAGACCAAGCCATTGGAAAGCTCTCGGCCGTACCAACGCAAGAGAAAGGAAGGATTGCCACGCCGAGGGAAGAATTCGTCCAGTGGGAAGTGGAAACCCCACCAATCAGCATCGTCAATATGTCCTCGCCTGGAGTTTCTAAACTCCGCCAAGTGAACGAAAGATCAAAGTCAAGACCACCTATCGACTACCAACTGTCCACCTAGCTTGCATGCGCATCGTCCACAGCAGGCTCGCTTGTTAACCTCGCGTGGCCTTACTCTGGCGACGGCAATATTGTGGACTTGTGGCCATACCTTGTCGATCCGTGGCCATCAAACTCTCCGGGAGACTTTGTTACGAATTCAACTCAGCAGCAAGGTGAGACCGTTCTCGGAGTCGGCCCGGGCTCAACATGTTGAAGCAAATATCTTTGGAGGAATATGTGCTCAGACCGATCATGATCTGTGTATCATAGATCATCTAGTTCCTCGTCTGCCGTTGTTAGAGATTGTGTAGGATATGCATACGTAATACAGATCCAACGCATGAAACATGTGTGCTAGATCGTGCAGATTATACGGGTCCCGCCTGCAACATGAGCTAGATCATTCAATGTCGGGAATAGTTTTGTCTTGAAGGATCTAGATCATCACGTGAAAAATCGACGAGCTGTCCGAGGTGTGGATATGTGACGTCATATATGTATACCTTTATTTACGGAAAAAAAACATTCATGGTTTCAAAATGAAGGCGGCTAACGAATATTTTCGTCATTCGCCGGATGACCCCCTTAATTTGTTTTCTACTTCAAAATAACGTTACTGTTCGCGATATTTATTGGTTTTGCCCATTCTGGTATAATTGGTTTGGCGATGCTTTACCAGAAACTGAGGTGTCTTTGGTAACTACCCATAAATTGCTTGATTTGAGTATAGGGATAGGGATACGTTTTTTTGTTTTTTTGTTTTACGGTATCAAAGATTCCCTTTGCCTTGGCGATCCCAACATACTGTAAAATAGTTTTCAAATTGGACATACTTGAAAAACTATACTGTTAATAGTCAAAAACATAAAAAGACAAATTGTTCAGCACGGATCAATACTCGTGCGAGGAAAAATGTTTTTCACCGGAGTGCTGCCGTCTCTCTGACCGACACGCTCCTCCCGTGTCGCGAGGTGTACCCCTTTCGGTCTGGGCCAAGCATCCCTCTCTCTCCGTCTCAGTGAGCTTAAGCCGTACCAGGTATGTGTTACACCCGAGAGGCATGCTCCCGGTGGGGTATGTGAAGGTGTCGGGTGGGGCAAAGAGTCGTAGTCGTAGGCCGCGACTACTTACTCACGGTTTTGTTTTTCGTGAATTCGAAGTTGCGAGCCAGCAACATAAACTAACCCGCAAAACTCGCAAAATGTTGAATTTCACGCGCGGGGGCGTTAGTAGTGTATGTCTACAACTCACCACCGAAGAAAAGACGGTTTTTACTAAACGTATGCTGGTGTCCAGGCGTATACGTCATACTCCTCGGACGCTGATGACGTACTCGAAAAAAGTGCTGACAGGGAAAATACTTTGCCGTGAGAGCCAAGGAGGTGTTGAACCCAAAACAATGTAAACATATGTGGGCATCCGAAAAACAAAATGGCTGATCAACACCCTCCCCCCCTCCAGCTTGCTCCTCGAAACGGATGAATGGTGAATGGTAAAATGACTAAGGGAAGCAACAAATGTGTACGCCCCCCCGCCCCCTTCAGCTGGCCGGAACCGCCCCCCCTCTCGGCATATCACCGTACAACTTTCCATAGACACAAATGCGATGCACTGCAACTTCGGACATGCGCAACGAAACATATCTGCAAGTTTCCAAGCATCTCTTTATTCTTGAATGAAACATCCGGCCCTCCAATGGCTGAAAGAATATATGCGCTATCGGATCCCAAAGAAATCGCGAGGCCTTCGTGGGGGGGGGGGGGGGGGTAGCAACAATCCCCTACTCAGCGTATCGCTTTGCTGCTTGTGACCTCCCCCCCGACCCAATAAATATTTTATATATTAATAGGTTGGGTTGGCGTCGGTTGGCAACGACGCTGTAAAACACGCCTCTCACTGCGTGAGCTCGACAACCAGCGTGCGATTTGTTCTTTGTTTTTGGCGTCACCCATGCTGGCGGTCTTGTTAGATCATTTGTGCGGGGTTGATAACTTCATCTCCGCACAAGGGGAATGATCGTATCACGTAGTGTGTATATGGTAGGGCATCCACGAGGCTGATACGTAGTGATACCCATTTCTGTCTCTGGAAGTGGCCACACCAGAAATGAAATCAATTCATTGGAGGCTGCCGTCCATATGCAAGTCCGCCTCACAGGCCGTGCTTAGCAGGATGCAGCTCACCCTCCATGCGACTCGCCCAATACCTCACGGTGCTTCGCGCTTGGTGCAAGCAATGTCTGCCTGGTTTGTGAAAACCCAACGTGCTCCGTCCCGGCATTGTAGGGATGCGAGCGTCTATGGTCATACGACTACGGCCGTGCACGATATGAGTACACCCCCCGGAGTGTCGAAAATGAAAAATTGACTCTTTGTTTTCAAGTGGGCTTGAAACAAAGCTAAAAACTGACAGTTTTTGTACTCACCGAGGTCTCCGTTTATTATATGAACATGACTGCCACTGTAGGTTTCCGGTACGGTACCAGGAATACAGTAGCAGTTCAGCATCATAACGAGTATATAGCTACAGTAATTCGAGTATCCTGGTCCGTACGAATACCTCCGTAAACGAATAAACGCATTGCCATTGCATTCATAATAATCTAAAAACGGTCCGGACAGACTGGTACAACACAACAACGACACTGCAGGCACAGCAGCTCGCAGTACATGCGGCAGCTCGCAGTAGTAGTACAGTAGTACATAGTACGATACGTGTCCGGCGAATCATATCTATACTGTCCCGTACATGTTACGCAGTTAGTTGCCGTACGAGTACGGCGGTGCGAAAGACAGCGTAGCATTAGTAGGTACCCCTACGGGTATGATATGGGCTATGACCTTCCGAAAAAAGGATCATATCCAATATAGCTGGTATACACCCAAACGAGAAAAATGCGCTCGCTAAAATTCGACATCCCAGCCGAGGCCCCAATTGAGGGACGGCATGGTCCCGTAGCAGATGAATCTGGTCATCCAGGTTGGAGGTACGTAGAGACACGAGGTGGGCTCGGTGGCACGTATAACCACGCTGTCGCGGATCAGCAACGACAACATATGGCAGACTGACCTCTTGAGACAAACGTCAGCGATACTAAGACGATACCATCCAAGTGATCGGGTCAAAACCCAGCATTTTGTTTTTCAAAATGCGAAAACAACACACCCCGTCGGGACACGACGCTACAGTGCCACGGCCGAGGCCACCCCCGACAGACTCGGGAAGACGAGGAAACAGGCCATCGAGGGGTAGACGCAATCGCGTGTAAACTTGAAAATGGCTCGAATCCTGGACTTGACAAACATTTATAAGGCGCTTGCAGTAAACCCCTTGCGTCATCCTACGTGTGTTCATACCTTCTACATACCGTGTCGATGTACGAGCACCTTTTACTCGCGCAATAAGGCTGAAACGCCGCGCGATGCTATTATACACCATAGACTACGTGGTGCTTCGAAATGTACAGACCGTCTGAGGGCAATCGACACATGCTACGATAGAGGTGCACAATGTTTTTTTCTGAGCTTCTCACTTAAGGAGCGTCACACCTCACCCAAAAAAAAATGATTTTGGAGGAAACTAAAAAGTGCTGCCGGATGCGAAATACCCTGACCGAAGTATTCTCTGAAACGTTATTCGTCACAAAACATGAAAGTCCGACGAATTTGGGTTAAGGAGCCAAATCGTTCAGAAAACGATTAAGCCGAAAAGTGCTACCTCTACCGTAGCACGCGTCAATCATCCTACTGTAGGCCTTTTGGTGACGAGTGTCATCGCATGCTACGGTAGAGGTGCACCATTTAGGTTCTCGTGAGGAAGGTGGGTCACTTTTCGGCTGAATCGTTTTCTGAACGATCGGGCCCCTTAACCCAAATTCGTCGGACTTTCATTTTTTGTGACGAAATTTGGTTGATACTATACTCCCGGTCATGATATTTCTCATCCGGCAGCACTTTTATTTTCCTCCAAAATCAATGTTTCGGTGAGGTATGGCGCTCCTTAAGCGAGGAGCTCGGAAAAAAACATGGTGCACCTCTATCGTAGCATGCGTCTGAAAGCTCTTATCATATACCTCACCCAGAAAAACTATTTTAGAGAAAAACAAAGTGCTCTGCCGATGAACGATCCCAGGGCCTACCTATATACGATAAAAAAATATATAGTCCGACGAGTTGGGGTGAAGGAGCCCGAACATAACGAAACTATTCAAGCTAAAAAGGGTGATATGTCCATCTCTACTGTTGTAGCACGCGTCGTCTGTCTGTCCTCGGGTATTCTGATGGGGACCCGTCGTCAGGTCGTCCTGCGAAGCCTGCCCGCAAAACGATGACGGCATTAGGAGGAGGCTACGTATCGACGCATGCTACGGTAAAGGTGCACCAAGCTTTTTTTCTGAGAGTGTTCCCTTCGAGAAGCTCTGTGAGATCTCACCCATAAAAAAAACTGATTTTGGAGGAAAATAAAAGTGCTACGTACCCGATGAGCAAGTAAAAACCCCAAGGCCTTAAGTATACAACGAAAAATGTTGCAACAAAAAAAAAAAAACGAAATTCGAACGATTTTGGGTTGAGGAGAACCGTCATTCAGAAAACGCTTCATCCGAAAAAGTGCCACCTCTATTCGACGCATCCTACCATAGAGGTGCACCACGTTTTTTCTGGGCTCCTCACTTAAGGAGCGCCATACCTCACCGAACAAAATAATTTTGGAGAAAAATAGAAGTGCTGCCGGATGAGAAATATCATGACCGAGGTATACTCTGAAACATATTTCGTCACAAAAATGAAATTCCGACGAATCTGGGTTAAGGAATCCGATTGTTCAGACAACGATTCAGCCCAAAAGTGCTACCTCTACGGTAGCACTCGTCATTCGTAGCACGCGTCTCTCGGAGCTGTGGGTACAGTAGATATTTCGGCCTGGAAGGATAATGGTGATGTCAAATTGTGTAAGACCGCCGTGCCTTACTTCTAGGTGGCGCTCTTGAACTTTCCTCGGCATACTGCTTGCAACACCGTCACCTTACTGCTCTTGTTGGTATTGAAGTTCGGTCGGCAGGACGTCATTTGAAAAACGCTCGGGGTCCCGGGCCCGATATAACTACTGCTGTGGGAGCCTCTAACTACCGTGAAGCATCGTCCTAGCCTCCTTGAAACATCACTTTCCTTTCTAAACACGATGTAGTATACTACGGGCACACCGCGTGCCTGAGACCAACCTAATGCCAACTCTAATATACTCGCCGTTTGATTGCCTTACACCAAAATAGGCTTCAACGGTTCAACACAGCGAGACAGCCAACCCCTTTGGCGAGCAAGGCCACACGAGGTGTTTAAAGACTATTACATCTAGAGGCCGTTCTGAAAGCACGGCAAAAACAATTTCGATTCACACCAAAACCTGTCCAACAAAAAGACCATCCATTTATAATGTGGAGGGGGTAGCAACGGAAGACACGAACAGATGGCGCACGTCAACATCCCTTGATGCGCTGGAATGCCACAAGTAGTATTTAAAGGCAGGCTACGGCCTACCACATCTACAGGACGTTATAAAAGCACGGCAAAAATAATTCCAGTTCCCACCAAACCTATCGCAACAAAAAGACCATTCAGTTATACCAAACCTATCGCAATAAAAAGACAATTCAGTTATAATGTGGAGGGGGTAGCAACCGAAGACACGCACAGATGGCCCACGACAACATCCCTTGATGCGCTCGAATGCCACAAGCAGTATTTAAAGCCAGGCTACGGCCTACTACATCTGCAGGCCGTTTCAAAAGCACGGCAAAAAAAATATTCGGTTCCCACGAAACCTATCGCAACGAAAAGACCATTCAGCTAAAATGTGGAGGGGGTAGCAACCGAAGGCACGCAATATTGACGCAAGAAAGCATCCCTTCATGCGCTCGAATGCCACACCGTAGTGTTTAAAGGCGGGCTGCGGCCTACTACGTCTACGTGGAAGCCGCTCTAAAAGCACGGCAAACGTTTCGGTTCACAACGAAACTATCGCAGCAAGCCCATTCAGTTATAATGCAGAGGGGGTAGCAATCGAAGGCACACACAGATGTCGCACGAAAACACCCCTTGATGCGGTCGAATGCCACACGTTTGATCAACCTCAACTCGATTTTGACCAATCCCACCTTGACCGGGCCGTGATCGCGGCACCGGGCAGGCTGTGTTTTGTCGATACCCTCCACGTTTATTACCGACAAACCAACTGGTAGTTAGCTTAGCAATTGATGACTCGGCCGTCCAAGAGGTCATTGTTACGCCCGGCGCACAAACTGGCGGCATCGGCGGTCATGATATACACCACGCCGGTTGCCTTGAGCAGCATACATACATGTGGGCAACCTTTGATGGCGGCGTCCACGATGCTATCCTCAACATGCTGCTTGCAGCATCCGGTCGAGTTGCCCTTGGTTTTCAAGTCTGATCGCCACGACGGCATGTGACGATTGCTTAGAAACGTTCACCATGCCATATGATGCATGCTGCATGCAATACACCGGCGTCTTGCTGCCCACGACATTGAACGACGGTCGCCTCTTGCACGAGTCATGTGAGCAACGCTTAGCGTGGACATTCACCATGCCGTCCTCAGCATGACCCTTGCAGTACACCGCCGTTTTGCTGCCCTCGACATTGAAGCACGGCACCGTCGTGCAGGAGTCATACGAGCACTGCTTATCACGGACGTTCACCATGCCAGCCGAAGCATGCCGCTTGCAGTAAACGGCCATCTTGCTGCCTACGATATTGAACGTCGATCGCGTCGTGCAGGAATCATGGGCGCAGACTTTGCTACGGACGCACACCATGCCGGCCTCGGCATGTTGCTCGCAGCGCGTCGCCGTTATACTGCCTTCAATGTTGAAGGTCGACTTCTTCATGCACCGGTCGTGCGAACAACGATCACTAAGGATGTCCACCATGCCCTCCTTAGCGTGCGGTTTGCAATATGTTGCCGTCTTGCTGCCCTCGACACAGAAGGTCGGTCGCTTTGTGCAGGAGTCGTGTAAGCACTGCTTGGCACGGACGTCCACCATGTCATCGGTTGCATGCTGCCTGCAGTACAACGCCGTCTTGCTCCCCTCGACATTGAAGGTTGGTCGCGTGCCGCAAGAGTCGTGGGAGCAACTCCTGTTCACGACGTTCACCATGTCCTCCTCGGCATGCTGCTTGCAGTACGCCGCCTTTTTGTTGCCCGCGACATTGAAGGTCGGCACCCTCGCGCACGGCTCATGTAAGCAAAGAAGCTGATGGCTGACGTTCACCATCCCATCGTCAGCATGCGTCCGGCAGTACACAGCCATTTTGCTTCCCTTGACATTGAACGTCGGCCGAGTCTGGCAAGAAGCATGCGAGCAAGTCTTGTGACGGACGTCCACCATGCCGTCCTCAGCATGTTGCTTGCAGCACACCGCCGTCGTGCTGCCCTCGACGTTAAACGTCGGTCGCGTCTGACAAGAGTCATGCGAGCAACGCTTATCACGGACGTTCACCATGTGCTCCTCGGCATGCTCCTTGCAGTGCGCCACCGTCTTGCTGCCGCCGACACTGAACGTGGGTGCCTTCGTGCACGAGTCATGCGAGCACGCCTTAGCGTGGACGTTCACCATGCTATCCTTCGCGTGCTTCCTGCAGTACATCGCCGTGTTGCTGCCCTCGACATTGAACGTCGGTCGCGTCTGGCAAGACTCATGCGAGCAACGCTTGTCACAGACGCTCACCATGCGGGCCTGAGCATGCTGCTTGCAGTACGCCGCCGTCTTGCTGCCCTCGGTATTGAAGGTCGGTCGCTTCTTGCAGGAGCCATGCGAGCAACGCTTATTGCGGACGTTCACCATGCCTTCCTTAGCATGCTGCCTGCAGTACACAGCCTTCTTGCTGCCCTCGGTATTGAAGGTCGGTTGCGTCGTGCAGGAGCCATGTGAACACATGTATTTAATACGGATGTACACCATGCCGTCCTCGGCATGCTGCTTGCAGTACGCCGGCTTCTCGGTGCCCTGGATATTGAAAGTCGCCGGCCTTGTACAGGGGTCATGTGCGCAACACTTGACACCGGCATCCACCTTGGCACCCTTCGCCCGTTTCTTGCGGCGCACAGACGTCTTCCTGCGCTCGATATTGACGTCCGGTCGACTCGGCGAGGAACGCCTTTTTCTCGACACGGATCGGCGCTGTTTTGATGCCTGGGACGGAACGAAGGTGGGCACAGCACGGATACGCTGGAATGAGCTGTGCGTATCTGCCATTCGTGAATCAGAGGCAAATATACCCCATGAATATAACGGTATCAAAAAGGTAATAATTCGCCAGTTTGACGACAAACACGTGGTTTGTGGTCTGCGCAATCAACAATACGACTATTGTCAACTACAGAACAAGGTTAAGCGTGCGCCAAAACTTCTTGTCACAACTCGTGATAAAACTGAGAGCGAGGGTTTCATATATCCCCCGGATTCTTCTCCTATATCGAACGAACTCAAACGCCTGACAATTGGACTTTGGTGGTTCGGCACAAGGGCGCGGGAGGGCGTGCACAGCAGTCGGATTGATTAACATGGAAGCACAAGTGTGTGGCAGGCTGCACGTATCGTAGGAGCAATGTTCTGCACAGCGTACTGACTTCACCCCTTAAGAACTGGCCCCACGTATGTGGGGACAAATTACTTGGGATTAGTGTAGGATAACTTAATCAGTTATGAGTCATCCCACGGTAGGCGCGCAGCAGAAATTTCTGAGCTCCTCACCTGAGGAGATCAGGGCCCGTTTTAACGAAGAAGAAAAAAAATAATTTGGAAAAAAATATATTCAAATCCGCTTTTCATTGGTCAGAACCCGCACCACCACCCAAGATTATACCCCAAGATCCTAATCTCTGGTGCTGGTGCGTGTGTTGACCAATGAAAAGCGAATTTTCATTTTCATTTTTCCAAATTGAATTTATTTTATACTCGTTAATATGGGCCCTCAATATCTCACCCGAAGCATCACTTCGTAAACATTCGTTCGCGCAGTCCGACCAAATTCCAATGCGGTACTTCAAAAACAAACATACCAGAAAAATGGTAATAGTATTCGGTGGTTACTCACGTGAGGAGCACAACCGGTCAGAAAATATTGAGCCTAAAAGTGGTACCCCTACCGTGGGACTGCTCTTATGAATGGGTTAACAAAGTACCGCGCAGAGCTGCATACCAGGTAGCCAAAAGCATATATTGTACCAGGCGTACGTCATGCGCAATAGTTAGGGCTGTGAGTTAGCTGAAATTCACGGCTGGTCTTAAGTTGGGTGTCAAAGGGAGCAACTATATGACTTCATTCAGTGTTTTATCAATTTATCGAAAAAACACTATTCGAGCCAAACACGCCAACCACGTTCAAGCGCGCACAGCTGACGTGCTACAAATACCCCCTAGCACAAGTTGCTAGAATAGCTAGAGCAACCTTGATGAATACCCACGTGCTACAATAACTACCTAGAGTAACGTCAATATCCAAGTGCGAGATCCTGTCTTTGCTCTGCTGTCACAGTCCGACGGCTTCACCCTCTTCCGCACACACCAAAAACGGACGCAATAAATGTTGAGGGAAAAAGCTCCTCTCCATGTTGCAAGGGTATATAATTGCTGTTATTGTGGCAATACGATAAATCAAGGACCACGCGATAATACATGGTAAGAAAAGTAGTCTACTATGTTCAGTACTGCTTGGTGGGGGCAACAAATGCCCTCTAGCAGACGGGAAGAGGGCCATGGCCTGACAAGAAAGCCGCAGGGTGTAGAACCTCCAACGAGTTGAGCTCGGAAATAAAAAGCGATAAGCCTCATGTCCGAATATGAAAAAAAGAGCAGGCGTAAGGTACTACTGAAACCGCAAACCCATACCAGGTACCAGGTACAACGTACCCCGTTACAAACAAAAACACGCCTCGGGGACAAACTACTGTACGTGGAGATAGTGTGGGATCATGTTCGCCATTGCAAAACGGTCAGTACTACTGTAATATGCCGTGCCTACCTCTTTCTGGGTCCCCTCGGCGTGTCTTGCCCGCTTCGAGGCCGCTCCCCTGGTTCGATTGGAAGGCGTTACCTCGCCCGCGTTCTCGCCGTCGCCATCGTCTTCGACCTTACAATCCAACGGGACGAAGGAGGGTCCATCGTCCTTGTCCGGATCCCCTCGGTTCCTGACAAGGCGATGGCAAGGCGGAGACAAAGCACACCGTTTATTAGCATCTTGGATGCATGCGACGATGGAGGGTGCACTATGTTTTTTTTCTGAGCCCCATACTTGAGGAGCTCCATACCACATCGAAAAAAACATTTTGGAGGAAAATAAAAGTCCTTCCAGATGAAAAAAAATATCATGACCGAAGTCTACTCTGAAACATATTGCAACGCAACCATGAGCGTCTGACGATTTTGGGGTAAGAAGCATAATTGGTTAGAAAACGTTTCAGCTAGAATGGGATACCTCTATCGTAGCACGCATCCTTGGCCCATTTAGGACCGCACTCCCGTTTTGCGGACAACCTACTTGGAATGAGAGTAAGATTTCATTGTGTGTACAGTGCAGTACTAAAAGGGACAACCTTCGTGGGACCCAGATATAGCGACCAAAAATCACGGCAAGTTCAGTGTTACCAGCCGTCCACGAGCAGGTGAGCGCGCGGCAACGCTACGAGTAGGATCATGTTGTGCCGCCCGTGTTGCATACTCGTAGCATTTTTTGTGCTTGTATAATACCAGGTAGTTGGGGTACTAAGACGATGATCGGCCAACCAAGCAGTGACCGGTGACGCAATCGTCGATTATCATGATCACTTGCTCCCGCGGAAGTCCCAACGGGGTTGTAACTCTTCTCTTTCGGGACTCCGACCGGTATCGCGACCTAGAGAGCCAGAGGTGAGGTACACTCCTACATAGGAAGAGCGTGCAACACGTACACCTGGAATACAACAATCCTCACTTCGCACATGTGTCGCACACCTCCCCATGTTCCCCTCAGGACACATCTCCTACCCCAGCATCCGAAGCGGAGCTTCTTGACGAGGGCGGTTCCGTACTCTTTAAACATTTCGGAATGTTTCGTTCTGAACTCCCGAAGGGATTCCAGAGCTGCAGACTACAGCTCTGCAGCAGCATTCAGAGTACGGGTGTCAATATCGCAAGGCTGATTGGAGACCGCTCTTTGAAACGCCTACCCGGACCGGCCCCAGAGATGAGACAGCGGTGGTTCCATTAATTTTGGGGGAAACAAACTTGTTGGAAGAGTCGCACATCTGAGACATTAGGAACCAACGGAGCTTATCTAGGCCAAGCGGTGGTTCCACGATTGAGGGTTGAAATCACGTGTTGGTACAATCAGACACCTGAGGTGTTCTGAAATTCACGGACCCAAAACGAGATGGTGATATATAGTTTATATAAAAGTAATGCATTACTTACACCAAGCGTTCAACGATACCAGGTGCGAGGTGTTCGTGTAATCTTTCACGTGTGGCTTGCACGAGAGCCGTGGGTCAAACATGTCGTTTCTGGGTGGACCACACCGCTAACTCGTCTGTCAGCTGTTGGCGAATCACATGCTTGCTCGTGCGGGGGTGGGGGAGGGGTTCACGATGAACCAAAGTTGTGACGAACCAAGTAACACTGTGAGAGTGCGGCACGGAAAATGCCGTCGTCCCCGTCTCGCGTACTCCTCGGTCGTCAGGGTCGTCGGGTGGCTACCTGGTTTCTTTCGGGCAAACATATACTTCGTATTCCTGATAAATATTTGGATAGCAAGCTGATAAGATGGCATACCACAGCCCTTAGTGCCGTTCCTTCAGTGCTGGTACACTGGATCGTACGGAAGATAATGTACTTGTGTTGCTCAATCAGGACGCTTTATATCCTGCTTTGTGGCCACCGGCTAGATTTCACGGAATTAAGAAAAATACATATTGTGAGAATATTCGTCATCCTCATCATCATCCGAATCATCATCATCATCACTGCCCCTGCTCCAGACGTGCGGCGCACTCTTCGGACTCCGGCGGGGGGCACGTCGGTTCAACCGCCCACAATGCCACCGGCCTCGTCGACACGCAGGGAGTCGGGTATTCTGTCGACACCCAGGGGGAGCCAGCCGACCGCGACCAGATTTGACTTTTTTTTTTGGCAACAAGTGGAAAACAGAAGGAGGGCCCTTGGATTCTGGCTTGAGGTCAATGTCGAGGCTGGCTCGAGCTCACAACGAACGCATATCTGTTTGTCGAAAGGGATAACCTACTACTGTACCCTCCCCAGCCAGACGACAGTAGTCTATGTTTTCGAACCAACATGCTTTTCTGCCTCAAACACCGCGTTATCGCATCTGCCCTGCATGGATGGCTGACGCGTGACACGTCAGACTTGCGCCTAAGGTCGCTGAGGCTCCCCACTACGTCACCCAGGAACTGACACCCAAGAAAACAAGACACGCCTGGCCTAAATCTGAGCCAAATTGCGAGTGTTTTGTCCCCACCACGGCAGTGCAGTGCAGTCCTAAAGCGGTTAACCCGGTAGAATATTGCCCACAGCCTGGGTGTAAAGCGCAAGCATGTTGTGAAGCAAGAAGGCCTTCCACCTACATTGGGTTCGTATTGGTACTTATTAATACTTGAGGAGCCCCCGTCACACAGAAACGTTGCGGCGGAAACAATAGGGGACTTCCGTCGTTGCAGGCGTAACGTCCGCTGCGTTTATCAGATTCACAGCAGCCGCAGCTATAGCAGTGCACAGCAGCAGTGTGCACAGAAATAGTACACACCAGCAGTACACAGCAGCCGTACACACATACACACAGCGACAGTAATACAGTTGTAGAATGCACAAAAGGTTCTGCGAGACCTCTCGGGGTTTTCACCGTGGGGTGGATTGAGACGGCAACGAGACCGATAGCAGTTCACAGCAGACTAGTGCTACGGTATAGGTAGCACTTTTTGGCTGAATCGTTTTCTGAACGATCGGGCTCCGTAACCCAAATTCGTCGGAGTTTCATTTTTGTGACGAATAATGTTTCAGAGTATACTTCGGTCATGAGGTTTCGCATCCAGCAGCACTTTTATTTTCCTCCAAAATCATTTTTTCGGTGAGGTTTGACCTCCTTAAGTGAGGAACTCAGAAAAAAACCCGGTGCGCCTCTATCGTAGCATGCGTCAGCAGTACACACGTACACACAGCGACTGTGTACAGTTGTACGTAGACTGCACAAAAGGTTATGCGAGACCTCTCGGGGTTTTCACCGGGGAGCGGGTTGGATCGAGACGGCAGCGAGAGACAGGACGGCGCTGTCGATTCGCTTGCTTTTGCTTTCGGTAACCACATTGCCTCTCTTGCCGGACATGCGACGCGTGCTACGATAAAGGTGCACCCTATTGTTTCTGAGGGTGACGCATGCTACGATAGAGGTGCACCATGTTCTTTCTGAGCTTCTCACTTAAGGAGCGTCATACCTCACCGAAAAAATGAGTTTGGAGGAAAATAATAGTTCTGCCGGATGAGAAATATTCTGACCGAAGTATACTATGCAGCATTATTCGTCACAAAAATGAAAGTTCGACGAATTTGGGTTAAGGAGCCCGATCGTTCAGAAAACGATTCAGCCAAAAAGTGCTACCTATACCGTGGCACTATTAATAGTCGGGTGGGCAATTGAGGAGCCCCATACCTCACCCGAAACCTTTTTTTGGAGGAAAATGAAAGTGCTACCCGAAAAAATATCCCCCATGACCTCAAGTGTAAAAGGAAAACTATGGCAACGCAAGAAATAAATTCCGGCGATTTCGGGTTAAGATGCCCCGAAATTCGGAAAATATTTCAGGTAAAAACAATGCTACCTCTATATCGTAAGCACGCGTCATATGTCCGTATTTTGTTCGAGGTCTTGAACCTAGCAGAGGCAACACCGAGCGTTCCAGTGTACCGGAGCGGCGGCCTCGCGCAGCAAAAAAACTCCCGCTGCCCCAGGTGGTGGAGTAACCTGTCCGGTTGGCACCCGCCGTCGACCTTCTCGTGGCCGCCCACGGGTGCACCCACCTGCCCGCCACGGTTGACCCGGCGGGGGAAGGGGCAGACGTCCGCGACTGCGCCCCCTCCCCGCGCCCAAACGCCCCAGTATCGGAGCAGCGGCCCTTCGGAGGAACCTCGCGCCCTCCCAGAATGGTGAAGAGCGCTGTCGGGATGGCGGTCCTCGCTGGAATCTTGAAGGCATCCGACGGGTGTGTCGTCCTCCTGACCTCTGAGAAATCCCAATTCCTGAGTAGTCGGGAGGACGACGCACCCGTCGGGCGCCATGAAAATACCAGCGGTCATCGCCAACCTGACTGTGGGCTCCACCACTCCGGAGAGCGCGAGATTCCTCCGGAAGGCCGCCGCTACATTGCCGGGGCGTTCGGGCGCGGGGGAGGCGTTTGTCGCGGGCATCTGCCCCCCCCCCCCATTTGCCCCAGACGATCGCCGAGCGTCGAGACTTCAAAACAAGCGGTACATTCCAATAATTACCGTGTTGGTATTTTTATCCTTCGCCCGATGTGTAAACTGCAAGCTGCCCAGCTTGACCCGCGCGGTCACTCGTGCCAGGATTCAGTCGGAGGGGGACACAAGCCCACCATACCAAGCGGGTCAAAATAAGTGGCTCGTTCGCGCAATTTCGCGGAACTGCAAGAAGGGCGGGCACCGCACCGTAGGGGGGGGCCTCCCAAGTTTTCGCACATGGGGTGGATCATTGCTCCACACTTCAGGATATATGTCGATGAGGGCCGATATATGTATGCTCTGTATCATCTAGCTCATGCTATACAGTGCCAGGTGGGAGTCGTACATCTGCAATATGTAGCACCCGTTTTCTGGGCTGAATCTTTGCCGTACACACCCCGCACAACAAATAATATCGCGCGGTTGGGACCTGGATGGTCTTCATCGCGCGGTTGGGACCTGGATGGTCTTCATCGCGATCTGTCCGATGTGTCCAGCTTTCCCCTACGAGCTAGTGGGGGTTTCCTCGGGAGTGGGAGGGCAGGAATGATCTAGTCAGGGGCGCCCGTAGGGGATAGTTCCGGGGGGGGGGGGGGGGGGGGGGGGGGGGGGGGGGGGGGGTCCGACGTATTGTCGCGCAGGGGATGATTTGGCGTCGATAGGTTACTCGTTGCATGAGCGGGGGCAGATTGGACAAACGTTGGGGGGGGTTCCAGGTGATGTGCATTACTTGAATTCCTGTCACATAGGGATCTGATGATCCCATGGGGCGTCCAACATTCAATACGGGCGTTCCATGGGACGCACCAGAATGCTGGTGTTGCTGTTGTTGTGTTGTGCTTGTCGTTGCTTATAGTGTTGTTGCTGATGCGAGGTACTCTACACCCGTTTTCATCATGCATCACGTATTTACATGTTGTTTACCCTGTCTGCCCACTCCCCTGCATGGTACGGCACGAATGTTTAGAGAAGTCAGTTTTGGGGTTATTTTCTACTCGCACACAAATATACATGATGGACGCTGGATTCACGGAATTCTCCACGACGTCGGAACTGGGAATTGCTTCGATATACGGTCCTAAATCCCCCCGTTTCTCAACGCAGGTTATAACTAAACATATCCGGCTCTGTAGCCTTCCCCTTCGCCCACTGAAAATAAATGAATATAAAAAAAATCGGCTCTAAAGGCTAGCACCCGCCATACGCACACGATTGATACTCGTATAACAAAATCTAGCTCCAAAGCCTCCTTCGGCTCTCTCTGCATGTTTTACACTATTCCACCTTTTTTCAGTTGCTCTACGAGCATCGGTATTTTTTTATACAGTTTTGTCTTGTCTCGTCACCCACCAGCCAGCCAACCACTCAACGACGTCTCACCTCCTTACCAAGCAGCCACCCGCAAGCCGCTCTGACGGGGTATATGTCAAGCGAGATATTTAACACCCCCGTGTACAACTGCTACTGCGGTGTACAACTGCTGCTGCTGCTGCTCTGCTGCTGTTTTTTGCCAACTGTTCATGTATCACCCATCAACTGCGCAGCGTTTTGCTGTTGCTGCTGTAGCGGCTGGTGATATTGCTGTACAGAACACCGACCTTACCTCGACCTGCCAAAGCCGCCACGGCTCTGCTCCTGCCGCTGCTGCTACAATACTATACAGTAGTAGTACCGACCTGACAAAGTGACAAAGTATCCAGCCTGCGCGTATGTATGATATGTGTGTTGATCGTGTCATCTACAAATATTAGATGGTCCTGGGGACAGGGTGCGGGGCGCGCCGAAGCCCCGCCTCACGTCTTGCCCCCTTTCAACAAACAAAACCCGTACGTACACTTTATGTGCGCACTACTGTCAGGGTGGTGTAATCGTTATGCTTCGGCTGCTGCTGCTGCTGCTGCTGCTGCTGCTGCTTTGGCACGACAGTACTCCTCCTATGTTCACAGTTTTTCTTGTATGTGTACAAACTTTCTGTGCTGCTGATAAGTTCGTTCCATAGGGGGGCCAATGCAACCGTCAAGACCGTAGCATCTTGTATTGATTGCGTGTTTTCAAGGAGTGGGTATCCTCTCGCGGCGGCCATTTACTGCAAGCATACATGTGCTGTACGCTGTACGTCATGGCTCGTATTGATAGTATACATCACACCTTGGACCTGTAGCTCTGCCTCTGCTGCACTGCGCTATCACGTGCAAGTCACAACTACGCACTGGACCAGGTGTGTACCTAGGGGCTGCGATTCATACTACCATGTATCGCTGTATTTATGTGATTGGCCAATCTTCGTACGTACGTACACAACTCACATTCTCTCATTCTTCCGAGAATATTATGCTTGTGGTTTACTGCTGTAATTATTATTATTATTATTAAGCTTGCCATCCGACAATGTGTAGTGTTGTTCCAAAAAGACTCAGGGAACAGAAAAAGGAGAAGAACTCCACAAATCAAAAGCGTAGCAGTATCATGCGACAAATCAAAACCGACAAGACGCAAATAGAAGGCTACCATATCCAACGTCCTTCTATCTCATCCACCACAAAACGACCAACCACCCCCCCCATGCACTCCCGAACAAGCATTTACCAAAAACCCGCTGTCCATAAATGGCTGGTGACTCATCCCACGGTAGGGGCGCAGCAGTTTTTTCTGAGCTCCTCACATGAAGAGCTCAATATATCACCCGAAACATGACTGACTTCGGAAACATTCGTTCGCCCAACCCGACCAAAACTTCCAATGCGGTAGTCCAAAAACAAACATACCAGTAAAATGATAATAGTATCCGGTGGTTACTCACGTCAGGAGCTCAACCGGTCAGAAAATATTGAGCCAAAAAGTGGTACCCCTACCGTGGGATTGCTCTGGTTTATAACTGCTACGCGCATGTTTCGACGCGCAGAAGGCCGTGCGGTGTTGCTGGTCTACACTGTAATCGGTAGTACCTAGGAGAGAGTATCTGCCGTCTTGCTCTCTCTGTAACTCTTCTACCTTCTCCAACCCTTCCCTCCAAATACTACTACAACTACTACTACTCCTACTCCTACTACCACTACTACTACTACCACTACTACTATTTCCCGTACCCCTGACCCTGCCACCCCCAACCTCAAGGGCCCAGTCCTCCCCCCCAAGTACTCCCGAACAAGCATCTACCAAAAACCCGCTGTCCATAAAAATGGTTGGTTTAAAACTGCTACGCGCATGTTTCAACGCGCAGAAGGCCGTGCGGTGTTGCTGGTCTACACTGTAATCGGTAGTACCTAGGAGACAGTCCCTGCCGTCTCGCTCTCTCTGTAGCTCTTCTACCTGTTCCAACCCTTCCCCCCACATGCTATCACTGCCCCTACTTTCCGTACCCCTGACCCTGCCACCTCCAACCGCAATGGCCCAGTCCTCTTTCCCAAGTACTCCCGAACACGCATCTACCAAAAACCCGCTGTCCATAAAAATGGTTGGTTCATAACTGCTACGCGCATTTTTCAAGGCGCAGAAGGTCGTGCGGTGTTGCTGGTCTACACCGTAATCGGTAGTACCTAGGAAACAGTCCCTGCCGTCTCGCTCTCTCTGTAGCTATTCTACCTCCTCCAACCCTTCCCCCCACATACCACAACTTCTGCCACTTCCTGTACCCCTGGCCCTGCCATCTCCAACCGCAAGGGCACAGTCCTCCTTCCCAAGCACTCCCGAACAAGCATCTACCAAAAACCCGCTGTCCATAAGAATGGTTGGTTTATAACTGCTACGCGCATGTTTCAACGCGCAGAAGGTCGTGCGGTGTTGCTGGTCTACACTGTAATCGGTAGTACCTAGGAAAGAGTCCCTGCCGTCTCGCTCTCTCTGTAGCTCTTCTACCTGTTCCAACCCTTCCCCCCACATGCTACCACTGCCACTACTTCCCGTAACCCTGACCCTGCCACCTCCAACCGCAAGGGCCCAGTCCTCCTTCCCAAGTACTCCCGAACAAGCATCTACCAAAAACCCGCTGTCCATAAAAATGGTTGGTTTATAACTGCTACGCGCATGTTTCAACGCGCAAAAGGTCGTGCGGTGATGCTGGTCTACACTGTAATCGGTAGTACCTAGGAGACAGTCCCTACCGTCTCGCTCTCTGTAGCTCTTCTACCTCCTCCAACCCTTCCCCCCACATACCACAACTTCTGCTACTTCCTGTACCCCTGATCTTGCCATCTCCAACCGCAAGGGGCCAGTCCCCCTTCCCAAGCACTCCCGAACAAGCATCTACCAAAAACCCGCTGTCCATAAGAATGGCTGGTTTAGAACTGCTACGCGCATGTTTCAACGCGCAGAAGGTCGTGCGGTGTTGCTGGTCTAAACTGTAATCGGTAGTACCTAGGAAAGAGTCCCTGCCGTCTCGCTCTCTCTGTAGCTCTCCTACCTTCTCCGACCCCTCTCCCCACATGCTACCACTACTGCTACTTCCCGTACCCCTGATCCTGCCACCCCCAACCAAAAGGGTCCAGTCCTCCGCCCCAAGCACTCCCGAAAAAGTTTGCACCAAACACCCGCTGTCCAAAAAAATGGCTGGTTCATAACTGCTACGCGCATGTTTCAACGCGCAGAAGGTCGTGCGGTGTTGCTGGTCTAAACTGTAATCGGTAGTACCTAGGAAAGAGTCCCTGCCGTCTCGCTCTCTCTGTAGCTCTTCTACCTGTTCCAACCCTTCCCCCCACATGCTACCACTGCCACTACTTCCCGTACCCCTGACCCTGCCACCTCCAACCGCAAGGGCCCAGTCCTCCTTCCCAAGTACTCCCGAAGAGGCATCTACCAAAAACCCGCTGTCCATAAAAATGGTTAATTGGTATTCAGTTTAGCCGGTCGCCCCGGTGGGCTAGCAGGTAACCACGAAGCCTGTAAGCGTCAAGAAAGCGAGTTCGAGCCCCGCCGAGTGCATGCTCTTGGGCACTTTTTCTCGCAAAAAATATCTTGACTACGTAGCTGAAAGCGCGAGAGCGTGAGTTTGCAAAATTCGATGGAAATCGACGAGCGTTGGGAAAAGGCTGAACCCTCTGCGCGATAAAAAATCAAGGCAAGAACCGTAGTGGGGGAGGAGGGAGAGGAGCCTACTTTGTGACCCCGGATCTGAGTTACGACTACGAGTAGGGAGAGAGAGACGGAAGTGCGAAGATAATAAATGGGATGGGAAAAAAAAAAAAAAAAAAAAAAGGTGTGTATATACTCGTACCTTGTTTCGTCTCGAATGGAACAGGTACACCTTTTCTTGAAAAATATTTGGTTCAGTACTTTGGTTCGGAGAGGAAGTTGCGACTCGAAGGGGATGCGTACCGATGGGGGAACGGCGGAAAGGCAGTCGCGAAATGTACCAGCTTCGTGTGCCCTGCGTTGCTCAGACATGAACAAGCTGGGGCTCTCGCGATTTATGGGCGTTTTCGTGCTGTTCATCTACGTACGAGTGATAATGCGTTTCGCAACACAGGAGTCTGCAGGAGTCGAAGTAGGCTGCGAAGCAAGTGGACCGCATGCGGTACCAGTCTCACCTGGTGGTCAGACGTCTTTTGCCGTTCCGCGTCTTCATATCTCAGCCCGCCCTGAGAATGACGCAAGATGTGGTTTATCCAAACGGAGGCACTGCTGCTGCTGCTGCTGCTGCTGCTGCTGCTGTTGCTGCTGTGCTGTGCTGTGTTGTGCGTGCCTCACGACAGGTGCCGCACGACGTGTAAAATACGTTCCCTGTCCCCGACTGGGTGCCGCCTCGCAATGTGTGCAACTCCCGGGTTCAAAAGTACAAAAAGTACAGCCCAGCGCAGAGTGAAGAGTGCAAGAGTGCAGAGGGCAGAGTGCAGAGTGCAGAGTGCAGCGTACAGCCCGCACCTTGCGCACGCTTAGAGTGGAGCGAGAGGCGCTGATACATAACCTCTGGCAGGCCGAGAAGGAACGGAATGAGCAAAAGACGATACCCCGCCAGGTGAGAGTTGCGCCGCATGTTGTTCACCTCGCATGATGTACCACTCTCTGTCCCGAAATATAACGTCTGTATGTATATCAATAGGTAATCAAAACGCGTATTATATTTACGTACATGTTGGTACTACAGCAGTAGGTGTGCGGCTGTGTACGCGAACTTATACATAAGTACAGAGAAGAAACGAGAAAGCTGGCCCAGGCTGGATTTCTTATTTGAGAGAGGGTGTTTTCTGCACTCAACTCCAAGATAGCGACTCTCGAAATTAATTGTAAATGTCACCCTCTGGCTTTATCTGTGGCCTGTTCCTTCTTAGGCGCACTGCTGTATGTACTAACTGCAGTACACATATACGGTAATAAGAAAACGAGCAATAAGAAAGGCAGGCTGGTACTTGCAGGAAAATTCTTGTTCTACGCCCAACATCGGCCTGGTTTTCTTCTTAGCCTGCTTCGTATTAGGCGTCCTGTACTGCCGTGTGGTACAGCCACTGCAGTAGCCTTTACCGCACCACTGAATTATTATCTAGGATAAAGTATGGAAATCGGGGAATATTTTATTATATACCTTTTAGTGTGGTTGACCAATTTTCGAAAAGAAAAAAAAACGCCTGATTTTTTCGAGACAAAGCTCATAAGGGTCGGGGCGGGGTCGGGGTTCGGGTTGGGGTTAGGGTTAGGGTTAGGGTCTAAAGTAGTGTTTTCGGCGTTTTTCGAAATATTCGGTGTCATAACACTGGAACCACACGCGGGCCACAACCAAGTCCCCGATTTCTATACTTTATCCTATATAATAATTCAGGATTGCGGTAAAGGCGACTCACTTTATTAGTATTTTCAACCAAGGCACTTACCACCTGACGCATGCCATATTTATACTGTACTCGTACGGTAGAGGTGCACAATTTTGTTTCTTGAGATTTTTTCGTTGAGGAGCCGTATACCTCACCAAAAAACTGATTNTATAATAATTCAGGATTGCGGTAAAGGCGACTCCGTAGTAAATAGGACCTACGGTAAACACGAAAATCGACATATTTGCCTATTTTTACTACGAACAATATTTACTGTAGTTTCATTTACTAGGTTCCCCCGTAATAATACAGTAGTAAGAAAATGAGTATTTAGAAAGGCAGTTTAAGGTATGGAGAGGAAACATATAAATTCGCGACTCGTCATACTGAATTTAGTGTAAAACGCAACCATGCTCAAGATAAGAAATCGCCGCAGGTTTGTGGTGTGTCGGTGCTGTACGGTGCCGCCTATCGCCCCACTCGCGCGCCGGGGCAAAACGTCCCTGATCGAATCCGAAGGCTGGGCACACAAGGTTGTGCTGGCTTTTCCTTGAGTGCAGAGACGGAGACCCTTCTCGCTTATCTGTACGTGCTGTGTACATGGCTCTGCTGAACCCGCCATGAAGGAGCCCATACACTCGTTGTAGAATGTTGGAACTTGACGAATATTTTTGGCGTTTTCGTTGGAAAAAAAGTCCACTTTCCGATCCTCAAGTATAATCCAATCCTCAATTGGTATGTATGATCGACTGTTAGCAGGTGTCCAGTATCGGTCATCTCTCACATCCAGTGTCCGTGCTGATTCTTCATCCTATACCTTGTAAACTCATACGTAGAGAGGTAGAATATCTGAGCTCTGTGCCTGTGGTCACTAAACCACAGCAGTAGTACAGAGATAACAATAGCAGGCAATGCAATGCCACACGCACTGGATATGAAAATGAGAACATACGGGTGACTAATGTCAACAGCAGTAGTCGTACTGCTGCACTAACGTCGGCGATGCTGTATGGTACAGCAGGTATCATGTTTATTAATAGTGTTTAGTCTGAACTTTGGGGTGCCCCGGGTAATCTGCGAGTGCCCAGGGGTAACCTACGAGTCTCGTGTACGTTCCGTATTTTGTACGTCCGTTCCCGTATAGGTGCTAGTCTACAACAGCTGTACGCGCAGAATGATTACCGTACCCAAACAGTGGGTACCCCGATTTAAGAGCACCCAAGATAAGAGCATTCGGGATTTAAGAGCGGTCAAATCGGTATGTCCCGCCTATACCAAAAGCTATATATCTACCACTACAGATAAGAGCACTATGCAGTTTAGAGCGCTTGTTTTGTCTTATCTCGGGTCGCTCTTGAATCGGGGTACCGACTATATTGTCATACCTGTTGTAAATACACGTATGCAATTGTTGGTGTTGCTGTGGGAACGCTCCTCAGCATTTCTTGAAGGCAAAGTTGAGCAGTTTCCGCCCGTCCTGGCGATGAGGTCCACCTCTCGGCCCGCCAATTCCTCATCGTGCTCTCCGACCTTTACTCTGCCTACCCTGCCAAGGGCGGCCTCAGCCGTACTCAACCCGTGTCTCACGGGCGTGCTTTTGTTTTTTAGGATTTCGTGCCTTTGTCACAGGCTCGCCCTACGTACAAGTACGTTGTATTTTCTGGCAGTCCCGTGCGGGATGGATTCCCTGTTTGGACCTTGCGGTCCGCAAAAACATCTACCGCATGCGCCCCTCAGGAGCGTGTCGGGACTTTGTCTCGCGAGGGCGTGAGCGTCTTCGGGCGATTTATCCGCTATGGTTCCCGCAGGCCTGTTTTAGGGCCTAGCGTACGCTCGTGGCGTGGACGTTCACCAAGAATGAAAGTGGTAATGGAGAGCATGTTTGTTTGTTTGTTTTTTGCAAAAAAAATGGTCTCTCGTGATCTACACGCAACACACATGATCCAAGATTCCGTTTTTTTTATATGGACGACCAACCCGGATTTGTACAGACTGCGTTTGCGGGTGGATACACGTGTTATAGGTACGTACGTACGTACCAGTACCACAGAACTTTTTGTTTGTTTGTTTTTCCATCCCATTTATTATCTTCGCACTTCTGCCGCTCTCCCTCCATAGTCGTAACTCAGATCCGGGGTCACAAAGCAGGCTCTCCCCCCTCCTCCTCCCTACGGTTCGTGCCTTGCTTTTTATCGCGCAGAGGGTTCAGCATTCCTAACGCTCGTCGATTTTCATCGAATTCTGCTAACTCACGCTCTCGCGCTTCCCGCTCGTCAATATATTTTTTTGCGAGAAAAGTCCCTACGAGCACGCACTCGGGGGGGCTCGGACCCACGACCTTGACTCAAATAGGGACGAGATTCACATGTCATTCCACCGGGGACGCACCAACAGAGTATATAATGAATATGATATAATACCTGGTATGTGGTAAATCATACGTGCGTGATACACTGATGCTTTTGTAGTTTCTGTCCGTATCATTTCATACGAGTACGTCGTATAGTACCGGTATTTCATTTTACGAGTACGAGTATGCTTATTTCGGTACTATAAGTATATACGTACCAGAGTATATGGATCTATCTGCTGCTCTGTGTATGTTTTCTTAAAGTTGAGGCTGCTGCTGCTGCTGCTGCTGCTATTCGTCATTGTACACCTGGCAGTCAAGCTGTTCTTCATACCGAAGTACTACGTATTAGGCAAATTATTGTGCCGTCGGATTGGGAGGATCGAAAATGGCAGCGCGATTTCTGCTCCGGGCGGAAGGTAGAGCTGCCTGGGAGTACTTTTTATAACGTTTTTATACCTGGATACCCACGCGAGTGCTCGGGTGTACTCGGGTGCCGGGCACCGGGTACCCGATTGTCCCCGTCGTATACGTCGTAATACATGCCGGTATGTATATATCTGATATGTACACATTTTTCGCAACGATCAAAATCAGCCTTGTGCCACTACCGTAGTCCTGCTGCAGTTCCATGGTCTGCGACCTCTATTTTCAGCTTTGGGTATATGCATGTGGTACGGGTCTGCCTTCGACTCGGTATCGTGGGGCGTCCAGCGTGAAGCAATATACAACGCTTCAGACTACTCGTGTTCTGCACGAGATAACCTTTGTTGAAGAACCAACAATCGAGACAGCAGGAAGGCGTTCTGTTGAATGGGTGGCTTGCAAAACGAAAACGTAGGCGATGGCACTAGAACAGTAGCGATACTCGTAGTGTTCCACGTTGATTTCGGCGCTGATAAGTTCTCGCGTCGGTGTGAAATGGTTTTCTCGTGCCGCTTTTAACGCACCGTATACAACGCCGTTTGTTGTCCAGATAGGTCCGGGTAGGCGGGTATCCGCACTTCCTAGGTCCGTGTACCTGCAAAAAACGAAACTGACGGGTGTTCCCTGCCATGGTAAAGGGTGGTACCTCTGGAAAAATTCCGGGAACCCGTTTGCCCCGGGTACCCGATGGGGTACCACTCTATCCGAGACACGATTCTCAACTAGTCTTGTAGCTCTAGTAGGTGCCAAATACCTACCATATCCGTGGTTACACAGATTTACCCGTGTTTCGTGGAGGATTTACCCGAATTTCTACCCCGTGCCAGGAACCGGTATTATGTACGAGTACCTATCGCCCGGGTAGTCGAGCAGCTAAAATATACGCCAAATATGTACCAAACCCAGTCGAACTAACCACCCTTGGATGTCTATTCAAGGTGGTTCAAACTGAATCTAATTACCATTTGATGAGTCGGAAGCTCACGCCGTTTTGTTTTAGATAGATCCTGAAAGTTTGCCCAAGGGTTATATTAGCCCCTGCCAACCCGCTATTATATCGAATGGTGGTTTTGTTGAGGGTTTCCGCAAGATGTTTGCGCATTGTTTTTTTTCGAGGGGGGGGGCGTACTCATTTGTTGCTTGCCTTAGTCATTTGACCATTGACCACGCACCCCTTTCCAGACGGAGCAGTTTTTTTTTTGGGGGGGGTATTTGGGCTTCAGGGGCTCTGCCAAATCTGCAGGCGAAAACCAAAACAAGAACGCAATGTCCTGTAACGGGTTGACAGGGGCGCATAGCATACGTGGGCAACATTTCAAGGTCTATCTCCTCAACAACAGCGTGGATTTTGCGCCCTTTCGTTCAGTACTAGTACCAATTGTACGGCGTTGCCTCGTTGTTACCTAGCTTCCCTATAAGGATCAACGTTGGTGTTGAGCATGACTCGATATTTTGTCCTACGCCATGAGCTATTCGAGTGTTTGCGCGAAAGGTTCGCGGACATGCCTTGGAGTGCCTGGAACCGGTTCGTTCAGAAACATAGATGAAAAAGCAAACAGTTTCTACCTATTAAGGACAGCCCTGACTATCAACACCCTTTTTGAAGGCCTGCTAGTGTTTCGGGACACAATTTAGCCACTGTAGCGCCATCCATAGGCCCTATCAAGCAAAAACGGCTTGTGTCACTCCCTTCCGCTGTTCATCACGGTCGGTACGATACCAAAGATGTGCAATTCGAGTAGCGCTATTGACTGCGGCATTCGCAGCGGTCACGGTGTGGGGCGTTGAAGTAGTTTATGATATAAAAAAACACCGTTCGACGTCAATGCTAATGCTGCTGTTCTTGTGGAAGTGGTTTTGTATTCATACAAATGCAATGCGTAGACGATGAGTTAGCGCGCACGGGAAGAAACAAAAAACAGAAATGTTCACCGGTCGGGTCGAACCTCGCGGATGAGGGGTCGGGTAACGAGGACCCGACTCTACCCGACCCGACCCTACCCGACCCGACCCTTGAGAACTTGAAACGCTCCTGCTCCAACCCGACCCAACACGACACGACCCGACACAACCCGACACGACCTGAGACGACCCGACCCGACCCGACCCGACCCGATCCGACCCGTGAGAGTTGAAAAAAACTTATGATCCAACCCGAACCGACCCGACCCGACACGTTTGATTTCGTAACGCTCCTGACCCGTCCCGCAGGTCGGGCCATGACCCGCGGTGAGCCGTGAAACAAACGACTAGAAATCGCCTAATCCCACGATTGCTCTTGCGTACCTAAGACAGGGTACTCGCCCCGTTTGACGCTTGAATATAAATGTTTTCGTAGCATAGCTTGCGGCTAAAGAACAGGTGAGGATGGAACCCAACCGCCCACCTGTACTCGCATTTTTTTTTATTAGGGCCGCTCCCAACGAGCCAAAAACAAATCACGATTCGTAAATGTTTTGGTCTGACAAATATCACGATTCGTGACACTTCTTTCCTACTACTGTAAACGTGTAAAAATAGCTGATATTTTTATATTTTTCACGTTTTTCGTCACGTTTCGTGATATTCACACCTGTAAACAATCGGTATGATTTCAAACCTAACGGTATTTGCGGGTGAGGCCGTACCAGGCCGAGCCGACCACGCCCAACCCAGCCCGTGACACACTCGAATCACGGGGCTCCTTAACCCAACTACTACGGAGTACCATAGCAAATAGGACCAAATATTGTTACTAAAAATAGTGAATATATATATAGGTTGTTGTTAGTGCCGTAGGTCCTATTTATAGTAAATAGGACCGAATATTGTTGGTAGAAATAGGGAAATATATAGGTGTTTGTGAGTGCCGTAGGTCCTATTTACTACATTAGCCCACCCGTAATAGTTGGAATTTCATTATTGAGTTGCTATATGTGTTGTCGTAGGTCCCTGTTTATTTCCTATGGTCCCCCGGAAAGGGCCCGTTTTAACGAAGAAGAATAAAATTCAATTTGGATTTTTTTTTAATTCAAATCCGCTTTTCATTGGTCAACACACGCACCAGCACCAAAGATTAGGATCTTGGGGCACAAAAATTGGTTCTGGTGCGTGTGTTGACCAATGAAAAGCGAATTTTTATTTTTATTTTTCCAAATTGAATTTATTTTATACTCGTTAATACGGGCCCTAAGGGCCCATATTAACGAGTATAAAATGATTTCAATTTGGGAAAAATAAAATTCAAACTCGCTTTTCATTGGTCAACACACGCACCAGCACCCCCCAAGATCCTAATCTTTGGTGCTGGTGCGCGTGTTGACCAATGAAAAGCGGATTTTTTTTTTTTTTTCCAAATAGATTTTGTTTTTCTTCGTTAAAACGGGCTCTAATAGTTGGAATTTCATTATTGAGTTGCTATCTGTTTTTGTCTTCTACGTATAAAGGCCATCGGATTTTTCATGGGGTAACATTTTTTTGTTTCCCTTCAAATAGTTTAGTGTATGTAGATGAGGTACAGACCTCGTCAAGTGGCCGCCTTCAGCAAACAAAAGCACTACTGTGCACCGCTCCCGTGGCATGAGTCTAGCACGAACAAAATTGTTGCAGCTCAAAATGGGATATCATTACGGGGAACCAAAGTAAATAGGACCTATGGTACACGCAAAAACTCGCATATTTTTTGTGTCTTTACCAACAACATTTTAATATTTGGTCCTATTTACTATGGTCCTCCGGAGTAGTGTGCAGGCGAGTTCCTCAAGTTCGATCAAGGGGCTCGGGCAGTCGTGACCGTTGCGGCCAAAACGGGCTCCTGCCCCCATTCGTGGCACGCCTCTGCTGAACAACGATCACACCCCTGTGCAGACGAAACCAAAGCGCGTTTTGGTAGTTACGGGCCGAAGCCTGACCCAACCTGCGAAATAATAAGCTTCCAACCTTACGCACCGACGTCGGCCAGGCCCGGTCGGTGAGATTCCAATCTCACTGGTCGTCTGCCCGGCCTGGCTCGCGAGATTGTCATATTTTTTGTTTTTCGGTTCTTCTTCGCGCGGCGTTTCCCTCTCCTCGGGGTTTCGAGGCCGCAACGTCATCGTTGTCCCGCGCGCCCAGCGGTTTCTTTGGGCAGCCGCACGCTCTCTGCATTTCGGCGTACGAAGCTGAGACTTGCAAAAATTTCAGGACTGGAGACTAGCAACGCGAATGATACTCTCATTCGATTTGCGATACTAACACTTGGACAAAACTTGCTCGATAATAATGGTCCTTTTGCGACACCCCATTTCGTTTTCAGTAAGACCGGAGACTAGCAAAGCGAATGTTACCCGTTCGACTGCGATACTAACGCAATACAGAACACAGGAAATGTACCGGCAACCACAGCAGCGAGTTATGAATACTCTGCTTGCTACATTAGCCCACCTCGTGAGGGCTGTTCCCAACGAAGAAAAAAACAAACACGATTCGTTGGTTTTTTTTTGTCATGAATCGTTTTTTTTCTCTTCTTTGTCTAACGTCACGATTCACGGCAAAAAAAACTCACGATTCACGACGCCAATTGTTTCTCACTGTAGCTTTCCCCTAAAAACAAAAACAAAAAAAAAACACGATTCGTGACATTTTTGCCGTGGCTCAAAATACGCCTTAACCAAGGCAACAACGTAACCCACACACGCCAACAACGGCATCCGAAGGCCGGTGAAGGGCCCCCTGATATATTTACACACGATATGGGGTTCTGATTAGGGCCCATCTTAACGAAGACAGCAAAAATTCAATTTGGAGAATAAAATCCTATTTGAATGTGATTTCGCAAAAAAAAACTGGTTTGCGTCCTATGGGGAATAGTGAATTGCTCGTTCAAATATTTATGAAATCGAAAAAACGCAGCATGCGTCACAGCGCCCAGGTGAAAAAAATCGACGAGAGAAGACGAGAGGGAAAACATGCGTCGACGCGTGCGCGCCGCCGCCAGCATACTTTTGCTTTTGACCGCCCAGGCTAGGAAGCTATCGCTCTCAGGGTCTCCTGGGTGGGCGTAGGGATCCCTGGAACGCCACGGGCGAGACAGGGGCGGCGATGGTGTTGTCGAAGTCTTGAGCGTATCATGCTGTTTTTGGGTCGATCGCTCGGTTTTTGATCGGGTTGGAGCATCGAGCTGGTTGAAAAGTTGGGATTGCGACCGCCATGATTGGTTTTGAGGCGCCACCGCCGGGGTACGCTGTGCTATGGTCTATAGGCGTGGGCGCGGGCGCGGCTGTTGTCCCGGTGGCCTCGGGTTGTGGTTCACGTGTTGTCGCCTCGGTCGTGGTCATCGATGCCACCAAGAAATGACCAGATTGTACCGGGGGCGTTTGCCCACCGTGGACATGCCGATCCAAGTCGGGCCAACTCCTCAATTTGATTTGAATTCTTTGGAAAAGAAGGTCCTGGGACCTTCTTGTTTTTTTCGTCCAATTCAAATTGATTAGACCCCAAGATCCTAATCTTTGATGCTGGTGCGTGTGTTGACCAATTAAAAGCGTATTTGAATTTTATTTTTTCCAAATTGAATTTATTTCATACTCGTTAATACGGGCCCTTACTACGGGAGGTCATAGTAAATAGGACCAAATATTGTTAGTAGAAATTGGTGAATATGTAGGTGTTTGTGTTTACTGAAAGTCCTATTTACTGTGGTCGTCCGTAATAGTATGTTTCCCCGTAGTAGCGCAACACGCTACTGTACTCCTTGTCGATATATATTAGGACGATATCAAGCAGATCGAGGAGTGCGTCGGTGTGCAAACACGACGACATGAAATGATACGCCTCTCGATACTGCTGTTTGTAACGCCAATTGGCAAATGCCTACCAATATGTGGAACTCCCTACATCCTTACATCAAGCAATACTGCTGCACGCACATGCAATGCTGCTGCACACGAGTATAACTAACATCCCCTGTTTTTTGCCGCAATTACCCGTAAGAATCTCGGATGCCTGAAAATGGCGTAATTACTTTAAGCACGAGAATTTCCAGCCGTAATCCGATATCACTGCGGGTGAGTCTCCAGGCTTAAGCCTGGAGAACTGGAACCAAGTGCCACTAGCCCGCGGGCAGATTGGGCGGGGCCTCTGCATCGTGAGCATCGGAAGTGGGCCGCCCCTCAGGGCCACCAGCAAGGGCACCACTACTACCATCGCGATAAAGGCGGTTTAGAGAACCACCCGTGCTGTTGCTGCTGCCGTCCTATTTTCCGCGTGTTGGCATATCCGAGTCTCGAGTACACACAAGAAGTCAAAGGAGTGTCATGAAAGAAAGCACAGACTCTGCGAAGAAATACACCTCCTACACACAGAGAAAACCGCGGAACAACCTCTGGGGCCTGTACGCAGCGCCCTGGCCCTGTATGTCAATACACTTACGGTACAGACAAAAACCTATATATTTCCCTATTTGTGCTATTACGGGGGAGCATAGTAAACACTAGTAAACAGGACCTACGGTACATACAAAAACCTATATATTTGACTATTTCTAGTAACAAAGTTTGGTCCTATAATACTATGGTCCTCCGTAATAACAATATTTGATCCTATTAACTACATGGTCCCCCGTACTATTAATAGTGCGGTTGTGTTCGCGTACATAGCGTACTTGTTGTAGCATGCCGTCATCGCTTTAATTCGTACCAGGTCCGTATTTTTTGTTTGGGGTCAATGAGGCCTCTCAGCTGCCATCAGCGGGGAGCTCTCACCCCAAGGCAACTACCTCCGCGTTGATTCGCCGGAAATGAACGCCCGGAGCCTCGTCGAAGAGGTTAGCTACCCCGGTGAAATACGCGTTACCTAGCTAATGTCGTGTGGGCGTGCCCCGTGCACCAGGATGGGCGGGCGGCACAGGGGAGCACGCGGGTCTGAATCCCAGACGTCACACTCCCAAAAAGGTCAAAGTGAGAAACAAATCGGAGCGTTGAGATTTCTGAACGAATCGATTTTATTACTTTTTTTTAAAAGTTTGTTTTACTTGGTATTAGTATACCCCCCCCTGTCTGGGGCGGGGTTGATAACCTCAACTTCGCACAAGGGGAATGATCGTATCACGTAGTGTTTATATGGTACGGCACCCACGAGGCAGATACAGATTTACCCATTGCTGTCTTTGGAAGTGGCCATACCTGAAATTAAATCAATTCGTTGGAGGCGGTCGTCCATATTCAAGTCCGCCTCACAGGCGGTTCTTACCAGGATGCAACTCACCCTCCATGCGACTCGCCCAACACCTGACGGCCCTTCGCGCTTGGTACAAGCAATGCCTGCTTGGTTGATTAAAACCCAACGTGCTCCGTCCCGGCATTGTAGGGATGCGAGGGTCTATGGTCATATGGCTACGGCCGTGCACGACATGAGTATACCCCCCCCTTGTCTCGGGTCTAGAAAAGGGGAGTACGTATGGCATTCGAATTATTTTTTTCGTGCTTCCCTGAGAGGGTTAGTCTGTTTTTTGCTATGTAACTACTCCAACGTGTTCGTGCCGGCTGTCCAATCGATCACGATGGAAGTGGTGTTATCTACCTCTTTTTCACATATAGTATACAACCAGAAGGCTTTCTCCAACACCGGGAGAGCACTTCTTTCGTCCCCGCCTTTTGCTTCGAAGGTTACTGCTGTAACTTTCCGTCGTCGCTTTAGTTCGTACCAGGGACGTATATACGAGCTCGTATTTAGTTTAGGATCAGTGAGGCCTCTCTGCTGCGGCATGAGACCACACCTCCACTTTTGTTTTTTCGTTCGCCCTTGTCTCTCAAAGCCGTAACTGATTTGTCTCTGCTTATCGTTACCGCGGGTTACTTCTCGCCCTATATTATTACACCCGCAGTTATAACCTTGACCTCTCCTTTGTTTTCGGCTTCATTGTGTCCCGCCGAAACTCTGCGCGGCTGACTGTCTACGCCCATAACTAGCTGCTCCCGGCGTTGGCTCCCTCGGGTACTCTCGGCAGCAGAGGCATGCTACGGTAGCCTGCATGCAGGTGCACCGTGTTTTTTCCTGAGGATGGTCACTTTGAAGAGCTCTACACTACAACTAAGTCACCCGAAAACCGTTTTTAGATGAAAACAAAAGTACCACCCAATGAACAATCCCCAGGCCCTAAGTACAAAAACAACAAATAGTGAAAAACACAACAATGGAATTTGGCCGATTTCGGGTTAAAGGACTCCCGTCATCCCGAAGAAAAGACAGCCATGATGTGCTAGCTTTATCGTAGCACGCGTCAGCACACCCCTTGAGCAACCTCGAGCGACGCAAACATCTCTTTGCCGTGAATGCGACGGGGGCGCCATTAGTGGGGGTGTATTCCCCCGCCTGCTGAGGACTCTCCCCGTGACATCGTGAACCTTCAGCGCCGTTGGTTCGACGACGCGTCGGTTGCGGCGACGGTACCGCTTGACGTGGGACAACGTTTCGTACCTGTCGGTTTGTTACGTGTGGAGCAATGCCGCCTTATAAGGGTGGTGGCTTATCTTCTGAGCTCCTCACATGGGGAGCTCAATATCCCGCCCGAATCATATGTGACTACGAAGAACGTTGTGCGCGCAACCCGACCAACATTTGATGAGGATATTGATTATAGTATAGGAGCTAGTCTTGAAACAACTGTACGAGCAAAATCGTCATTCTAACCGGTAGTTACTCACTTGATTTCCTCTTGTGTGCAACGTTCAACATACGTACTGTCCGGCATTTTGTTTTGTTTGGTTTCAGCCGAAGTGTCCCGCGCGTCTGATACCGATGCTGTTGCTGGTGTGGCGGATACATCTTCAATACTATACCGATAAAACAAAAACAAACCCCTAACCAATAAATTTTCGAGTCGAAACGCTTCCTTCAGCATGAGCATAACTACTACGGGGATGCCGAGGAATGGAGGGCCAGACTCGTTGGTTACGACGTACCCAACACTCGATATTCCGATACAGCAGCCAGAAAAAAAAAGACACGATACCCAAAACACTGCGTGATGCTTCCCAATGATAGTAGTCATTTCAAAAAGCGGCGACCAGCCAGCCGATAGGAATTTCGTACGTAGTCGGCAGTGTTTTTCACCCCTCCTATGGTGGGACTTCACGGTGAAAAAAACGCTGAACTATCATGACTACCATTGCATCGGCCGTACGCAACACCTCGGGCTTGCGGGGTAGCGAATGTGTCCAAAGTTCAGGGTGGGGAAATCCACGTACGCCACGTGCGCGAGGCAGCGTGGTGGTACCTTCGCCTGCTGCACGATGTCGCCGCAAGGTTTGTTTTCTTAGACCGCACGTCTCGGTTTTTCCCCGTCACACTCCCGAGTCCCGAAATAGGTACCGCTCTGACCGTAAGTACCAGCACCATTTTAATTACATGTTAATATACAAACGGTCCTTATGTTTCGGGTCAGAGTGGTACGTGGTATTACTGTAGTACCTCCCTTTTGGCAATTCTGAAGGGAAAACGTCACTACGAAAATACGGTGATTGCGGCACCAGGAACTTTTTCGTTGGCTGTGGGTAGCTTTAGGGACCATCGGCGTATTACGCAACCATGCAAGGAGCTTCACGACGCCGACGCGGCATGATGGCTCTCTGTACTATTATTTGTTTCGATCCCATTTTATTTTCTTCGTCCTTTTATTAACTCTCGCTCTTTAGTCGTAACTCAGATCCGGGGTCACTGAGTAAGCTCTTCGCGGCATGATGACTCTCTGTAATATTATGTTTTCGATCCCATTTTATTGTTTTCAACCCTTTTTTTTCTCTCTCCCTTTTTAGTCGTAACTCAGATCCGGGGTCGCCAAGTAGGCTCTTCTTTCTCCACCCTCCCCACTACTACGGTTCGTGTCTTGCGTTTTTATCGTGGGAAGGTTTCAGCACTTTCTTCCCACGTCGACTCGCGTTGAATGGTGCCTACCCATGCTAGAACAGGCGCTCTCGGCAGTTGGTGTCGTTTGAGAATAAAAATATCCATACGGAGACTTGAACCCTCGACCTCAAACTTGGCAGTCTTCGTGGTTACCTGTTTTGCTGCACGCTCGTCGCGTCTTCCAAGAGGCGGCGAGTAAGACCAAGCATTGGCGTCTAACAGCCGATTTTCCTAGATGGGAATTGCCTTTGCGATGAGAACGATAATATATATATATATTATTTAAGAGTTGTATTTCCCACAGTCAATATTTTAACCTGGAATATATGTTCATTGGTGGTAGGTATCGATCCACAAAATAAATAAGCAGTTCAGCCTGCTGGCTCGAATAAACATAGAGAACAAGAAAATTGGTATTTAGGGGCGGGGCTTGCCCATGATTCCTGATTCTCTTGGATCTTCTATATCTCGAGACTGCCAATCCTGATTTTTGTTATTTTATTGTTTATGTCGTCGACGGCTGTCACACAAGACCATATTTCACAGTGTAACGAAATTGAACCCGAGAGGAATGCATCTCTTACCAGAGAAACGACTGGTGCTACGGTAGGGGGGGTCACTTTTAAGGTTATTATTTTAGCGGATGAGAGCCACTCCGCCGAGTGACCATCACATTTCTTCGCGGTTTTTTCAAGTCTTAACGCTTTACGTTTTCGAGATATGCACCAACATGGTATGCTTGCTACTCTGCGACAACAACGTATTCCTGCGTCCAGTTTTGAGTGAGGTACAGAGAGCCACTCGCCCGAGTGGAGTAAACGTGTTAGTGGAAATTAGGCTACCCGCCCCCTACCGTAGCACCAGTCAAGACACAGTATTATCGACTATCGTTCTCATCGGAAAGGCAATTCTCTATTAGGAAAACCAGCTGTCCATCTCTTTGTTATATACGATCGCTATGCCTGGGCCCCCAAAAGAGTGAAGTAAAATCGTTTGGGGCTCAAGAGGGGGGGGGGGTGTACTCATGTTGTGCACGGCCGTAGTCATATGACCATAGACCCTCGCATCCCTACAATGCCGGGACGGAGCGCGTTGGGTTTTCACCAACCAGGCAGACATTGCTTGCACCAAGCGCGAAACGCCGTGAGGTATTGGGCGAGTCGCATGGAGGGTGAGCTGCATCCTGCTAAGAACCGCCTCTGAGGCGGACTTGCATATGGACGACAGCTTCAATGAGTTAAATTTAATTTCTGGTGTGGCCACTTCCGGAGACAGCAATGGGTTTTACTATGTAACTGCCTCGCGGACGCCTTACCATATTAACACTACGTGATACGACCATTCCCCTTGTGCGGAACAAAGGTTCTCCACCCCGCACAAATGATCTACTCGGCCGCCAGCTTTGGTGACCGCCAAAACAAAATAACAAAAAAAAACGGCACCCTGGTTGTCTAGCTCACGCAGCGAGTGGCGTGTTTTACAGCGTCGTTGCCAACCGACGCCAACCCAACCTATAAATATATCCCGGGGGGGGTGGGCTCAAGAGGGGGGGGGGGGAAGTGACGGTATTCATCGACGATTCAAGGCATCAGCCAACCCTTACTCTTTGCTTGGTGGGTCGTACATCTGGAGTCCGAAGCTCGTCACACGGTTGAGAGGCGACGCATATAAGACCAGAGTATACATCTGGTGGTTTTAGTAGCTATGCCTGTGCCCCAACAGAGTTAACCCGTTCGTGAAATCGGCGGGAGGAATCTGACTATACTCAATGGCGGTCACAGCGTCGGTCGCCACTTGGCAGGTGGTTCGTAAAAATGGTGTCCGAAGTTATAGTTCAAGGAGATTGTTCGCTCCGGGCACTGCGTGATGGTGCTCGTGCTGCCGCGCGCTCGCCAGTCAAGAGAAAAACTAAACATTTGTCGTGGTTTTCCTTGGTTGCCATGCCTACGTCCCAAACATGCTTTATGGGACCCAGGTATACCACCGTTCATACAGTTGGTGTTCGACGTTACAGTGCAAAGAGGCTGGACGCCACGGGCACGGTGTGATCGTAGTCGTCCCGCCACGCGCCCACCCGGCAGAGAAAAGTACACTTTTAGAATGTTTTTTGGTTGCCATGTCCTGGTCCCAAACATGGTTTTTGTGACCCAGGGTTACCATCCAAGTGGAGTGTCCGGCGCGGTGTTCTCAACCGCCTACTACGTTGAAACCTGCGGTAGTAATCATAACTCAAAATGGGTAGTAAACACAGGGGGATATTCGATTTTTGGAGTCCATCCTGGGTTCTGATTACAACAATAGCCCACCCCGAAAGAGTCGAAGCGTGCAACAGTACAATTAGTGTCACGCTGCGTGCATGCCGGAGAATATTTGTTCGTTCTTGCTGCGTGCATGTCGGAGAATATTTGTTCGTTCTTGCACTACTGCTGTAACCGTAGCTCGGGTATGATTCAGCCCCTGTATACATGCCTCAGCAAAGCCCGGGCCGTTTCGTGCGAAACAAACCCATGCTGCAATCCTTCCTTTAGCTGCTGCAAAACAAATCGCGCTACTCTTACTCGTAACTCAAAACGTGTATTTTCCTAAATTGCTCTACTCTTACTCGTAACTCAAAACGCATTTCGTCCCTAAACAAACCGTGGATGTAGGGTGCTGAAAACGTCACTCGCCACACGTTCTCGACAAGGTTTCCCCCCCCCCGTCCAGTTCCAAAGGCATGGAGAGGCTAACGAATGCTGTCCGTCGTCGTCACCTTGCCGTCACCTTGCCAGGAACCGGGGAAAATTGCAGAAGGACGATGGTTCGTGCTTGGTTTCGATCGGTCGAAGGCACGAGGACGAGGACGATGGCGATGGCGAGAACTCGGGACGGGGGACGACCGCCAAGCGGTCGAGGGGCCTCGAGAGGAATCCGAAAAAGGTACGTACGAAGTGCTGCTTTTTGTTCTACAGTAGTTTTGTTTTGTTTAGGTAGTATTAATAGTACATTAGTGAGTTCATTCAGTCCAGTATGGGGCCGCCAACAATAATCGTCTAATCTGAGTTACGCCGTAAAAACTTTACTGCCTTAAAAACCTTACTGTGACGCCATCTTTTAGAAAATCTTGAGCATAGTCCAATTATACAGGTAAATATTGTAGCGCTCGCCGTTGAACACGATTGCATACGTAGTCCAATTTTCTCTGCGTCCTCCGAAACGTGACGTTCGTGTTCTTCTTTACTCGGAGTTGCTGTAGTAGGGTACGCGCTGCTTTCCCTCTTTGTTTTTTTTTTTTTGCAACGTATACAGGTGCCAGGTACGTATATATATATATATATATATCACCTTTGCTTTCCAGCCCGACCCGTGACGGTTCTACGCTTTGGGGCCTTCTGGACAAGCGGTGGTCGCACATGTCTTCCTATCTCTCAAGAGTGCAGTGTCACTCGCACGAAGCACTATTCCGGAGGACCTCAGAGTAAATAGGAGTACATATAGTCTTACGGGGGACCATGGTAAATAGAACCTATGGTTCACATAAAAACCTATATATTTACGTTTTTTCAAGAACAATATTTGGTCCTATTTACTATGGTTCCCCGTAATAATAAAAATAGGTAAATAGATAGGTTTTTTGT
This sequence comes from Saccharina japonica, assembly GCA_008828725.1. NCBI lineage: Eukaryota > Phaeophyceae > Laminariales > Laminariaceae > Saccharina > Saccharina japonica. The sequence continues at coordinate 510,538 of MEHQ01001723.1, read as the reverse complement.
ATGAACCGCAGGTCCTATCAACTATCCCCCCCGCCCGTATTAGTAAACGCCTATTACCATTGCTCTTTAGGCGCATTTGTCGCGTTGCCTCCGCACCATCGCATGTCCACAACACCAGCACCTTATTGCCCTTATACCAGCGATAGGACCGTGTGTCCGTTTTTTTTGGGGGCGGGCGTGGTGAGACAGTGGCTTTGTCCATCCGTCTGTGACAGCAGAGGGTAGGCAGGCTCTTCCCGTTCAAAGATCGAAGACAGGAGGAAATAAAACTGGTAATACTGTCGGAAGCACACGAATACATGGTAGGATAGCCCTTGCTAGCAACTCACGCTCCTGGATACCATCATATGATGGCCAGGTATGATATTATATGAGGTAGGGGAGCTGTTGGTAGGAACTCATGCTGGCGGTTTTTATATATTATATTATATTATAGATACATGGTCATTTGGGGGTATACCCCCTGGTTTTACGGCCATTTGGGGGTAGGTTCAAAATGCGCCCGCGGAACGCGCTCCCGCGGGCCCGAACAGGCCTCAAACGCCATTCCGAAGCCCTGGCAAGATGCCCGAAGCCCATGCCAAGCACGCACACAACTTTTGTTTTTTTTTTCAGGCACGTCCTTGAGCCCAACGGGACGGCGGCGCACGAGGGAGCAAACGAAGTCCCCCCTTTGACCAGACCTTGAGGGGGGATAACCCCACGTACCTACTAAATGTATCTACTCCCCCCGATTGACCACTTTTTTCACCCCGTTTGACCGAAACCATACCCCTTTTTGACCATCTGCGACAGCCTCAAAAACGACTACAGCAGTACGTATTCACGTCACCGCCCAACAGCCCGAATAGACCACGGGGCGGAACCTCCAGAACTCGCTAGTAGTCGGGATCGTTTGCCTCCCAAATCTCGGCGGAACTATATAGAAAACAAATATTTATAGACGATATGAAGATGCTGTGCAAATGCTCGTTGTGAAGCCGCCCCCGTCACCGCTACTGGTGCTGTCGCTGGTGCTGGTGGTGCTGCTGCTGCTGGTGTTGGTGCTGTGCAGGTGCTGGTGCTGTGCTGTTGCGGCTGGTGCCATATTGCTGCTGTTGTCACATACCGACACCTCTCCTCCCTCTAAACAAAAAAACTGATGTCATTCCTGTGCTTCGCGATGCCAACTGGTATTTCCTTTTTTCGATACGAAGCTTGTATTGTTTGGTGGTTCGGATGGAATTTCGGCCATTTTATTCGCCGCAAACACAAGTAAAAATGATGCCGGCATGAATCTGGCCTTTTTCGACTTGGATGTAATAATTTCTGCACTGTTTTGTTTTGTCCCAAAATACTGCACGTAATTATTAAAAAACAAAACAAAATTCGCGCTAAAACCGGTAGGGGTGAGACTAGACGCCTCTTTCGCCGCCCCCGGAAACTCAAAAATGTTACAAATTGTTCGAAACGACCAAGTTATAAACATCTAAAGGAGGACTCAAAAGATCTGCCCCCCCCCCCCTCCCTCTTACAAATATATGATATATCCATAGGTTGGGTTGGCGTCGGTTGGCGACGACGCTGTGAAACACGCCTCTCACTGCGTGAGCTAGATAACCAGGGTACCGTTTTTTTGTTTTTGTTTTGCGGCCACCAAGGCTGGTGGTCGAGTTAGATAATTTGTGCGTGGTGGAGAACCTTTGCTCCGCACAAGGGGAATGATCGTATCACGTAGTGTGATATGGTAAGGCATCCATGAGGCAGTTACATAGTGCTCCCATTGCTGTCTCAGGAAGTGACCACACCAGACATTAAATTAACTCATTGAAGCTGTCATCCATATGCAAGTCTGCCTCACAAGCGGTTCTTAGCAGGATGCAGCTCACCGTTCATGCGACTCGCCCAACACCTCACGGCGCTTCGCGCTTGGTGCTAGCAATGTCTGCCTGGTCGGTGGAAACCCAACATGCTCCGTCCCGGGATTGCAGGGATGCGAGGGTCTATGGTCATACGACTACGGCCATGCATGAAAATGAAGTACACCCCCCCCCCCCTCAAGAATATTTTATACACTGCATCAGCAGTCGAAATTATATCACACTTTGTCGCCGCCGGAGCCGACGTGTATCTTGGCATCATATCCCACAGCGCATTGCCTGCGTCAGCTGTATGTGTACGGGACGGCAGAACTACACTGGGCTAGGGCGAAGCGAGTAACGGCGAGAAAAGCGAAAACCGCCTAGAGAAACGAGTATCGCCGAGCATCGCGAGGGAAATATCTACCCCCCCCCCCCTCCCCCCGTGCTGGGGAGGGGAGAGCGCTGGAGACGCCGGACGAAATCGACTCTTGTTTTTTTGCTTTTTGTCCGATCAAGAGATCGGGGGGTAAACACGTAAACACTGTAGTAGTTTTCAGGGGGTTCGGGCGTCGACCCATAAAAAACGGAGAAAACACCACAAGAAAGAAAAAACGAAAACAATTTTAGGCACTGGCGGTGACGATTGGGGGGCCTGTGTTTTGTTCTTGTGTTTTTGTGTTGGCGCAGGCGCAACGTGTAATACTGCCGAGCGATCAAACTCGAAGCGTTTGTCGCGCTAGCCGTTTTTTTGCGGAGTCGTGTCTCCGTAGGTTACATCCGTGGGAACATCTCTTCATGGACCTCTCTCTCCTTCCGTCAGCCATTTTGTTTTTCTGTCGTATCTATGTTGTGGAACGTTTCTTGGGCGTGCTTAAGATCAATTATGTTTGCATGTGCTGGCAGGCTCGTGGCTATAGGTAACATACAGCCACTATATTATTCGTGCGGCCAAAACTCTCGTTTTTCCCCCCACCAGCGTCCGTACACTGTCCGCGTATCTCCTCGCCGCGGGAAGAGTTCGGTAAAAGGATAACATCGCTATACTACGCATCTCAAGGCTTAGATATTCAGATATTGTAACTTTGGATTTATTTCGACTCCTTATCTTAGATAAGCAGTGTAACGTTCAGTCGCTGGCCCGGGTGGGTACACTTTTCAGGTGGGAAATATTATTCAGGTGGGAAATATTTCGACGGTAAATATGCAGGTCTTGGGAATTTGCCTCGTTCGTATACTCGTACAATGTTTCCGATATTAAAAAAGTTACAAAAAGTGAAGGAAATATCGGCGGGAAGACAAACCTGGGCTGCCTTTGTCAATCATTCCCATACGAAAACCACACTTTGTCATGCAACTATATAGGGCGAAGAAACAATTGTCCTCGTCCACGCCCGCGTTCTCATTGTTTTGAGTTTTCGAACATGACAAAATTCGGCGACATATTCGTGATTTTGTCCAAAATGGTTTAACGTTTACCGATTTGGCCAGATGTTGGGGTGCCGGTTTCTCGATCACCGATCTAACTTACTTGAGCATGGTGCAGGAAGATGAACATATGAAATGCGGGTATCGGAACCCCTTGGCCATAGCGGTCATGAATAAGGTCGTCTATTTTTGTCTCACTTCCGTTAGATGGAAATGTCGGGCCAAAATCTTTAACCTCCCATATTTGTTTAATGCTTTCGCGCGGTGTGTTTCATGTATTGCTACTATTACGCGAGTCCATCGTAGATAGGACCTACGTTAGACACTAAAAACTATATATTTTCCTAATTTAACAATATCTGGTATTATTCACAATCGCCCCCCGTGGTAGGGTAGACGACAGAACGTTGGGAGAGGACAGGAGGGAGGGTCCTCGGCAGCCAAATTAGCACGAGCCAACGTTCTGGTCGCGAAGTGTTCGCATATGGGCACTTGTGTTGGAAACGTTCGTCCATACGTTAAGTGCCAGCCGCTGTCAAGCGGGGGATGGTAAACGTTCCCCCCAGCAAAAGCATGTGATGTTTAACGGTGGAGCTCTCTGGGCCGAGTTAGAAGTAGACGAACTACTACATGAAAGGCGACTGTTAACACTCGAGTTGACCAGAAGTTGAGATTCCATCGAGATGGGCGCATCTAACCTCGGCGAACTCGGCGAGATTTCGCGCTCTACAGTTATAGTACCATTGTGTGCCGTTGTACTGACCGACCCTCGGCGGCGTTCCTCGATTGTTGCTTGCGGGGGTAAACAATTTCTCGTGACAAGTCAGCTTCATTACGCCGTGCTGTAGCCAATGTACGATGGCTGACTGACTACCAGCGACGATGCGTGCCATGGGGGGCACTTTTTTTGCCCCACGAGGCAAATATTTGTGACTGACGGGGGCTCCTGAACAATCTAGGAATGACCCTTATGTCGCCGTAATCTTATTTTCGTTTTAAACATACAGTAGTGGTGGTGGTTCCTCTATAGCACCGGGTATGTGCCCGGGGCCAATACTCCGGCGTTATTATAGCGGGCACCGGCATTACTCCGCACAACTGTCACGCTGGTGTAATCCCATCTGTGCCAAGGGATTTCACCGGCATATATATCGGGCAGTGGGCAATACAGAGGGACCCCTACTGTACTTGTACCTTTCGGTGTATACCTACTGCACAAGTATCAGTAGCCCACAAACGTTGCCCATCGGGTCGCACTTTCAATTTTTCTCAAGGCTCCTATACAATAACCAAGTGGTTACCATGACCTCAGAAGACAGTAGGTGCACCCTTACAAGAAAATTATGTTTGCAGCCGCCTGATGATAATACCGTGCAAGCAAGCTGCTGCACTTGTCACCCTGCTCCCGGTTGGTACTTTGACCCCGCAGTGGTCCCTCCTGTTTGGCACCCTGCTCCCACCCGCAAGAGACAGAAACATAATAAGCCCTCCGCAGGAGCCGCCGGAGGGCCCACCAGCCACCCTGCTCCCAGGCACCCCACCGGGTAAGGTGCCAAGCGCAGCTCGCCTGGACGATATATTCCTGAGGCGCCTGCAAATATACTGCTTTTGGCGCCCTTATGGTAGCGCGCATCCCACCGTCGACCAAGATTATTCTTGGACCGTTCTTGAACGACCTGCTTAAGTTAAGCCGCACAGTGGTCGCTATTACTGCTGTGCTTTGCCAGCCAACAATTAATACGCAGACTGGCCTTTCAGCATGCTGTCTGTCGTGCTTACGTACGTGATATGCGTGTACCCTCGCTTCGCATGTTCATACGAAGGATAACACTTTACTCCACCGAGCATTGGTTACATAGGCTGCCTACGTTTGCGCCTACCTGCTGCAAACGACTCGGTCGCCGAGATCGGACTCGGTAAGCTGCTGCCTCTACCTACTACTGTACTGTAGCAAAACACCACCTACATCAACACGACCCCGTCACAGAGATGACAAAGTGAACATTCCTGTTCGCCATCGAAACTTCTTTACCGAGCCAACCTGGTTTTCGGTAACTTTCTCATGCTCGTTGCGTACGGGACCAAGTAACTAGTGGAATCGCATGTACAACCCGGGGTTTGTCGCGGCGGACTGATGCCTGCCGCCGGCGCCACCGGTAGGAAATTCCAGACACTCTTGCTCTTGTGGGTACGTTCGGGGTCTAACCCCCCTGGCTGCTATATCATCAGCTTCGGTTTTCTTCTTCCCTCAGTAGCATGGTTCACGAGGTCCCTGACACGCGTACGCCTTAGGCGTCGGTTAAGTTTTTTTTTTGCAGTATATAGCACGTGCGCACTTTGCCCAACAATTAGGTAAAGCGTTCGAGATTGGAACAATACGTCCTCGTATCACAAGGTAGGTGGCTCTACCAAACGCTGAACGTACAGCTGGAGCATATATATAGCCCTCCCTCTCCGGCGCTCGCCGGCGCTCGTCGGCTGGTCTTACTGATCTCCTTCGGGACTGATCTTGAATAGAGCCACACCTCCTCACCCCAGTTATCCTAAAGTTCGCGACTCTTCCATCACACAAAGGTATATATTTTCTCAAATCTCCATGACGTAGGCAGGGCTGGGTTTGCACAACTTAGGAAGGTGCTGCCTCACCGGGGCTTTTTCTCCTAGCAGCTCTTTCCTCAGCACCGCCGAGTCCCCATCCTGGTTTCTCACGCACCCATGGTTTAGGCATCCCATTTTCCTGCAGCGTCTGCCGCTTTTCTCGACCCATCTCTTGTATTGCGCTGCCGCGAGCCTCTTGGACCGACCCCTTAGATTTTGTGCATCGTTGCCTGATATCAGACCTCTTGAACCGCTACTGCTGTAGTGTCTTAGTAGATATCAAGTTCAGATGAGCCCATTGGCCCGTGTCAAGTCGGAATGGTCACCAGCTCGTGATGCGAGAATCGCACTATATTGACTTAAGCATATTCAGTATTTATTCATACTTCACGCTACTAACGGCGGTCGGTGGATGTCGGAACTTCCGCATCACTGAATTTTACCTGCCGAGCGGCGGCTGCGCGCTTGGTGATTGAAAGCGAGGTACATCAGCCATGCTATAATTTTTCACTATCAACATCATCTTATCTTACGTTAACGTTGCCACTACAAGTATATTGCTATTCATCACGGTTATGCTAGCCTTGTCGCCTTGCAAACGTTCGTCATGACGATGCGTCTACACGACGCTGCTGCTCCTTTTATCGAAGTAGTCGAACACGTGAGTTTGCCCAGGAGAACAAGGTGACCCTGCTTCATCCGCCATTTTTTGTTTTCACGCGAAGTATCGACATGGCCTTACATTTGATGTAGCTCCTGCCGGCAGGTGTGTTGGATGGACCGCACGAGCATTTGTAAGCGAAATACCACAAACAACAGCTGCATCTATGCGTTTGGTCGGAGCAAGGAGCTCTCGGATTGTGTGTGCCGCTGTATTCGTGTCAAGCCGGTGTTAATCCTGGAGCTGAAAAAACTAACTCACCTTCTGCGAGACTCTCAAATTCGTCGTTATTTGCTTCTGGCTCGCCCAAGGTAATTGCGCACCGCTCAGTCTAACGAATCGTTCCCGTGCCCACCTTCCCTCTGCAGCTGCCCTCGGGATCTAAGCAGCACCTCACCATGCCGAACCCGGAGCATTGCTCACACGACTCCTGCACGACGAAGGCGAACTTTAACGTTGAGGGCATGAAACCGGCGGTGTACTGCAAGAAGCATGCCGAGGATGGCATGGTGAACGTCCGTGGTAAGCGCTGCTCACACGACACCTGCACAACGCAACCGAGCTTCAATGTCGAGGGCAGTAAGACGGCGGTGTACTGCAAGAAGCATGCCGAGGGCGGCATGGTGAACGTCCATGCCAAGCGCTGCTCACACGACACCTGCAAACAGCAAGCGAAGTTCAATGTCAAAGGCAGCAAGACGGCGGTCTGCTGCAAGGAACACGCTGAGGATGGCATGGTGAATGTTTGTCTCAGGCGCTGCTCACACGACGCCTGCACGAGGGCGCCGACCTTCAACTTCGAGGGCAAGACGGGGTTGTACTGCAGGCAGCACTCTGAGCACGGCATGGTGAGCATTCATGGCAGACGTTGCTCACATCACTCCTGCAAACGGCAAGCGAAGTTCAATGTCAAGGGCAGCAGGACAGCAGTCTATTGCAAACAGCACGCAGAGGATGGCATGGTGAATGTCCTTGGTAAGCGTTGCTCACACGACTCCTGCATGAGGATGGCGATCTTCAACTTGGAGGGCAGCAGGACGGGGTTGTACTGCAAGCAGCACGCCGTGGACGGCATGGTGGATGTTTGTGTCAAGCGTTGCTCACACGACACCTGCGCAAAGCGTGCAACGTTCAATGTCGAGGGCAGCAAGACGGCGGTGTGCTGCAAGCAACATGCTGAGGATGGGATGGTGAATGTATGGAGCAAGCGCTGCTCACACGACACCTGCACGAGGGCGCCGAGCTTCAACTTCCAGGGCAAGGCGGGGTTGTACTGCAAGCAGCACGCTGAGGATGGCATGGTGTACGTTCGTTGCAAAATTTGTGCACACGGCTCCTGCGCAAAGCGTGCGACGTTCAATGTCGAGGGCAGCAAGGGGGGGGCATACTGCAAGGAGCATGCAGAGGACGGCATGATGAACGTGTGTAATAAGCGTTGCTCACATCACTTCTGCGCGAAGCGACCGGTGTGGGGTATAGCGACCGACGGTGCCGCCACTGTGTGCACCCACCACAAGAACGATATCATCGACAACGGCCTGGTGGTTAACTTCAGAGCAACTTGCAAGGTGGTTGGTTGCAGAAACGAATTGAGGTGGAGAGTAGGAACGGGGGGGAAACAGGCTGCTCACTGCCGAGATCACGGCCCCCTTCAGGAGGGGCTTGTCGACACCTTGGCACCGGGTGGCACCAAGGCTGGCTTCCATTCCTCGTCTTCGCGTGCCCCAAAGCCCTCCCCCCACATCGTTAAAACTGAATGTTCGTTCTGAGCTTGCTTGGTGTTGAATCGGATCGTGGCAGGTAAACTACGTAACTAGAAATACCTTGTAAGATAGTAAGCTTAGCCTATAGAGCTCACCTTGACACAATTTTGCGTTGCGCTTGTCGCTATAGGGATTGGGTGTCTCACTTTTCTACTTGTAGAATCAAACGACACTTCATCTGCGGGATTGAGGATTTCGTCGAAACATATAGTTTTTGTGCCTTTACGTCCATATCCGTTCAAGCGAATCCACCATACATTTTACTTTCGCCGGTCGCCCCGATGGTCTAGTGGTACCCACGAATGCTAATACGAGTTGGTTTGCGGGGTTCGAATCTCACGTTGGTCGGACGTTTGAGTTTATTGGCAAAAATAAAAAGAAACGGAATCAAATGCTGCGACCGCCTAGTAGCGTGGGTAGGCGCAATTCGAGACGAGTTGCCGAAGGAAGAAAGGGCTCTATTTCTTCTCGCGATGAAAATGCAAGGCAAGTGCAGTAGTGGGGGAGGAGAAAGAAGAGCCTACGTTGTGACCCCGTATTTTAGTTACGACAAGGAAGGAGAGAGAAAGAAGGGCGGAGATGATGAATGGCATGGGGGGGAAAAAAAGAAGACAAGAAGAAAGTACTGTAGTCTAAGGCACTTGGTCTGCATGCTTGTCTCGTTGCTCGAAGATAACCCCCGAACAAGGTTAAGCGGGCTATGCTATACCAAAATACGAGCCTCCCGCTATGGTCTGATCTGGTCCGAAAGCTGTGGCCTATTGGATTGTCCCATGCGAAACTCGATAACCCATTTCCCGCTAGGCCAACTGTTTTTGGCAAGCAGCAGACGACCAGTGCTACGGTACATAGAGGTTTCACTTGATCGTTGTACAACTCAAAGATTTGTCCCTGACGCTGCTCCTTGACTCTCAAGCTAATCAATATTGTTGGATGCGATGTGTTTCTTCTTTAGCATTGTTGGTTTGGCACCTGACCCATGGCATTGCGTGTCGGGCTCGGGTTATACAAGTACCGGTCCACTCATGTGAAAGTAACTCGCAAGGAAGTCAGCTTGACAAATCCAAAAACAAAGCAGGAAGAAGACGGCTGCCAGCCTATCTATGTAGTCAAGCGCCTATCTTTTGATAAAGTTGAGCCCTTGCTGTGGCTGATCTAGGCCCAGGGCACTATTCACTGTGCACTTGCATTTATTGGGAAAACGTCCTCTCGGACACCAAAACATAGAAAAGCGCAACATAAGGAAATGTGTTTTCGCGCCGTGAATAGGAAACTCAGCCTAAGCCCGATTTCAGTTTTCTTGTGAGTGGGCAAGGTACTGTGATCGTTTTCACACAACCGGTTGTTGAAATGAGGATGTTGATTCAACCTTGAGGGCCTGACGGGCTCTTACGCAGGCAGATGGGCTCCAGGTGCTGTTATTCTTCAGCTGTAGATATAAACCACGCAGTTCATTCAGTAAATATATTATCATGTATCATGTAGAAACATATATCATCATATGGAAACATCTTGAAAGCATATGGAATGGAACACCGGGGGGCATGGCATCGACCTCATGCGAATCCCGGAATTCAATATCCCGCTACCAAACATCCCATTACCCATAGGACTTCACAGTCTACCCAACGGACGTCTCATCTTGTATATATTGCACGCAACAATCAACATCCCTCCAGCATTGAAATCGATACTCGTGCGACATCAAAATATCCGCAGTATGCGGACCAAACCAGTGCATAAAGTCCAGCCAACTAATATCCTCCCTGCGCAGTGAACAACGGCATGGTAATAAAGCATCGCAATAGCATGATCACTTCACAACCACTCCGAGAACCGGAAGCCAATATCCAGACTCAATTTCACACATTCCAAATTCACGTACTAAATGTGGACCACAATGTCCCAAGACCTCAAGCAAATTCAAATTACCGAATTCCAGAAATTCAAGCAAACTCATTTAAATCAAAATACCAAAATACAAACTGCCTCAAACTTCACCACTCTTCCCAAAACACTCAGCTGCCGTAACTAGGGACATATGTTCGCGATAATCCAACTGCGATAATCAGTCATCAGCTAAGTGTAACTAGGTCGACACAAGTTTACCGCAGTAGAAATAACTTCCAAAACAAATACACGTGCAAGATTGTCAATACCTGAAAGATCCTCAATACAATTTTCAATACCGTGCAGTGTATTCTCCGGACTACCCGACCAGCCGTTATTATCATTCAATATCTCCCTGACAAACAACAAACACAGCTCCCGATCACGGTTCGGCCGTATGAAGCAGAAACAATACAAAAACAGCATATTCGCACTGTAGTATCCACTATTTTGATCAGTAAACAGGCAGATGTTTCGATACCCGCAAACCATCAATACAAAACCACAGCCCAACTTTAACCCCACACACCCGATCAGAAACCCAATCAAAACCCTCCATTATCAACTCCTCAAATCCTCGTTTAATCAGTCAATCAATCAATCAATGTATTACGTGCATACCAGGGGCCTATCCATTATGAAGTGTAAAAAATGAAGTCTCAGTAGTTTCATGTCAATCTCGACGAAGTGAGCAATCTAATGCTGTTCATGATTTCCAGGCAACGTTCTACAACCTAGCCTTGTACACCCTGTGCCCAGCCTCGGGACATTGTCAACATAATATCACCATCCCCCCTTTCATACGTAAACGTGATCTATCCGACCCCGTGCTATGGTTTCAGGCTTACAGCAGTAGTTAACCAACCGATTAGTCGCGAGTTCTCGGAAAGACAAAACGCATTGAGGTATTCATCAATATTCGAATGCCGTGATCAGGCAGGTGCAAGAACAGATGTCTCATGCTTCGCCAACAAGGACCACAGCAGTCACTGCTTTATGGTTACGTGATTAAGGCACCTACCCAGCTAATACCCCTCCTGCTTTAAGTACATAGTATGCATGCGAGATAGTGAGCAAAACCATATCATACCTGTAACTGCTACGCTATAAGGGAGGGAGGGCGGAAGATCACACATATAATACAGCAGTCAACCTGAATCGTCCAAAACTATTTTCACTCAGTACCAGTACTCCATTCCATCGCATGTCATACCACAACGCCCCAGGACATTCCAACATCGTACCAACCATGATAACCTTATCTGAGCATTAGTACGTACGTAGTTGCTTTGTACCTGTACCTGGTACACACCTGGTAAAACGGAGTGTCATTATGGTATATATACATGGGGGTACGACCCTCATGATCAGAAAATCCTCCGCACATTGAGCACTACCGTTTATATCAGGTACACAAAACAAGCAGCACAGCAGAATTCGATTTTCTGCCACTCCACTATCCTACTTCTCGTCAACCAGCTCACCAATTCCTACGTGCCAACCCAAATCGTTGGGGGACATAGGGAGGGAGGGAAGGAGGGAGGGAGGGAGGGGGCATTTATTTCTACCCCTGCGGCATTTCTTCCAAGCTCAAAACAATTATTCAACCGCAATTCTCCAGCAGGGTACGTATTTACGTATACGGCCATACGTCCATAAACCGCAAAAGGCACCGTGCGCTCATACCTGGTATACCTGGCATACTCACAACAGTATACGAAGTAGTACTTCTCGTACAAATAGCAGACACCGCAGACATACAAAATAGCCATATGAGTATATTCCAAGTACTTTCCCCTACTGGTTTTCGAACAGGTCCATGTAAAAGTTACAGTAGAATTGCCGTATGTTGGCTTCCATCACACGTATATTGTGTTGCTATCTGACAAGGTCAGTACGTGCAGTATGGTGGCACAGCATTCGAGAAGCAAGGCACTTTAACACAATGCCGGCTCGTCAAGTGCTTGTCAAGTGCGTACTCAATCCTATCATGCATGCATCATATCTCATCCTACCCACGCCCCAAGCCAAGTACGTAGCCTGTCATCCCGCGCCAACAACGCGAAACAACAGCACCCATTACTCGTATTCAGTATAGCAGTACGTGGTCAACAAGCTTACTCCTACGACGCACCTATATGCGTATACCTGACCAGTAGCAGTATCATCGTACCAAAGAGCATCATGAAAAACAAGAAAACGCTTCAATCGACCATCCGCAAACAATCAATAAAGCGGCACAAACAAAGCGGATACCTCAATCCGGGCTGAAAGGAGGCATGAGTCCACCAACCGGGCGCCAACGACTCCCAGTTTCCATGCTGGTCCGCCCACAACCTTGCTGCAGGTGGTGCTGCCCGTCTCTCCCCCGCACCTGCTTGCCCCTCCCGCTGCTGCTAGTGCTGCTGCTGCTGCTGCTGCTGCTGTTCGTTATCCGTATCTTCCCCTTCCTTCTCTTCTTGCACCTCCACCCAAAACACCGTCTTCACCTCCTTCTCCTCCTTGCGTATCTCGTATGATACCAGGGCTCGGTGCGCCAGTACCAAACGGCTCTGCACTACCAGGGCGTGCTGCACCGCTACGGGGTCTGCCCGCATGCCTACCGCGGGCGGCAACGGTGGCGGCGGCAGAGGCGGTGGCAACGGCTAATGCTTCTGCTGCTCGCCCGTCCTAACGCCGTCATCTTCGTCTCCTCCATCTCCTTCCCCTTTCCCTCTGTCAACCATCCTTTCATCTTCTGCACTTCCTCTATGCTCTTCCCCCAGAAACCCCCTGCGACTACGAGTACATAAAACCATCTCTTCATCCACGTTCTCCTTCGCGTATGGCATAAATATCTTCGTCGCCGCTGGGTGAGTTTCAACGTGACGCGCAAGCGGAGCCACCTGCTCTTGGGCGCCCGCACTCACTCAACAAGCCAGCCCAATGGAGCTTATCTTCTCAATCGCAGGCGGCAGCTGCAGGGCCTCCTGGCGTCGCCCGTCCTCTGCACTGCTATCATCGTCGCTCCGAGAGGTCTGCTCTCCACCAAGCTCGTCAGCTTGTTCTTCTCTCTCCCCGTCTGTCTTCTTCTCTCCTTTTTCTTGTCTCGTAACTTCCTCATCAAATTTGCGGGTGGGCGCAGAGCGGGTATGGTTTACAGTGGTGAACGTGCCTGCTTGAGCCCCCTGCCCTTCTTGCGGCACTGTTGTCCCAGCTGCTACCCTCCTCTGCTCTGTCGGTATCCTCTCCAAATCAGCGCGCTAGGCCTCGCTCGTCGCGGCTTCCAGCTTTGCTGCTGCTAACTCTCCTGCGTTGCTCGTGCCTCGAGCAGCAAGCGGATCCACCAGCGTCGGCTCACGTCTGGCTGACGCGGCACGCTGCTGTTGCGGCCGTATCGAGTGCATGACCTTTTGCCTCCACTTTAATTGCTGCTGTGCCAACGTACGCCCGCCATGCTGCGATACGCCCCCACTGTGTCGACGAGCTCCTCCCGGACAGCGCAGTGATCTCGGCAGCGAGTACTGGACGCTGTTTCCCGTTGAGTCCCCACCTCGAGTTTCTGCCACAGCCAGTCGCCTTGCGTTGTGCTTTGAAGTTGATCATCAGGCCTGTCAAGAGATCTTTCTTATGACGGTCGCATACAGTTGGCGACACCGTCGGTTACTACAGCACGCCCCACGCCGGTTACTTCGAGCAGGACACGTACATGTGAGCAACGCTTACCTTGAGGACGTCCACATGCCTTCTTCAGCATGTCGCCTGCAGTACCGACGGGAGTCGTGCGAGCAAAGTTGGCCATAGACGTTGACCATGCTGTCCTCAGCATGCTCCTTGCAGTACGTCCCTGTCTTGCTGCCCTCGATATTAAAAGTAAAACTACTGTACCTGTAGGTCGTTTCGTGCAGGAGTGATACGAGTAATGCTCAGCCCGGATATTCACCATGACGCCTGCAGCATGTTGCTTGCACCTCGCCGCCGTCTTCCTTCCCTCGACACTGGACGTCGCTTGCTTTGTGCAGGGAAGATGGGAGCAACGCCTGCTACGAGAATGTCCACAATGCCGTCCTCGGCACGTTGCTTGCAGTACGCCGCCTTCTTGACGTATTCGACATTGAAGCCCGGCGCGCTAATGCAGGAAGCACGTGAGCAACCCCCAGAACGGACGTTCACCATGCCGTCTTCAGCACCTTTCCTGCAGTTAGCCGCTGCCTTGCTGCCCTGCACATTGAAAGCAGGTCGCGTTCCGCCGGAATTGTGTGAGCAGCTCTTCATACGGACGCTCACCATGCCCTCCTCAGCTTGGTTTTTGCAGTACGCCGCCTGCTTGGTACCCCCAACGTTGAAGCTCGCCATCGTCACGCAGCAGTCGTGTAAGCAAAGCCTTGTTCTCGACACGGTATGGTGCTTGCTCAGACGCCTGGAGCCGCTGCAGGGGAAAGGTGGGCACAAAAGAGTATGTTTTCCGAAAGACGCAAGTATGTATGTACTCGTTTTCTATTTCGACCAAAGGGGCGCCTTAACCTCGATATGAAGTATTAATAAAAACAAATGCTGAGCGCGCTTTCTTGTGAAAGTCCCGTCGAATGCCACGGCTGTGACGAAACAAAAGCGGTATCATCACACACGCCGTTCAGAACAAAATGTGTGACCCGTGCTATATACGATGATCAGGGCGTTCACCTTTTGTTTCGTCCCAAATTTCCATTTTTTTTTTGTTTTCGTTTTTACAAGGCTTGTTGGAACTTTTATTTCTTCTTCTGTTTTTACCACCAGCCGTTGGCGGTGAATTTGGAAGATTTGGAAACGAAGTAAAATAGAAATAGAGCATTCTGAGGCGCCTCGTTTGATTATTGTACGTATAAGACATCCAACAAACGATTTTGACAACAAAGAGGATACCTTACGTAAGGCTGACCCGTGCTACCATACGTAGGGGATAGCAGCTGGTCTTACTGAGGGTCCTCGTTCCAGTATAGCATACCCGGTAGGACCACCAACAACCGATTTTGTCGAAACTGTTACAGTACCTTGCCAACGCTCACTATTAATAGCAAAGCTAAACTCGCGCTGAGGTTGAGTTTCCTATTCTGGGCGCGCGAAAACACATTTCCCTATATTGCACTTTCTTATTTTGGTACCAGAGGAGGCGTTTTTCCTTTGTATAGAAGTGCACTGCTGTGAATGGTGCCTTGGGTCCAGGTCAGCCGCAGGAAGGACTCAACTTCCTCAAAACTTGGGGCGCTTGACTACGTAGGCTGGAGGCTTTTCTTTTTATTTTTCTTCAATTCTTCAAGCTGCCTTCCTTGCGAGTTATTTTCTTATGAGCGCGCCGGTACTTGTATAACCTGAGCCCAACACACTCAATGCCATGGGTCAGTTACCAAACGAATACTCCTGTTGAAAATGAAAAGCATCGCATCCAACGAATTGAGTAGTTTCAGAGTTGAGTAGTAGCGTCAGGGAGAAACGTTTGAACTATATAATGATCAAGTGAAACCTCTACCGTAGCACTGGCCGTCTGGTGCTTGCCAAGCACAATCGGAATAGCGGGATATGGGCTATCGAGTTTCGGATGTGACAATCCAATACGCCACAGCTTCCGGACCAGATCATACCATACCGGGAGGCTCGTATATTTGTACAGCATAGCCCGCTTAACCTTGTTCGGGGGTTATCATCTAGCAACGAGATAAACGGGCAAACCAAGTGCCTCAGACTACTATTTTGGGCTCTTCTTTTCTTCCCATCGCATTCATCATCTTCGCCCTAATGTTCTCTCCTTCCAAGTCGTAACTCAGATCCGGGGTCACAACGTAGGCTCTTCTCCCTCCTCCCCCACTACAGTTCTTGCCTTACATTTTCATCGCGAGAATACTCCAAGCCTTTCTTCCCTCGTCGATCAGCCTCAAATTGTCCACGCTACTACAGAAGGCGCTCGCAACAGTTGGTTCCTTTTTTTTTTCAATCTATTTTTGCAAAGAAACTCAAAGGTCTGACCCACGTGAGAGTCGAACCCGGAAACCATCGTGATAGCATTCGTGGGTACCACTAGACCCTCGGGGCGACTGGCAAAAGTAAAATGTATGCTGGATTCGCCTGCACGGATATGGCCGTGAAGGCACAAAAACTACGTATGTATACGTTTCGACGAAATCTTCAATCTCGCAGCTCAAGTGTCGTCGTTGGTTTCTACAAGTAGAAAAAGCGAGACAGCCAATCTCTCTAGCGACAAGGGCAACACAAAATTGTGTCAACGGTGAGCTATGTCGGCTAAGCCTACTATATTACAAGGTATTTCTAGTGAAGTAGTTTACCTACCATGGTCCGATTCAACACCAAGCAAGCTCAGAACGAACATTCAGTTTTAACGTTGTCGGGGGAGGGTTTTGTGGCACGCGAAGATGAGGAAGGGAAACCGGCCTTAGTGTCATCCGTTCCCAAGGTGTCGACGAGCTCCTCCTGGAGGGGGCCGTGATCTCGGCAGTGAGTAGCCGGTTTCCCCCCGATTCCGAGTCCCCGCCTCGATTATTTAATGCAACCAGCCACCTTGCAAGTTGCTCTGAAGTAGACCACTAGGCCATTGTCGATGATATCGCTCTTGTGACGGGTGCACACAGTAGCGGCACCGTCGGTCGCTATACCCCATGCCGGTTTCTTCGCGCAGGAGTGATGTGAACAACGCTTGCCAACGGCGTCCACCATGCCGTCCTCAGCATGCTCCTTGCAGGAGGTCCCCGTCTTGCTGCCCTCGACATTGAACGTCGCACGCTTTGCGCAGGAGCCGTGTGCGCAACGTTTGCCACGAACATTCACCATGCCGCCCTCAGCGTGCTGCTTGCAGTACAACCCCGTCCTGCTGCCCTCGAAGTTGAAGCTCGGCACCCTCGTGCAGGTGTCGTGTGAGCAGCGCTTGCCACATACATTCACCATGCCATCCTCAGCATGTTGCTTGCAGCACAGCGCCCTCTTGCTGCCCTCGACATTGAACGTCGCACGCTTTGCGCAGGAGCCGTGTCCGCAAAGTGTGTAACGAACGTTCACCATGCCATTCTCAGCGTGCTGGTTGCAACAGACTGCCGTCCTGCTGTCCTCGAAGTTGAAGCTCGCCATCCTCGTGCAGGAGTCGTGCGAGCAACGCTTGCCACAGACATTCACCATGCCATCCTCAGCATGTTGCTTGCAGCACAGCGCCCCCTTGCTGCCCTCGACATTGAACGTCGCACGCTGTGTGCAGGGGTACTGTGAGCAACGCTTGCCACGAACGTTCACCATGCCGTGCTCAGAGTGTTGCTTGCAGCAGACCGCCGTCTTGCTGCCCTCGAAGTTGAAGCTCGGCGCCCTCGTGCAGGTGTCATGTAAGCAGCTCTTGCCACAGACATTCATCATGCCGTGCTCGGCATGCTTCTTGCAGTACACCGCCGTCTCACTGCCCTCGACATTGAAGCTCGCCCTCATCGTGCAGGAAACACGAGAGCAGGTCTTGTACTGGGTGTTCACCATGCCATCCTCGGCATGCTTCTTGCAGTACGCCGCCGGCTTAATGCCCTCCACGTTGAAGGTCGCCCTCGTCGTGCAGGCGTCATGTGAGCAATACCCCGGTCTCGAAACGGGGAGGTGCTGCCTAGATCCCGATAGCAGCTGCTGAGGGAAGGTGGGCACGGGAACGATTCGTTAGACTGAGCGGGTGCAAAATTTCCTTGGGCGAGCCAGAAGCAACTAACGACGAATTTGAGAGTCTCGCAAAGGCGACTTTTTATCTTCAGTGCTAGAATTAACACCGGTTTGATACGAACACAACAGCATGCAAAACCCGACATCTCTTTGCCCCGACCAAATACATAGGCGCAGCTGTTGCTTGTGTTATGCCGCTTGCAATGCTCGTGCGGTCCATCAAACACCCTGCCGGCAAGATATACATTAAGGGTAAGGTCACCTTGTTCTCCTGCTGGGCAAACTCACGTGTTCGACTACTTCGATATCTGGAGCATCGGCGTCGTGTAGACGCATCGTCATGACGAACGTTTGCAAGGCGACAAAGGGTAGAGCAGTTGTGATGAATATAAATATATGCTTATAGTGGCAACGTTAACGTAAGATAGGATGGTATTGATAGGGAATAATTGTATCATGGTTAATGTATCTCGTTTTCAACCACCGAGCGCGCAGCCGCCGCCCGGTAGGTAACTTCAGCGATTAAGGAAGTTCCGATATTAACCGACCGGCATTAGTAGCTTGTAAAAAGAACAAAGACTTGTGATATTTAGTCAACATAGTGCAATTCCTGCATCATGGGCTGGTGAACATCCCGACTTGAGACGGGCAAATGGGCTCATCTGGACTTGAGACCTGAGAACACACTAAAGCAGTAGCGGTTCAAGAGGTCTGGTATCAAGCGAAGAAACACCGAGTCTGAGGGGTCGGTCCAAGAGGCTCGCGGCAACGCAATGCAAGAGCTGCGTCGAAAAAAGCGACAGCCGATGCAGTAAAATGGGATACATAAACCATGGGTGCATGAGAAATCATGGTGGTAGCTCGGCGGTGCTGAGGAAAGAGCTGCTACGAGAAAACGCCCCGGTGAAGCAGCACCTGCCTAAGCTGTGAGAATCCAGCCCTGTCTACGTGATGGCGATTTGAGAAAGAAGATACCGTTGCGTGATATGAGAGTCGAAAAAATTAGGAGAACCGGGATGTGGCTTGGCTACATTCAAGTTCAGTCCTGAAGGAGGTCAGCAAGACCAGCCGACGGGCGCGCGCGAGCGCCGGAGAGCGGGGGCTGAAGCATGCTACGGTAGAGGTGCACCATTTCTGCCTTACAAGGGTGGTCACTTGAGGAGCTCTATACCTTTACCCAAAAACTGAAATTGGAGGAGAACAAAAAGCTACCCGATGAACAATACCATGGGCTAAGTATACCATGAGTCATATTGCAACTCACGAAGGAAAGTCCGGCGAGTTTGGGTGACGGAGCTCGATCGATCATTCAGAAACCATTCCAGCGCAAACTTTCTGCCTCTATCGTTGCACGCGTCGGCTAGAGATATACTCCGGTTGTAAGCTCAGCGTTTGGGAGAGCCGCCTACCTTGTGACACAAGGACGTATTGTTCCAGTCTCGAAAGTTTTACCAAATTGTTGAGCAAAGTGCGTATGTGTGTGCTATATACTGCAAAAAAAACAAAAACATGCCGACGCCTAAGGCGTGCGCGTGTCAGAGACCTCGTGAACCATGTCTCAGGGAAGAAGATGCCGAAATCGATACCATAGCAGCCAGGGAGTTTAGACCCCGAACGTACCCGCACGAGCAAGTCTGTCCGGAATTTCTTACCGGTGGCGCCGGCGGCAGGCATCAGTCCGCCGCGACACAGCCCGGGTTGTACATGCTATTCCACTAGTTCCTTGGTCCCGTATGCAACGAGCACGAGAACGTTAACGTAAACCAAGGTCGGTCCAACAATGAAGTTTCGATGGCGAACAGGAATGTTGACTTTGTCACCTCTGTGACGTGGTCGTGTTGATGAAGGTGGTGTTTTGCTACAGTACAGTAGTAGGTAGAGGCAGCAGCTTATCGAGTCCGATCTCGGCGACCGAGTCGTTTGCAGCAGGTGGGCGCAAAAGTACGCAGCCTATGTAACCAATGCTCGGTGGAGTAAAGTGGTATCCTTCGTATAAACATGTGAAGCAAGGGTGCACGCATATTTGACAAATATGCGCGATAGACAGCATACTGACAGGTCGGTCTGCGTATTAATTACTGGCTGGCAAAGTACAGCAGTATTGTCATCACCGTGCGGCGTAATGTGAGCAGGTCGTACCAGAACGGTCCAAGAATAATCTTGGTCGACGGTCGGATGCGCGCTACGATAAGGTCGGCACAAACAGTATATTTGCAGGCGCCTCAGGACTATATCGTGCAGGCGAGCTGCACCTGGCACCCTAACCGGTGGGGTGCCTGGGATCAGGGTGCCTGGTGGGCCTCCGGCGGCTCCTGCGGAGAGCTCATTATATTTCTGCATCTTGTGGGTGGGAGAAGGGTGCCAAATGGGAAGGGAACACTGCGGGGTAAAAACGCCAACCGGGAGCAGGGTGACAGGTGCAGCAGTTCGCTTGCACGATATTGTTATCAGGCGGCTGCAAACATTATTTTCTTGTAAGGGTGCACCTACTGTGCTCTAAGGTTATGGTAACCACTTGGTTGTTGTATAGGAGCCTTGAGAAAAATTAAAGTGCGACCCGATGAGCAACGTTTGTGGGCTATTAGTACTTGTATAGTAGGAATACACCGAAAGGTACAAGTACAGTAGAGGTCCCTCTAAAATGTCCACTGCCCGATATATATGCCGGTAAAATCGCGTTTGGCACAGATGGGATTAAACCAGCGTGACAGTTGTGCGGAGTAATGCCGGTGCCCGCTATAATAACGCCGGAGTATTGGCCCTTGGCACATACCCGGCACTATAGAGGGACCACCACCACCACTACTTCGCGTAGACTTCGAACGAAAATAATATTACGGCGAGATAAGGACCATTCCTAGACTGTCCAGGAGCCCGCCGTCAGTCACAAATATTTGCCTCGTAAGGCCAAAACGTACCCCCCCTATCGTAGCACGCATCGTCGCTGGTAGTCAGTCAGCCATCGTACATAGGCTACAGCACGGCGTAACGAAGCTGACTTAGTCACGAGGAACTGTTTACCCCCGCAAGCAACCATCGAGCAACGCCGCCGAGGGTCGGTCAGTACAACGCGGAGCAAAGGCTCTCCACGCCGGACAACTAATCTAACAAGACCGCCAGCCTTGGTGACCGACAGAGCACAACAACAAAAACGGTACCCTGGTTGTTGTCTAGCTCACGCAGTGAGAGGCGTGCTTTACAGTGTCGTCACCAACCGATGCCAACCCACCCTATACATATAAAACATATTCATAGGGGTGGGAGGCCGGCTATTTTCCTCGTGATGCTCGGTGATGCTCGGTTCTCTCACTGAAATTCGCTTTTTCGTCGTTCTCGCTTCGTCTTAGACCAGTGTAGTTCCGCTGTCCAGCAAACATACAGCTGACGCAGCAAATGCGCTACGGGTGTACGAGCGAGCCTGTACAATGTCAAGATACATTTCGTCTCCGGAGGCGATAAACTGTGATATCATTTCGACTGCTGATCTAGTCTAAAAATCATTCTTGAGAGAGGGGGGGGGCGAGAGGCAGATGTTTTGGAGTCCTCCTTTCGTTCTTTATCGCCTGGTCGTTTCGAACCATTTGTCACATTTTCGCGTTTGCGGGGGGGGGGGGGGTGTACTCATGTCGTGCACGGCCGTAGTCATATGACCATAGACCCTCGCATCCCTACAATGCCGGGACGGAGCACGTTGGGTTTTCACCAACCAGGCAGACATTGCTTGCACCAAGCGCGAAGCGCCGTGAGGTATTGGGCGAGTCGCATGGAGGGTGAGCTGCATCCTGCTAAGAACCGCCTGCTGAGGCGGACTTGCATATGGACGACAGCTTCAATGAGTTAATTTAATTCTGGTGTGGCCACTTCCGGAGACAGCAGATGGGTTTTACTATGTAACTGCCCTCGCGGATGCCTTACCATATTAACACTACGTGATACGACAATTCCCCTTGTGCGGAGCAAAGGTTCTCCACCCCGCACAAATGATCTACTCGACCGCCAGCTTTGGTGACCGCCAAAAAAAAACAAAAACGGCACCCTGGTTGTCTAGCTCACGCAGCGAGTGGCGTGTTTTACAGCGTCGTTGCCAACCGACGCCAACCCAACCTATAAATATATCATATATTATAGGGGGGCGAGGGGGGGGGTGTACTCGTATCGTGCACGGCCGTAGTCGTATGACCATAGACCCTCGCAACCCTACAATGCCGGGACGGAGTACGTTGGATTTTTCACCAATCAGGCAGACATTGCTCGCACCAAGCGCGAAGCGCCGTGAGGTATTGGGCGAGTCGCATGGAGGGTGAGCTGCATCCCGCTAAGAACCGCCTGTGAGGCGGACTTGCATATGGACGACAGCCTCCAATGAATTGATTTATTTTCTGGTGTGGCCACTTCCAGAGACAGCAATGGGTATCACTACGTATCTGCCTCGAGGACGCCTTACCATATACACACTACGCGATACGATAACTCCCCTTGTGCAGAGATGAGGTTATCAACCCCGCACGAATGATCTAACAAGACCGCCAGTATGGGTGACCGCCGAAAAAAAAAAAAAGTACCCTGGTTGTCGAGCTCACGCAGTGAGAGGCGTGTTTTACAGCGTCGTTACCATCCGACGCCAACCCAACCTATAAATATATAAAATATTTATAGGGGGGGGGGGGGCGAAATAGGCGTCTAGTCGCACCGCTAACGGTTTTAGCGCGAATATTTTGTTGCTTGTTTAATAATTTACGTGCAGTGCTTTGCGATAAAAAACAGTACAGAAATGATTTTATATCCAAGTCGAAAAAGGTAATATTCATTCCGGCACCATTTTGAACGAATGGTCGAAATCCCATCCGAATCACACAAAAACAACCTCGTATCGAAAACAGGAAATACCAGTTGGCATCGCGAAGCAAAGTAACAACATCAGATTGTAAAAAACAAAACGCAGGAGAGCTGCCGGTATATGACAACAGCAGCACCATCGCAGCAGCAGCACCAGCAGCAGCACCAGCAGCAGCACCAGCACCACCAGCACCACCAGCAGCACCAGCAGCACCAGCACCACCAGCACCACCAGCAGCACCAGCAGCACCAGCACCACCAGCACCACCAGCAGCACCAGCAGCACCAGCAGCACCAGCACCACCAGCACCACCAGCAGCACCAGCAGCACCAGCAGAGGCGGTGGCTGATCCACAACGAGCATTGGGACAGCTGCAGCAGCACCTCAAGGAGAGACTTTACAAAAATACCGTAGACAACAAAACGCTGCCTGACGACTAAAACATATGTTTTGGCTTCCCCTGCTGCTGCTGCTGCTGCTGCTGCTACTGCTACTGCTGCTGCTGCTGTTTCTCGCGCGTGCTTGCGTTCCTACAAGCCGCTTGCTGTATCCGATTGTGCTCCGCGATACATTGCCGATCTCGGAGCACATCAACAGAGAGTGGACTGCAGATTGCTTTAGGAGTACGGAGGAGACAGGCACTGCGGCAGCAGCAGCGGCGGCGGTGGCGGCGGCGACGGCGGCGGCCAGCTCCCCTTAGGAGTCTCAGACGCTGCTGTGTCGTGTGTCCGTTGCCACGAAGCGACAGAAGCGGTGTCTGCCGCATACCGTGTGCTTAGCGGGTGTGAACTTGAAAACTTCGGAGCAATGTGTAGACCAATCTTATGGACTGCTGAAGCACGAGTATACTTGGAGCGAAGGTCAGGCCAAATCGATCACTCCTTCCCAAACTTCGAGGCCATTTTGGGTAATGTTTTCTTCGTAAATCAGTCGGGGGGGGGGGGGGGGGGGGGGTGGTTGGAATGGATTTGAGGGTGAGTTTGTTCTTCGCAAAAACTTTTCGTTTCCCTGGCACAAATAGTAGAAGGGTTTACCCTCAGCTGTGGCCACACGTGTTTTCCTTCCTTCCCCCCGGTGCTTGCCCTCGGTGCATGTCGATGCATTGTTAAGTTTTGCCAACGCGCGCTCTCATACTTTCGGCGGCGTGGGAAGTCGCAGACAACAGCGGAGTACAAATTCCAATACTAGCCGAGGTTCAAGCCTTATTATACCGCAAAAGCCGGCAAAGGTACAATGCACACACTGGCCGATATTCAAGCCCTGCCGCAACAGCCAGCAAGGAGGACGGCCCACCGCTGACCTGCAGTCAAACCTGCCACAGAAGTGGACGCGCCTGCCCTAGTTCGTGGCGTTAGCTTCGTAGCAACTCGTGGCGATTGGGCTTGCGGTGCGTAGACGGGCTGTGGCACGAAATACCAGCTCCGGCTTCGTGATTAGTATTGCTGCTTTCCCCCCAAAACACTGTCGATGGTTTCCCTTCTTCCCGTATTGCCTCTTTCTCACCCGCTTGGTGAATAGCATTTAGTTTCCCCCCGGGGGAAAATGTTTTGCTGTTCTTTTCTTCTTTCCGTATTTTGTTATTCCCACACTATTATCTTGTTCCACACTATTCTCTTGTTTCCCGCATTATCTAAGCTTGTCACGAGATAAGCTACCCGTGTTCTAAACAAAAAACCGCGGTCACGGCTAGGTAGCCTTGGTTGGCATTCCAAGGTCTTTCGGAACCCAGAAACCCCACGAGACGCAGATAACCCCCCAGTCTCTCAAGCTGCGAACGCGATGCCTGCGGCAGCACCTGTTCTACACCGCTGCAATGCTCGCGGGGGGGGGGGGGGGTACTCATGTTGTGCACGGCCGTAGTTTTCCCCCCCCCCCCCTATATGAGCCATTAGACCCTCGCAATCCTAAACAATGCCGGGACGGAGGGCGCCGTTGGGTTATTCACAACCAGGCAGACATTGCTTCACCTAAGCGGCGAACGCCGTGACGGTATTGCGCGAAGTCGTTCATGGAGGGTGAGCTGCATCCTGCCTAAGAAAAGCCCGGCCTCTGAGGTGGACTTGATATGGACGAACGAGCTTCAATGAGTTAATTTAATTTCTGCGTGTGGCCACTTCCGGAGAAGCAATGGGTTTTAACATTAACTGCTCTCGCGACGCCTTACATATTAACACTACGTGTACGACCATTCCCCTTTGTGCGGAAACAAATGTTCTCCACCCGCACAAATGATCTAACTCGACCGCCAGCTTTTGGTGTACCGCCAAAAAAAGTAACAAAAACAAAACGGCCACCCTGGTTGTCCTAGCTCACGAGCGAGAGTGCGTGTTTTACAGCGTCGTTGCCAAACCGACCGCCAACCCCAACTATAGAATATATCATATATTAAGGGGGGGCGTACCTCATTGATTTGCTTGCCTTTAGTGGATTGCGACCATTGACCAGCTCGGGGAGGGGGGGGGGTACTCGACATGCATGCATGCCCGTAGTCGAATGACCATAGACCCTCGCACCCCTACAATACCAGGACGGAGAACGTCGGATTTTTCACCGACCAGGCAGACATTGCTAGCACCAAGCGCGAAGCGCCGTCTGGTGTTCGGCGAGTCGCATGAAGGGTGCCCTGCATCCTACTACTGCTAGGGCAGGGGTGGGGATGGTGGTGGTATATCACTGCCCCCATTGGTTGCCGTGTAGTTTTTTGTTTCCCAGAAGTGCGGTGCACGGGGCTGTTGACATACTAAACCATTTTAATCGCTTTCGACCCTCTCGAGCTGACACTGCAGGACTCGGCCCCGAATTCGCCACAGGTATTCCTATACTGCAGGCTCCTCCCACGGGACGGCGTCGCCGTCGGTTTGCATGGGGGAGGGATGACGATCAACAAAACAAAAGGCTAAGGCCTGACAGCATACTGCCATGTTGATAGTCCTGTGTTTGATAATAACATACCTCAAAGCTGGGAAACAGTTTTGAATGGATAGTGCTCGGGTTTCGAAGGGTATTACCGGTTTCCTCGGCATGTTTATTTTCTTGTTTTTGAGCGCGGGAGGGCCGGCGACGTTTTACCGCGCAAGGAATGTTTGCCACTTTCTCTCTTTTCGCCTGTAATAATATTAACTATGAGCGAGGCGAGCTAAGAGATGCACCGCCGCCAAAAAAGCAGGGGGGGGGGGTACTCAATTGTTGCTTGCCTTAGTCATTTGACCACTGACCACGCATCCCTTCCGAGACGGAGCACCGTTCCTACTCCTAATAAAGACACCTCCAACACTTGGGCACTCATTACGTTGTTTCCATATACTACAAAGAAACGTTTTGCTAATATTATCCCCTTCCTTTTTCGCCGCCTGTGGCCAGCATCTATCTCCTAAGATAGCGGCGCTATATGAGCTGAGTCAAGCCAAAAAATTATGTTTTATTTTATTTTAACCAATCTGCGACACATCAACAGATCTGATTACTAACAAACGCAGAAAAAAATGAGGACCAGCAGCGCAGAACAACACCGAGAGTCCCCTGGCGTCAGCGACTTCTTGTGTTGCTTTCAACAGCGCACACGGTTGAGGACGCTTATTCTCTTGCCCGAGAGGGAGTTCCTAGCGAGGGCTGCCCTACCTCATACCATATGTTACCTGGTATCATATCATATAACATCATACCATATATTATAGTATCATACCAGATAATATTGTGTTGTTGCCACCCCTAATAAGGCATTGCTCGCGCCCGGCGAGGGTAAAACCTATTATACCTGTATATAGCTGAGGCGCCAAATAAACAAGATACGACTTTTGTTTTAGTTTTTGTCTCCATCCCATGCATTATCTTCACCCTTCCTTTCTCTCTCCTTCCTAGTCGTAACTCAGATACGGGGTCACAAAGCAGGCTCTTCTCCCTCCCCCCCCCACCACGTACGGTTCTTGCCTTGATTTTTTTTGTCGCGAGAAGACTTCACTCAGCCCTTTCTTCCCTCGTCGAACTCGCATCGAACCGCGCAGTTCCGAATAAATATAAGGACCGTTTGGATGCAATGTAAAGATAGAAACGTTCCACACCTCGGGCAGATCGTCTAGAGATCATAGATTCCCACTAATATTAGATGATCTAGATATTTCAAGGAAGATCTACATCCGATCTTGTATGATCTAGCTCGTGTAGCCGGGTGGGGTCCGTATGAGCTGCGCGATCCTGCACTTGTTTCCTGGGGTTGGATCTGTACTCTGCAGATCTTGCACAACCTCTCCCAACGACAGGTGGGGAACTATTAATAGATGGCCTGTAGATCATGATCTGTAGATACATATATAATGATACATCTGTAGATGATCTAGATCGTTATATATCTGTAGATTATTTAGATCGTGATCTATCTGTAGATGATCTAGGTCGTGATCTATCTGTAGATGATCTATATCGTGATCTACCTGTAGATTGTGTAGATTGTGATCTATCTGTAGATGATCTAGATCATGATCTATCTGCAGATGATCTACATCATGATATATCTATAAATGATCTACGTAGATCGTGCTATATCTGTACTAGTAGATGATCTAGATAATGACATATCTGTAGATGATCTAGATCATGATCTGTCTGTGGGTGATCTAGATCAGGATCCAACTGTAGATGCTCTATCTGTCTGAGGTGTGAGTTTTTCGTTATACGTAAAGGGTGTATAATGTAAACATACCAACGGCGCTTGTTATTTTGGTACAGAGTGGAACGGGGAAGACACAACAAAAACAAAAAGAGCAATGCGTACGCTAGTCTTGAAATCACTATAGACTGTACAAGTACACCCCAAGATGAAAAAAAAATTAAAGTACCGCTGTGAACAGTCGTATACGCACCTCCTTCTGCTTCCCCTCGCGGGCTCTCTCGTCTGCTTGAAATAACTACCAACTACTGTACAAACCACCGAGAGAACAATAAAAGTACTGTCGTGTGAACAGTCGTGTGCGGACGGGCCTCTTTCTGCTTCCTTCTCCGGCTCTCTCGCCTGCTTGAAAGCACTTACTGTACAAAATCCCCAAGATTAAAAAGGAAAAGAAAAGTACCGTCGTGAACAGCAGTTGTGTACCACCCACCCCTTTCTGCTTCCCCTCGGGGTCTCTCGCCCGCTGGAAATCACAACTGTACAAGACACCAAGACAAAAAGAAAAGAAAATAAAAGTACTGCCGTGAACAGTCGTGTACCACCCACCTCTTCCTGCTTCCCCTCGGGATCTCTCGCCCGCTTTGCGGTTGTCCTCCCTCTCGAGCTCTTGCCGCCTCCATCGTCTTCCTCCTTGACACTGCCTTGACACTGACCGGGACCAAGCAGGCAACTTCTTGTTTCTTCAAACCTCCCCGGCTCCTGGCAACGTGGTGGCAAGGTGGCGAGACAAGGGACATCCAACCATTTAGCATCTCAATCGTTTTAAGGTTTTCACCGCGGAGGAAAAAAAACACGACGCTACGTACGAAACAAATACGGTAACGAATACAGAGTACGTACGCGACTATGATACAGCGTCAGCCGGGGGAAGGGTCGCGGGCTGCTAGGGTAGCTAGGGGATGAATGCTTCAAGGGTTTAATCGGGGAGAAAATTACGACGCTAAGTACGAAAAAAATACGTTAACGAATACAGAGTACGTACGCGATTACAATACAGCGTCAGCCAGGGGAAGGGTCGCGGGCTGCTAGGTTAGCTAGGGGACGAATGTTTCGACGTCGGCCTCAAGGTACGGCACACGCGAAGCATGGCCTATTCAGGCTCACCCTTGTGATAACACCGCACCTATCGTTATACTTACTGTGGTATTATACTTAATATATGCCAAGTATATTTACTGTAGTATACTTACTGTAGTATACTTACTATACTTAGTACGGGTTACATTTTTTGGGGCTCAGGTATACTGCACGTAGCGGCCACAACAACCAGAGGCTTGGTCGTACTCAATTAACCCCATACGAAAACACGAGCGTGCAGCAGCACAAGGGGCCCACCCCCACGCCGCGACGGCCTCGTACAGCTCCTGGAACTAATGTTATAGGCCGGCCGGCCGGCCGGCCGGCCGGTTGAAAAACAAAAAACACCAACCGACCAAGCAGTAGCCGATTATCGTATTCGCCATTTTTGGTCATCACATTTTCCGTCCGAAGCCCCTATATAGGGTGGGGGCCTCATATATTACAAACCTAGAAAGCGAGAAATGCCACGTGCGGGTTTCATCAACAATCTTCGACTCGGGTCACAAATAGGTACAAAATCCCTTCCGACCCTGCACTTCGGGCACACCCCCTATCATACCGGAGCAGTGCGAGGTGCGTCTTGCGTAGGAACGATGTTGCAATCGTCATGTAACTAAGGCTTTTTTTTCGCCCTCAAGTCCGAAGGGGATTAATAATTTCCTGACTAGTATATCAAGAGTATGAGTGTCACCATTTAGGCCCTCAAGTCCGAAGAGGATTGATACTTTGCGACTGCAGCCGCAGTAGTATATCAAGAGTATGAATGTCACCATCGACAGGTCGCGAGTGCCCCCCCGCTCTTTCAAATATAAACATCTACTCTGGCTGTGTATCATCCAGTGGTGGGACATCGTATCGAACGCTAAAAGTTGCACTGCATCACAACATAAGATACGTCGAAACTTTCGACTTATATCGTAGTGAACGCGTTTAGTGCGTTGCCCCTCTACGTATCCCATGGCATTGCCGAAACCGTTTTGAGGCTGAAACGGAACGAGCAGCTTCCGCGTATCGACCACCGAGACAGCAGTATTATTGATTCTAATTTTTTTGTCGGTGTCGTAGCGAAGCCGTCCACCACTACATCAGTGCATAGTATCAGTGTCACACTATTATATCAGACGCATGCTACGGTAGAGGTGTGCCATGTTTTTTCTGAGGCTCAGCACTCACTTGAGGAGCTCTATACTAATAGTACGTCAAAACCTGTTTTTTTTTAGGGAAATAAAAACTGTGCTATCCGCTGAAATGATCGCACGGTCTTCAAAATGAAAATGAGAAATATTGCAACCAAAAACAATGAAATTACGCCGATTTGGGGTTAAGGAGCCCAGTCATTCAGAAAAAAAAAAAACAGTCAAAAAGTGCTACCTCTATCGTAGCACACGCCTATGATACACCCCTTCCGGAAAGGAACTACTGGGGGTCAAAATCAAGCGCAGGGGGCAAAAATGGCTATAGCCTTTTTGCGGTATCAGCGCGCCACTACAAAGCAGTTTCTGTTTCAACGAACGCGACTTGTCTTACTTAGAAACAACAACACTTTTACGGGGGGCCATAACAGTAAGGGCCCGTTTTAACGAAGAAGGAAAAAAAAAACAATTTGGAAAAAATATATATTCAAATCCGCTTTTCATTGGTCAACACACGCACCAGCACCAAAGATTAGGATCTTGGGGGCATAATATTTGGTGCTGGTGCGTGTTTTGACCAATAGAAAAAGCGAATTTTAATTTCATTTTTTCCAAATTGAATTTATTTTATACTCGTTATTTCGGGCCCTAACTAAATACACTACCTACGGTACAAAAATAGCGATATGTTTACTAATTTTTACTAACAATGCTTGGTCCTATTTACTGTGGCCCTCCGCAACAGTAGTGGCAGTATGAACAGTCACGACGAGGGTCTTCCTGCCGTTACCATATAGGCCACGGTACCTTCAAAAACAAAAAAAAGGGTTAAGAAACGTTGGGCTCGGCGTATGCACGAAACATAAGACACACAACAATTTGCTGAAATCCGTGTAGGCTACCCCCTGCCGTGCAATATAACTGAGCCCGGCCCAAAATGCCAGGGCTCGTCGTGAGCCGTTGGTGCGGGCCGGGCCGGGCCGGGCCGGGAAAATAAATTTGAAAGATTGATGGGCAGGGCCGTGAAAATTTGACAATGTGATGGGCCGGGCCGGGCCGGGCCGGGCCGAGGCCCAGCATCCAAGCAACTGATGGGCCGGGCCGGGTCGGGCCAAGGGCCATAATCTGATAAATTGATGGGCCGGGCCAGGCTGCAGCGTGTCATGTCCAACTTTGATGGGCCGGGGTGCGGCCCATGATATGTGGTGCTTCGACAAGCGCCTCGGCGCGATAGCTCTTCGCCTCTGCCGTCTCTGCTGCTCACAGCGAGAACCAACATCCACTCCGCTTCGTGGCCCTTGTGAAAAATCTTTGATCAAAGTCTTGGTGCCGTCGTGGGTGTACCGAGGAGTCTTCTTGCCGTCTTCCCGACGCAGGCAACATCTTACCGTCATTCCCATGGCTCGGTCCGGACAGAACCGCCGTTAAAAACACGCGAAGTAGGCCAAGACAGGAGGGGACATGTTCCGGCCGAAAGTTGAAAGTTGCAACGACGTTCACCTTCGTGTGTTAAGTGTAACCGGGAAGGAGGACGGACTGCTGCTGTATCATGGGCAGCCCCCATTAAAATATCACAGGGTTACCTTTGCTCCTCTCAGATGGCAGGTCGATAGCAGCAGCAGGTGTTGCAGTAGCATGGGGAGCCTCCGCCAGACGATCACTGGGGCTACACTTGCTCTTCTCAGGTGACAGGTCGATAGCAGTAGCAGCAGGTGTTGCATCAGTAGGTTCTGCTGCTGCTGCTGCTGCTGCTGTTGCGTAAGGACGTGGTGTTCCACCAGCCGGCGCGGAAGCCCTCGGACCGTGCCATCCGTGGAGCGGAACTGTGCCGGGTAGCGGGTAGGCGTACATCGTGGGCCGGAAGCACTATGAGCAAAAACAGACGAAAAGCAACTACCAGGTATTAATAGTACGGAGGACCGTAGTAAACACGACCAAATATTGTTAGAAGAAAAGAGGGAAATATATAGGTGTTTGTGTGTGCCGTGGGTCCTATTTCCTATGGTCCGTCGTAATAACAGGTACCACTCCGGATGGGAATATAAGGAACGTTGACGTTTTCATGTGAACACCCAATGGTCCTTTATTTTCGTCCGAGGTGGCAATATAAAAAAAAAAACACGTCGTCCACCTTTTTATTACGAAACAACACATGGGCCGGCCCATGGTCCGGCCTGTCAAAAATCCACGGGCCAGCCAACGGAAACGGCGGGCCGGCGAGTATAGAGCCCGTATCTCGTGGGGCTCGTGCCAGTGGCATGGGCCGGACCGGGCCGAGATAATGTAGTATTTGATGGGCCGGCCGGTGAGAGTTGGAAAATGTGATGGGCTGGGCAGGGCCGCGGCCCATCCTCTGAAACATTGATCGCCCGGGCTGGGCCGGTCAGCCCGGCCCGCCCCAACCCCGGGCCGGCCCACCAGCGCCGGCCCACGACAAGCCCTGCAAAAAACAGTAAGAACTTGTGTCGCGTATTTTGCATACTATACTTGGTGGATACTGCCAGGTATGGTAAATGAGCATAGGTTGGCGTTTCGGTTCCAACGTTCCCCGTTTCTTAGCTTCAAGGTACATACTTCGTGAAATACATGGACTCGAGAAAGGCGTGTGCCTCGTCTTCGATGCCTCGCAGCAATCTTGGGGGGTCCTGGCCTTTTCTGGTGCTTTTCGTTTCGTGCGCGCCATCTCAGTGTCAAAGCGAAAAAAAAAACGAATCCAGGTACCAAAAAGGGTGAAGGGTTTTGTGGATCACAGTGTTCCGTGTCACAAGGATTCAGTGGCTCCGTTTAGAGAGAAGGCAGACATCGGGATTCCTGTACTGGTGGATCAAAGTCACAGTGTTTTTGCGGCTCACTTTGGCGAGAAAGAACTTTTCGGGAGTCGCGTGTTGGTGTCAGCAAAGTAATCGTGCTTTGGTGGCTCGCTTTCGAAGCCATGTACACGAAGAGAAGGGTACAGAGCTATTCTGCGTCATGTCAGAGCCATACTGTTGAAAATATTGTATTTAAAAAAAATCATGAAAATAAGCTGCAAATTAGCACGAGTCCATAGCTTTATACCCCCTTTTTGCACGTTTTTGGACCCAAAAACTTCATAGGCCTAACGGGAACGTAATTACCCTGTTCCCGCATTTTTCAAACACGTCAGATTAATTGTTGAAAAGGCCCACCAAGAAACCAGCAAACGTTTGGCGCAAGCCATTGATATTGTTACATCGATGATGTAGCCACTCTACTATCCAAAGTAGAATCTACATCAATTTTTAATAAATATATTCAAGCTCAGGCGCCTGGGCGTGAAAAGTACCTTCGAGTTCACGAAAACGCCTCGTGCGTCGTTTCTGGTCGCTTACGGCTGCAGCCTGGCGCACCCCCAGATACCCTCACACACCCAGATACCAGCGTGCCTCGATATTGCGGGCTCCTGGTTGCTTGTGAAGAGCTGCAGTTGCCTGCAAGTGAAGTGAACTGCAATCGTTCATGTGGGGCTCAATTTTTCCGCTCATTTCGTGCACCCCAAAATCTCGACCGCTTTCGACGACTCAAAACACCCCAAAGTCGAGGTGTATGTAGGCCTCTGTCGAGAAAGCGCACTCTTAATTCGTAGGCCAATCTGAATAGAATCGCAAGCTGCTGTAGACGAGATATGTACCAAACTGCTGTATCAATCGCTCTCTGTTCAGACACGAACCAGCCGAAGGTCTGCACACGGCGTGTAAAAATAGCGACTGGATGTCATGCTCCGATCAAACATCTAGACGTTAGAGTCACCCGGAAACCCGGGATTGGGGGGTGGATAAGGATCCTGCGTGGCCTGAAAAATTATTCGACAGAGTGGTCAATTGCCATCTTCAAAAAGGAAATTGGGTATAAGAAACAACAGCAAAAAAAGGGTAACAGGAAGAGAAACAGTCATACTGTATAAGACACAGAAGCGACCGACGTCTACCCAGCATACCTGGTGAGAAACGAGGCCACGCCGGAGCTTGGAACGTAAAAAACCACAACCTTTCGTCAGTGCTGCCGCCAAGAAGAATTATTTGAAAACACTAACGGTCGGGTCGAAGTAAAAATCTCCTCGTGTGCTGTCAAAGCCCGCAAATACACACCCGTGAGCCCGTGCGGTCAACATGTTCGAGAGATGCTCTCCGTGTTTTCACTCATCCGTGAGATGCAGTTTTTGCGATACAAAAACAAGAAACAGTAAACGCTGAAAACGATCGAATTTTGGCGGAGAAAACGAGAAACCAAAATACAAGAAACTAAACGTAACTGATGCAGGCACACAAAATACCGGCAAGACTTTGAGCTTGGACGCCAGGTTGGCGTTTCTTATTTCTTAACACCTGGCCCCCACTACTGTACAGTAGAGGTGTACCCCGGATGGTCGAAACCCGGGTACCCGGCGGCCCGGGTACCCGGCGGGTACAACCCGGATGGCAAAACTCGCGACGGGTTCGGGTCTGACTTGAAACCCGCGGGTTTAGGGCGTGATCAATACCCGGGTACTCGGCGGATTCGAGTACCCGGGTACCCGTATGTTTGACATGCCCCCCTTCACGATATCTCTAGAAACCTTTCAAATCGACAGAAAACGGGGTGCCCAAGGCTATTACAATTCAGAGCTGAATATTCCAAGAATATATTGAGAATATTAATATCAGGGATGCGTATTTCCTCACCCGGAACCCAAAATTTTCCGGGAAACAGCCTTTTTCAGCCTTTCCTAATTTTTTCCCCTATTTCCTCTCATTCGAGGAAAAAAAGGCGTAATTTTTGGGAGGGGACAAACATTATCATCCCCGGGTGGCCCATGCACTACATAAAGCACAGGTATAAGATTCGTTCAGGCCTCCGGACAGTCGTTTTCGATCATTTTTATTCTACACTATACCGGTACCTGCACCAGGTACACATAGTAGTAGTACCAGTTGTGCACAATGCAAGTACTTGATTGAGTAAATGTGTATGTATGTTCATCGGTTTTCAATTGATTTTTCACTTGTTCGCGTCCTCGTTGATTTCGTCCTGCAGCCATTTGATACTGGAACGATAGGACAACTGCCGCGTAGTGCTGATAGCGATCTCTCGTGTACGAATATACTTGTTGTGTCGCGAGGTAAATCATCAGCACAAAGCGCGAATCAGGAAGTTAGCAGTTACAGCGCTGCTTCGTACGCGTGTAGCGATCGCGACCTTATCCACTAAAACTGTAAACATGTAAAAATGGACGCTGGACGCCTCAACGAAATCCCAGCGTCCCAGCTGCATCTGCGCCGAGTGCATCCTTTCCATTCGAATATGTTAGCTGATACAGGGGTGGTCGAATTTTTTTTTTTCGACATCTCACAGAATTTTTTGTTCGTTGGGGGGGGGGGTTACTAAAACCAAGTGAAAAAAATGAACATAAAGGATAATTTTTTTTCCATTTTCTTACTTCATCATGTGATCACAACGGTTGCAACGGTTTTCTATTCCGACCTCTGGGATCGTGGTGTGTCGTTTTCTCTTTTTTTCGGGCGCCCCTCGGCTGATATGTATGATTTTATTATACTTCGTATATTATTAATATTAAATAGTACATTCCTTCAATGATTCCGCTCGCCATAACATCCAATACCTCTGTAGGATATCGGTGTGATATAGGAGGGGCCTGTGGGCGCCTACGTAGCGCTCTGCGCTGCTGCACAGCTTAGCACCGTTTTACAAAAAAAACCCGTGGGTTTTCATTCCATATGGAGGCGTTATTGTCCCGGGGATAGGGGACGTGAAGAATTTCCTCTGAAAAAAAATATTACCTCGAGCCCTATTAATTTCGGGGAATTACCGCCACCGGAAAATACGCATCCCTGATTAATATTCATACCTTTTGTAGTACGGTTTTTCCAGAAAGTTTCCACTGTTACTTTTCATAGCATACGCTTGCTCGTTAAGTTGGTACCAGGTATCATCGATATCCTTTGAGTTTACTATCATACCGGTGTATAGGCTTTCATGTATTTTCCTTGTGCCATGACACCTGCTCGACATGGAGACCTAAAAACGCCACCTACTATGGCACACATACTGTCAATCTGTCTTTCGCTACCTGGATGTGCTCAGTTTCAGCAAGCATAGGATGTGGGTATAGCGTACGACTACGTAACGGCTTTACAGGTGTAAGGACTAACGAATACCCGGCGCTCTGTTACCGTTGTTGATGGTTCTATTAATAACAGTTATCGTTTCGAAATAAAATCGGAGTACGCACTGTAATCCGCGTGTGGCACCCCTTGGTGGCCGTAAACGAAAACGAAAGCGGGTTGTCCGGGTACCCGGGTTCACCCGGGTACTCGTTGAACCCGTCTGGTTTCGTCTGGAAATCTAGGTTTACCTGCCACGGGTTCGGGTTTCACTTTCATAATTATCCGAGTTGTTGTTGTTGTTGTTGTTGTTGTTTTTCTTCACATTAAACTCGTTTCAGTTGCTAATCCCTATAGTCTGATCTAGCAAGATCACGGCCCGTGGTCACAAAAGTGCTAGAGCCATCAGAGAATCCTAAAGAACACGTACACTTAGCAGGGAAAGGATACACAAGTCCGAAGAGGTACACCTAAAATCCCTACAGCATGTTATGCGTGTCCAAAACTGAACTACACGCCCGCAATCTCCATTCGACTACAGCAGCATCGCCCCCCCCCCCCCCCTCCCACTCTTTACCAATGAATTTGCCGACTACAGCGTAACTACTGTCTGAAGTGCTGTCTGTACAAAAACAAACGGTAGGCGTGGGAACAAGATGGAGCACGCAGCTGCTGTCTGAAGTGCTGCCAGAATGACAGTCCGCGGGCACACAGTGAAAAAGAACAGCCAACCAAAGCCATCACGTCAATTGACAATTGCCCGAATCTATCCTGAACGTCTGTGTTAGGCACAGCATTATAAACATCGACACTGATTAGGAATCGTTCCACATTGAAGGGGTCTTCCACGATCAGGCACACAATGAAGGCACCCGGGGTGTCCGCGCCATCTCTGCCGCGTCTCTCTACAAAACCAGTGACGTCATCCACACCGACCCAACAACAACATTCGGGGGAAAAAGCGAAGAATTTGTCAACAGAAAAACAAAAATGTTCGTCCGTCACGGGTCGATGTCGTCCGTGCTCCGGATCGCTTCTCCTGTGCGCTGCTGTGCTGCTGCGCCGGCGCGCTGCTGTGCTGCTGCTCAGGCGCGCCGCTCCGGTGCCGCTCGGCCAGTCCTAGCACGACCACACTCGACCCGCTCCGTCCGTACACGCTCTCGTTGCTGTCCTTCCCAGTCGGCTCCTCGCTTTCTCTCTCGTTGCACTCAGGGTGCTTGGTCTGAAAAATAAAAATTCTCGCGCTGAAGGGATTGACCAGTCCAACAACAGCTCGTCGCCACACGCTCCCTCCTCCTTTGATGGCGAAGCCAGGTTACTGAGACAGTACAGCTCCCTCTAGCAAACATACCTAGGGCTGTGTACGTAGTGTCCGTCCACCTTTCTGATGGCGTCTGCCTCCGCGCACAAAAGTGAGATGGACATTGCTGTCTACACCGACGGCCAAAAAGGCCCGTGCATCTGGACTTTTGCGCCTGACGCACCAGTGCCGATCCAACTCTACCGCTGCACACGCTTCGCGGCGGGTGCGCAGCAGCAAGAAGGTATCGGTCCGCTTGAGGGTGAGTCTAGCCTTGCTCGCTAGAAAGACCCCCCCCCTCGCTATGGGCCATGCCAAAGCATAGACCTTGCCGAGGCAGCGAGGGGAAAAAGGGAAGGTGTACGCGTTTGTGACGGGTACTCGCCGGGGTACACCTCTACTGTACAGTGCAGGAAACCTAATAAGAAACAGGATAATCAGAAATCCAGGCTCAGATTACGAGGAAAATAAGAAATTCGGCATTCGTTATCTTGAAATTAGTGTAGAAATCACCCTCTTTCAAATAAGAAATCCAGCCTCGACCAGAGTTCCTGTTTCTTATTTCCTGTACTGCTGTACAGCAGTAGCAGTTGCAGTTGCGAGTACCAGGTATGTAGTACGAGCAGCTTTGTCTCGTGGTTTGTGACCACAGAGCTCAGGGCTTGTAGACTATCTCTACTACTTCCGGATCAAGCATCAGCATGGACACTGGATGGACTTGGATGTCGATGCGTACATACTCGTCGAAAGAGCGAAGAACACACAACACAAACGCTTGAAATCAACATGCGGTGCAACTCTCACCTGCCGGTCTTGCGTCTTTTGCTCATCCCTTTCCGTGCCTATCTCAGTCTTTCAGAGAGTACCGAGCAGCGCCTTTCGTCCAACTTTAGGAGTATGCAAAATGCGCGCTGTACGTTGTGTGCTGCCAACTGCAGAGCTGGTGTACGCTTGTAGACGAGCTTCGCCAAAAACTGGGAGTTGCACAGTTCACGAGACGATACTCTGCCGGGGATAGGGGAACATGGTACGACGCGTGCAGCTGAGCTCGCTCGTCATGTGTATTCGTGGCGTGGGCTGGTGAGCTATGAAGACACCTACAGGAAGAAAACGCAAGACTGGCAGGTAGCCCTTGCACCACGTGTGGTCCATCTCGCTAAGAAGCTAGCGTACTACTCCGTTCTGTTTCCAAATCTAGGCCCCCGGTTTATCTTGCGGTGGATATCTTCTTCTGCTTTGCTGCTTGTGTCTCCCAGGGTATGGTTGGTGAAACTCGGGTGAAATGTTGCGCTGTTGCACCATTTTCCCCAGAAATCGGTGCAGCGCACCAAAAAACATAGTAGATGTGCGGCTTGTCGCACACGCGTTTTCACACCCCGCACCGTTTTCTGCCGGAGGCCGGCGCAGGCCCAAGAAAATGTGCGAGGTCTAATAATTGACCTAGAAGCCGATTTTTTTGGGGGGTGTCTGTTCACGCCGCAGGCGACCTGCTTGCTGCTGTTGTTCTTGTTTGGAGGGGGGTTGAGTTGTCGGAACCGTGGAACACAGACAAGGACGACCATAAGTCGCAAGAGCCCAAGCTTGGGATTGCTCTCCCGAGGTAAGGGCACAGGCAGCTCGCATTGCGGAACGGTTCTTCCCGTCGGTGCGAATCCCGTTCGAAAACCAAACAAAACCGCGAGTCATCTTGTACTCGCACACTTTCCTGCCCGAACCAAGATGCGAACTTTTTTCAAACCCCAAGTTCGGAATCCGTGAATACAGGAGTATAGCAGGACACGTATGCACGTGAAACATGAAAACGAGCAATAAGAAAGGCAGGCCGAGATTTTGCAGGACGAATAAGAAATTATGGAGTCGTTATGCTGAATATAGTGTTCAATGTACCAATTCTCAAATAGGAATCTAACCTGGATCAGATTTGCTGTCCCTCATTTGGTGTCCTGTACTGTTTGTGTAAGTCGCTGTACTCGTAGGACGAAGCATCCCATTGTCGCGATCCCACGGTCCTCATGAACGATGTGCTTTGTTATCCCCTTGTCACCGCCTTGTCAGGAGCCGGGGAGATTTTGAGGAGGACGGTGGTACGTCCCTGGTCTCGTCTGGTTTGAAGGCGGAGGCCGATGGCAACGATGACAACTCGGGAGGAGGGGCTGCCGCCACCCGAACGAGGGGGGCGACCGCCAAGCGGGCGAGAGGCCTCGAGGAAAACCAGAACGAGGTTCGTACGGCACTACTTTGTACGGTGTACCGGTACCGGTATGGTTCAATCATTTCAGCGAATGGCGTACGCACGCATTTTTGCTTGTATTGTTAGACACTGCACTTTTACTTTCCAGTTCATCTCGTGGGCGGTTGAGCCTCAGCGGCTTCCTGGGCAAGCCGTGGTCACCGGTGTCCTCCCCTCTATCAGAGTGCATTGCTGTGCCCCAACCGCCAAGATGTCAGGAGACAGGACTTTCAACCCTTGACAGACGGCAGGTTTGCCTTGACATGCCGTGACTGGCACCAAACTACCAGGTTTTAGTGTGGAACACTTCGGCCCTACACCCTCGACAGCGCATGTTTTGCCTTGCTTGACATGTCTCCCGACACCTTCGCAACCAAGCAGTACGAAATGTAGTGTTGCTTGTACGCTGCATTTTCACACAATGTCCTTGCAGTATCTATCGTCTTGCCACAACAGCAGTACGACTATATTGGTCTCGCAACAGAAAAAAAAGACCGTACGTTCTCGTGCTTCCGGCCATCCGTTTCTGGTGTTGGGTGCGAAGTTGACCTCACCTATCGGGCCACGGCAACAGAGCGCATGCAGGGTCTAGCGCTTGGATACTGAACATTGGAGGAGTACACACGCGGATATGAGATAGGGTGGCTCTCGGTAGAAGTTCGCGGAACTGGATACTTGTAACTCATTAACTGCGTACGCTGGTGAAGTGTAGACGTTGTCGCTGACACGAGCTCGCTGACACGAGGTTGCTGACACGAGGTCGCTTAAATAGCACTAGGTCTCGGTGTTGTTCTGCGCTGCTGCTGCTGCTGCTGGTGGTGCTGCCGCAGCCGCTTATCTTCTGCGTGATATTTTAACTACTGTAGACATTTTGGTTTGTCGCGATCGGTTTGACGTACAGTTTGCACGCAAACTAATCCCGAGATTTTCCGTCGGATAGGCACGAATCGCCGACTCCACCCAGCTGCGAGCGGGTTAAGGCAAACTCGTCGGACCCTTGGCAAAAGCTTGCCATGTCATGAAAAAGCTTCGAACCCGGGTCCTGTACGAACTTCCATTTGCTACGGAAAACTCTAAAATATTGGATGGACTGCTCCTGACTCGTAGGGAGAGTATTTCGAAGTCTCCCTCGAGGTGCACCCCGCTGAAATGGTGCAAAAACAAAAAAAGTCGGAAGTTTGAAAGACTGGTCCAATCAGCACAAACATGCCTTAAGCCCACATGTTTTGTCCCCAGATGTGTGGGCGCGATTTTCAGCCTTATAATCGTGTTCGCCTAACCTAGCAGCCCGCGTTGCGCGTTTTGTGGCTGATGCTGCTCTGTTCGCCATTTTTTTCCCGTAGTTGTGTCTGTTCTCTCTCAAACCCCCCAAAAGGTTAATGTACATAGGATTCTACCGGACACTATACTGTTTTCGCGGGATATTGATTCAGCAGAATTTGTCGAGAGCTCAGTTGGTTTTGTCAGGTGCCTGCGTGCGGTACTTCTAAGTCTTGCCCGCGTCATAAGATTTCGCAGTTTATGTACTACGTACTGCAACTGGAATAGCCCGGAAAAACGACTTCTGGGGCTGTCTACTATTAATAATAGCAACCATCCAGACATTAAATTTCAGAGACTGCATATTATCGGGCATGTCCCGAAGTAAGTATTGTGGTTTTTGTGGCTGGTGCCGGCTGCCGAATTACACCAGGTGTAAAGGGAGCGCCTACCTTACGCGGTTCATCTGCGACGGAACAGGCCTTGCCCTTGGCTTGAAACATGCGTGTGGAGCTTGCTTGTGTACTGTCACGTTTTGTTTTAGATTCCAATCCAGCTCAACTCGTAGGAGGTTGAAACCCTAACGGCCTTCCTTCTGGGCAATATGTAATCCAAGGGGCTGCCCCTCCCCTCTAGTGACTTTATCGTGCTGTTTTTATCGAGCAGCAGCGATCCCATTGCTCGTCGATTCGCATCGGATTTCGCCATCTCGCGCCCTCGCACTGTCGGCGGCGGAAGAAGATCCACAAAAAACGACCCAGAAAAAGTTATTGTGTATAACTACACCGGCTAAGATTCGCACCCCAACTCAACCGCCAGAAAGGATCACAGCCTATCGCTGACCCACGGTCAAGTCTAGTTCCGTTCACAGTCGGTATTCAAAGAGGCCAATATGATAGACTGGTATTTGCAAGGCCCAAGTACAAACTGACAGCTTCAATCGGTCGAAAATTGGCAATTCATCTTTCGATCCGGTGTTTTCCGAGCCCCAAAGGGTCGGTTACACAATTCGTCTAGCAGATCCCCTCGCCCACTCCTACTCAATCGGGGGGTACAGGGCAAGAGCCTGTGGGTATCCCCCGGGGCAACGCTTCACAGCACGATTTTGCCGCACGAGAAGGTTCCCGGTGAAAAATTGAATCAGTTGCACGCAGGAGGGGTACGGTCCCATCCCCTGTTCAGAACGCCTAATATATACTACATCTCCAACGTATCAGGGACGAAGACGGCGACCTTC
This sequence comes from Saccharina japonica, assembly GCA_008828725.1. Taxonomy (NCBI): domain Eukaryota; class Phaeophyceae; order Laminariales; family Laminariaceae; genus Saccharina; species Saccharina japonica. The sequence continues at coordinate 468,848 of MEHQ01001723.1, read as the reverse complement.
GGGGACGATATACACCACCCCGCACGGTGTGGAAACCCCAGCTCGAAGTACACTGTTGGCTGGGGTTCGCGAAGCCAGCGGTCCCGAGGGGAGATGCGGTAGCATCCCTGCATCATAACTCTTCCATATACGATCTACAACTCAACTATTCATAATCGGGGACAAAAACCGGTGACCCCCTGGGACGACACCGCCTCTCATAGTTTGGGGGCTTCAACCCCGGGTACACCATTGGCTGAGGTTCGGGAAGTCGGCAGACCCTGCCGAATGGGGGGCACACAGGCTCAGCACGCTCCTCAACTATATCTTATCGTATCTTACAGCTAGTAGTCTCGTATAGTAACAGCTTGGCACTGGATGAGTTACATAATTCAGCACCCATCGACTGCAAGATCCAGGTCGCTATCAAGTAGGCGGTGCGGTGGTTTAGCAAAAGTTGTTTCTTCGGAGCGGCAGAGCTCCAAGTATCGTCGTCAAGAAATCTTTGGCGCCAATTCTAGATCTCTCTCCGAGACACTGTCCACAAAGTCTTCTACGTATTATGATCGACAACTAGGAACCACTGGATTCCCCGGGCATCCATCCTGAATGGAGAACGCTGTGGAACTGCGCCTGGGTTTCCACTCCTAGTGTGCTGACATTGTATTTTCAGTATCTATCGGTTTCGGAGAGGACCTCCGTTATCTGCTGTAGAGCTGTCCACCCTGAAGAGACACGCCTTCCACGCCTGTGTGCGTTGAACGATTTGGAGACGAAAGCGGCGACCCCGTGAGACGATGCCGTGGGTTTCTCAGTATGTACGTGTGTATTATCCACGGGCTTCGCTTGGCCTATGTAGCACAATGAAAATGAACAAGACGTGCGAAGAGCAGCGAGTGTTCCCCTTGTAACAATGCCATTGTAGATATGAAACTCGTACGTGCCTGGCACATCGTATCTGGCAAACAAAAGACGTGCGAAGGGCGCCGAGTGTTCCCCTTGTAACAATGCCATTGCGGATATAAAACTTGTACGTGCCTGGCACATCATATCTGGCACACATATGTAGGTATCCCACGTTCAAGGCTTCTTGCACTGGCGCTGTACGTATCGGCAGATTGCCGTGGCTTTCGTCACGTGTATACTCGCATGTGAATACGTAAAGGTTAATGTGTGTTACAGGGCCACAGTCAGGGAAGTTGCTGTTATTGTTACTGGGATTTATGCGGACGTATCTTTCACAGTTTTTCGAGTCTTCGAACGTATTCCGCCAATCGAGTCAATGGGTGTCTGTTAGAACGAACATTTTGCAATCGGAATCCAGAAGCCTAAACGTATTTTCCCGTTTGTGGTGGGGAAACCCCCACAAGGCTCTGCTTCTTTTTTTCTGTCCCAAAACCCTCCCGACGTACGAGTAGCAAACAAACCGTAGGTGTTCGCACACAGCAATCACCGCCGCGACGATTCCTCGCCTAATAGGGTACGGATCACCCTATACCTTCAAGACTGTATGTTCCTTCGCTCTGAGCGTCCTCGCTGGCAAGTTTGAGGGCAGTACGTGCTCTTGTGTCTGCAAGTCTTGCCTGGGGCGTAAAGCCTGGTGCATTTCTGTCTCAATGTTTTGCTAGACAGAAATATGGGGTCCTGTTTTGTCTAGCAAAGACAGTTAGCACAGAAACGGAGAAGGCCTCACGTTCCGAGCGAGACCTCTATAGACACAGGCCACCTACGGCCCTCAAACTTGGCAGCGAGGATGCTCAGAGCAAAGGGGCATACAGCCTTGGAAGTTTGAGCGTGATCCGTGCTCTGTGAGGTGAGAAATCGTGGCTGCGGTGGCTTCTGGGCGCCAAAAGCTCGTTTTTCCGTGAGCCGCGTCCGAAAATGGTCCATCACTACCGATGGCGCTGCTCGCGGGTTTTCGTACGATGAAGGGATTATCTGTTTTTTTCTGGATTCCGATCCCACAATACTCGGCCTTACCATCTTTTTCCGGACCCAATATATTGTGGGGGTATTAGTACTTGATGCCTACGAATAATCCTCACCACAACTGACTTCGGGGATTGCCTACCAATCGAAGTTGTCGGCCACAACAGATTCAGCCATTACGCTTCAACATACTGTTGCTTCTACAATCCCGGTAAATTTGGAGGGTGTTTGTGAGTGCAATTGTTTTTCTGTATCACTTCAGGGAGTGTCGAATATACATACTGAAGTTATCGACGGCAGTAACACCAAGTGGATATCGCTATGGAGTCATTCCGGGCCATTGAGTTTTGTTACTCGAGAATCACGCATTACTGCAGGCGACGCTGTGGATAAAATAACCGATAATACTCCTATCAACAATACACACCTCTAGGATAACCTAAACATTGCACACCTCTGGTAGCCTATCTCTTGGATAACGCTGTTAGACATTGCGGAGCCTAACATACCGGCTTGGCTGTGACCTAACATAGTGTTAGCGCAGGAGGGACAATCGCGAAAAGAGGTAACAAAATGTCACCTGGAGATTCACGAACGTGTTCACGCGAAAACCTTGTGTTTCTGCTCGATCTCGTCATCTCTGGTATGGTACGATTGTGTTATACCGTGGCAAGTGCGTGCATTATGACTGCGTTAGGATGCTTGTACTTTGTCGCCCGAACATGCACAGAGCGACCCTCCGATAAGGAACAGGGTTATTTGCTGAAGTTGCCTTAGGGTCGGATCAATTGACACTTGACGTACACCAGCAACGTTTCAGTCGGAGCTGGTCACGATGTAACACTTGTTAGGACGTTGGTGGCATGCCAAGGGGGTCTCCCAACATTATGTCACGATCAATCTGTATTTACAGATCCAATTTTAATGTTATGACATTGTGCTTCCATTGCCCGGACATAACATAGTGTCACTACTCTGTGCTACCGTTGGAGTTGAAACTGTTTTAACATTGTGGTACCGTGTTGCCGTACTGGTCTTCCCAGAGATCTACAACAGATGCCCACGGAATCATCACTGGAGCTGTGAGTTGGTACCAAGGTGTGTACATAACGCCAATTTTCCAGCGTCTGGCGCATATCAACCATGTATTGCTTGTCTCAACGTGGCGAATATTCACCTCCACGAGAGCCTTAAACTTGTGGCTTTTTACAGCCGAGCACAGCTCAGTCCAACATATCCCTGCTGTATCCACGTTCTTTTCTGCGGTCGCTCCAGGCATCTAAACAACATAAATCGGTGTCAAGAAAGAGGCATTGCTCGCCCAGGCGGTCGAAGGTCAAACTCGAGGGTAGCCAGGTGCCTGTGCGCTGTACGAAGCGTGCCAAGAAGGCCAGGAATGCCAAGGCTGGCGTTGGTTTCAAGCGTTGCTCACATGACTCCTGCACAGGGCGGGCAACGTTCAATGTTGAGGGCAGCAAGGCGCCGGAACACTGCAAGAAGCATGCTGAGGAAGGCATGGTGTACGTCCGCAGTAGAAACCTTTGCTCACACGCCTCCTGCATGAAACAGTCGACATTCAATATCGAGGGCAGCAAGACGGCGGTCTACTGCAAGCAGCATGCGAAGGATGGCATGGTGAACGTCCGCGATAAGCGTTGCTCAAATGCCGGCTGCAAGAGTCGACCAAACTTCAATACCGAGGGCAGCAAGACGGGGGCGTACTGCAAGCAGCATGCTAAGGATGGCATGGTGAACGTCCGTGATAAGCGCTGCTCGCATGACTCTTGCGAGACGCGACCCGCGTTCAATGTCAAGGGCAGCAAGACGGCCGTGTACTGCAAGAAGCATGCTAAGGACGGCATGGTGAACGTTTATGCTAGGCAGTGCTCACATGACACGTGCACAAGGGCGGCCACCTTCGGTGTCGAGGGCAGCAAGACGGCGGCGTTCTGCAAGCAACATGCTGAGGACAACATGGTTTACGTAGTTAACAAGGTTTGCTCGTATGACTCTTGCGAGACGCGACCGACGTTCAATGTTGAGGGCAGCAAGACGGCTGCGTACTGCAAGCAACATGCTGGGGAGGGCATGGTGGACACCTATCACAGGGTTTGCTCACACGACTCCTGCTCTAAGCAACCTATCTTCAATGTCGAGGGCTCCCAGACCGGTGTGTGTTGCAAGCAGCATGCTGAGGATGGTATGGTGAACGTACGTGATAAGCGTTGTTCGTATAACTCCTGCAAGAGGCAACCGGCATTCAATGTTGAGGGCAGCAAGACCGCGGCGTACTGCAGGCAGCATGCTGCAGATGGTATGGTGAACGTCCGTACCAAACAATGCTCGCACGACTCCTGCACAAGACCACCGACGTTCGGTGTCGAGGGCAACAAGACGGCAGCGTACTGCAAGCAGCATTCCGAGGACGGCATGGTCGTCGTCGTTAAGAGGAGGAGTTGCGCGCATGAGTCTTGCGAGACGCGACCGACGTTCAACGTCGATGGCATCAAGACGGCGGCGTACTGCAAGCAACATGCTCTGGACGGCATGATTGACGTCGTCAACAAGCGTTGCTCGCATGACTTTTGCGAGAGGCGACCGACGTTCAATGTCGAGGGCAGCAAGACGGGGGCGTACTGCAAGCAGCACGCAACGGATGGCATGGTGAATGTCCAGCCTAAGCGGACCTCCCATTGCGGCGTGCCCAACGAGCTCCAATACCAGGAAGAGCAGCAAGGCGACGGTGTACTGCACCTGCCCAACGAGCTTCAAGACCAGGAGCAGCAGCAAGGCGACGGTGTACTGCACCTGCTCAACGAGCTTCAATACCAGAAAGAGCAGCAAGGCGACGAAGAGCAGCAAGGCGACGGTATACTGCAAGCAGCATGCTAAGGAAAGCCCAAGAACACCACCTACAACTAAGACACCACCGTCTTGCACAAGTTCGCATCGCCATCGCCCGTGCAACCCGAAATGTCTAACCGAAGCTCTGAGAAAAACTCCAAAGACCGTCATCGTTCTGAGGACAGTCATCGCCAGATGACCTGAGGACACGTCACTACCAGAACACCTGGGGACGCTCATCATCCGACGGCCTAGGTCTGCCATACTCAGACGACCTGTACATTAAGTGGTACTAAGTAGTCTATGGTGTATAGCAATCGCACGACGTTTCATCCTTATCGGATGAATGGCCTACCAGGGCGCAGCATGTAGAAGACATCCCGTGTACAAAATTTGAAGCAGATATATTTTGGGGAATTTTACGTTTTATGTACTTTTAAGCAACGACACAGAGGGCTACGAGCTGATAATCGATCGCCCGGCCCCTACAGCCTGCCTGACAGGTCGGAATTAAACATGGGGCACTGAATCGATGTTCAGAAACAAATATAGCCTGGTAATGTACCAAACCTTGGCGGCCACAAGTAGCTCGTTTGCACACCTATGGCCATCCTAAATACGCCAACAAAATATTTGGGTACGGCAGATAAGAGAGCTTGATATTCTTACATTTAGTACCAGGTATCTCCCATGAAACCAACCCGGCAAATATACCCTAATGTCATGTTGTTAACCTCGACGAACGAATTCGGTATGCAATCCTGAGGGCTCTTGTGACCTCCCCGTCGAAGGCCACGGCTGCGATGCAACGAGACAGCTGGCTCCAACGCGTGTGGTCAACTACGGACCCCTGGTTGCCTAAAGGAAAGTTCGCGGCAGGACACGCGCTCTCCACTATAGAAGACGATAACCGAACACCTGGGGAACCATAGCTGTCGCATCACGCTTAACCATCGAGTGTGATCTGTCCATATATCCCATGTGTTCTTCGTAGGGAGTTCCTCGCCAACAACGAGAAAGACGGGCACATCACGTGCCCAAGACCTTAGACTTGATTGGCTTACACGGATACGGGTGTTTAAGTGGAAAAAAACGGGCGAATAGTCAGCCCCTCAGACTAGAAGGGCACTACAGGTAGTTTTGTTAAGGCAAGGCTTGAACACTACGACCTGCCCTACAGGTCGTTCTGTATTCTGCAATGGTCCGTTCGTTACCAACGACGATGCGTTGTGGTGCAGACGAGATTTGCCCCATCGCAGGCTGTATTCACGATCCCTTCGATCGCCCTTACCACTGTAGTCCACATTTGATTTAGTCTTACCCAGACATGGGCTGTCGAGAATACACGAGCACGAAATACGCAGCCCCTTCTGGCGGAACAGGCAATACCAATATTATGGAGGATATACATTGTATATAGGCTAGAGGGACTACTTCATAGGCCGTTTTGCGTTCATTTCTGCAAGCGAACGCATACAGGGCTGGCTGAATAAAAACAAACAACATTTTGAGTTGACACAAGAAGCTCAGAACGAACATTCAGGTTTAACGTCGTGGAAGGGCACCTCTAGCGTAGGGGGCGACGAGGAACGGAAAACCCTATTTGCACGATCCGTTTTCACCGTGTCGACGAGCCTCTCCTTGAGGGGGCCGTGATTCCGGCAGTGGGTTGGTTGTTTCCCGTGGATTCCCCACCTCGAATATTTTCCACAACCAGCGACCTTGCACTTTGCTTTAAAGTTGATCACGAGGCCGTCGAAGAGGTCATCCTTATGGCGGACGCATACTGTGGCGGCACCGCCGGTCGCTATACCCCACGTCGGCTGCTTCACGCAGGAGACACGTGAGCAACGCTTGCTAAGAACGTCCACCATGCCTTCAAAGGCATGCTGCCTGCAGTACATCGCCGACTTGCTGCCCTCGACATTGAAGGTCGCTTGCTTCGTGCAGGAGTCGTGCGAGCAACACTTAACACGGACATTCACCATTCCGTCCTCAGCATGTTGTCTGCAGAACACTCCCATCTTGCTGCCCTTGACATTGAAGGACGCCTGCTTCGTGCAGGAGTCGTGCGAGCAACACTTAGCATGGACATTCACCATGCCCTCCTGAGCATGCTCTTTGCAGCAAGCCGCCATCTTGCTGCCCTCGACATTGAAGGTCGCTTGCTTCGTGCAGGAGTCATGCGAGCAATACTTAGCACGGACATTCACCATGCCCTCCTGAGCATGCTCTTTGCAGCAAGTCGCCATCTTGCTGCCCTCGACATTGAACGTCGGTCGCTTTGTGCACGAGTCATTTGAGCAACGCTTGCTACGAACGTTCACCATGCCGTCCTCGGAATGCTGCCTGCAGTACGACGCGGTCTTGCTGCCCTCGACATTGAAGCTCGGCACCCTAGTGCAGGAATCATTTGAGCAACGTCTGTTACGAACGCCCACCATGCCGTCCTCAGCATGGTACTTGCATTACACCGCTGGCTTGCTTCCTTCCACACTGAAGCTCGGGATTCTCGAGCAGAAGTCGTGCAGGCAACACCTCATTCTTGCCACGGAATGGTGGTGCTTTGATGAACCGGGAAGCTGCAGGGGGAAAGTGAGCACAGGAAAAATACGATAGACTGAACATTGGAGCAGCTTTCTTGAATGAACCAGAAACACAAACAATATCGACGAATTTGAGGGTCTCGTAAAGGTGGGTATTTTCTCATCTTGAGGAATGAGGCCGGCTTGACACGTACGTAGAAGTACAGAAGAACCGGACGCTTTCCGCTCCGACCAACGTCATAGGCACAATAGTTTCTCGAAGTGTTTCGTTGCATTGCTTGTGCGGAACACCCGTATATGAAATACACCTGCCGGCAACAGCTACTTTAAGATTAACAGCCATGTCGGTACCTTAGCATAGCAACACAAAGGGCGGACAGAGCAAGGTGAACTCGTGCTCCTCGGTAATTTGACGTGCTCTACGATTTAGAGATGAATAGCAACAGAGTCGTTTAGACGCATCACTACGATTGAATGATTGCAAGGCGGCACAAGCTAAACCATTATCCCGTTTTACCAATACATAATGGTGGCGTTACGGCAAGAGGGGGTAATCCTAGTAGTGGATATACCTCGTGACCAAGGTATCTCCCTTTGAACACACTAGCGCACAGCCGCCCTGTGGGTAACTTCAGTGTCACAGTAGAATCGTTATTAACGAACCCCAAAAAACTGCAGTAGCTCTAACATGGCTCTAATATGAATACTTCTGGGGCATTGGTGACATTATGTGATGTAGCGCGATTTCCACATCACCAGCTAGTGGCCATCCGGATGTACGACGTACCAGAAGACAGGCACGGACTTGAGGCTCAGCAGCATACTACCGTGGGGATTCAAGAGGCTCGATCCCAGGGGATTTCGGAAACAATCCAAGAGGTCGGCCCATGAGCAGCCCGGCAATGAAGTACTACAGTAGAGCTTCGAAGAGAAAATCGGCAGACACTGCAGGAAGATGCATTGCATAAACCATGGGTGCAAAAAGAAACACGATGATAGCTCGACGGTGCTGAGGCAACGCTGCCATGAGGGAACCCTCGGCGAGGCAAGCACCTGGTGCCCACTCTGCGAATTCGGTCAATTCCTCATGGCGGGGAATTGGGCATGCGTACATGGCGGAGAACCGGGACGAGAAAACATATATTCAGTGGAGGCTAGTTCTGCAGGAGGTCAACAAACCATGCCGATACGCGCTCACAAAAAGAGGCTATACCCCGGCGGATATTTGTAGAGTGGTTGTGGGCTTCCTTCCTCGCGTCATAAGGACGACACTTTTACCACTTGGGCCGAATAATTACTTGACTGATATCTTCCACGAAAAATATCGACTTATAGCTGTGTTCATGTCGGAAAATCCGCAATACACTCCCCTGAGAGAAGTAGGTACGGAAGGCGGCAGGGCGTTTACACCCCGAAAGTACCCACAAGAGGACGTTTGTCTCGAAACCAGTAAAGACGGCGCCGGCGGCTGGCATCAACCCGGCTTATTGCCTATTACAGAAAGTATATAATGTACGTATCAAGCACGAGCACGTTGATGTAGACCAAGTTGGTTAGGTAACCAGTTAAGTCTCCATCGAGGGGTAGTGTTGGTATACAGGTACTTACTAGAGCAGAAAGTAGGCAGTTCCCTAGCGAGTCGCTGATCGGCAACTGGGTCATCTGCAGCAGGTAGTTGCACTACCCAGCGCATATACGAGTAGTCAAGTGCTAAGTGTCATTTAGTGCAATATGAAAATCAATGCATCGATATAATGGGTACGTAGACTAGTACGTAAAATGGGCTGCAGCGCTTGGGCGCCCAGAGCTACAGTAGTAGAGTACATGACACCTAATAAGAGACAGGGTAATATGAAAGGCAGGCTGAATTGTTCAGGGCTGTTCGCGGGTCATCACCCGATCCGCGGGTCGGGTCAGGGGGTGTTCAAAATGTCGCGGGTCGGGTCGGGTCGGGTCAGCAAGTGTTCAAAATCTCACGGGTCGGGTCGGGTCGGGTCAGCAGGTTTGCAAATCTCACGGGTCGGGTCGGGTCGGGTCGGGTCAAGAGGTTTCCAAAATCTCGCGGGTCGGGTCGGGTCATGACCCGATATCTCAAAAACATCGCGGGTCGGGTCGGGTCATGACCCGACATGTCAATTTTTCGCAGGTCGGGTTGGGTCATGACCCGACATGTAAAAAAAATCGCGGGTCGGGTCAGGTCATGACCCGAGAGAAACGGGTCACTCGCGGGTCGGGCCAGAATGATCCGCGAATTGTTTTCCGTTGACCCGCGGGTCGGACCCGTGGGTTGAACCCGCGGATCCGGCCCGCAGGACCGTATTTGTTCTATATTACCGCTTCCTGCCCGAGGGCCACTCTCGTCTCAGCGGGTCGGACCCGCGGATCCCACACCTGTAACCTTACCACTTCCTGCCCGTCGTGCCGATACCCCGAGTGCATATCATAGTGTGCAGAACGACCATATTATATACCTTGTACAGTACTACATACCAGGCAAACGTTTGGCGAACTCCTGGTCGGATGACACCACACAGCAGTATCTCATCATGCTCACACATCCTCCAAATCCACTACAGACAGACCACAAATCAATGCAGGGTACAAGAAGATAAAAAATTGTAGCAGCAGTAACAACAAGGCAGACCATGTTACAAACACATGAACAAATTAGTACGCTTGCCCTCGCCGGAGGCGGCATGGTCCGCCCGCTTTGCGGGGCGTAAGCAGAAGCCATCTTGGGTCAGAGCTATCAGGTCGACCCGAGAAGAAGGCGTGGTAGGCACGGCAATGTGCGGGATGTGGGTCTACCTCTCTCTCTACTCACGAAGATCTTCGGGAGCACACATCACAAATTCTAAAACTGAAGCAAAAAAACACAAAAAAAAACACAAACAAGCACGACACTCTAGGAATATTATGAGGGACCAAGGCCCAACCAACGGACAAACGAGCAACGACTATAGGTTTGGACCCGCGAGTTTTTATCTTTGACCTGCGAGAAATATCACGGGTCCAGTCGACCCGACCCGTATGAAACCCGTACCTCACGGGTCAATCGGTATCTGGCGGGTCGGGTCGGGTCGGGTCGGGTCAGGAGGTGTTCAAAATCTCATGGGTCAGGTCGGGTCGGGTCAGGAGCTTTGCAATTCTCACGGGTCGGGTCGGGTCGGGTCAAGAGGTTTCCAAACTCTCGCGGGTCGGATTGGGTCATGACCCGACATCTCAAAAATTTCGCGGGTCGGGTCGGGTCATGACCCGACACCTCAAATTTTCGCGGGTCGGGTCGGGTCATGACCCGATATCTCAAAATTATCGCGGGTCGGGTCGGGTCAGCTGACCCGGCCCGACCCGACCTGACCCGTGAGGTTTGACCTGACCCGCGAACAGCCCTGGAATTTCCCCGCAAACCATTATTCAAGCCGCCAAGTTGGGTCTCCGCTACAATATGAGAAAGGCTCTTTGCCCCCCTGGGGCGAAGCCACGACGCCTTCGGGTCATCCTGATGACTGCCCCGGTGGTCTCAAGGAAACTAATTAAACTTTTCAGGGGACACACGTGTTAAATTTGGCCGCGGAACAGCGGTATATATATACTCGTAGACGTTTTGGTTTTTTAAATATTTTGACAGTATTGGGTTTCAATCGAGCACGTGCCCACAGCGTTAGAGGCCACCAGCAAGAGTATGCGCGGGAGATTCCGGACGCCAAACGTAGGCATGTGCGACCAATGACGGGCGTACAGTCAATAACGGTATCAATATGAGTGAGCACCGTTTCAAAAATAGAATAAGAAACCACCTCGATTTCTTCCTGGTGACAATAAGCGACTTAAACAAAGAAAAAATGGGAAGGAAATCCAGCCTGAAACCGAATTATTGTTTCTTGTTAAGTGCGTCCTGTACTGTACGATAAAACGTATGGGGGCGATTCAGTGCTACGCGGGGGGTGTATTGGTGTGGCCAGGGGTCAAGCTGTCGGAAATTTCTTGTCGAGACATTGGCGATAAGAAGCATCTGTCCCCATTTGGGGACGCCTTCACATGCTGTGGGAAGCCAGGAATGGGTACTAAAGCATTCGTCGCCTGGTACGTTTCAATACAGTCAAGCGATATTTGCCGACCGTCTCATCCGTCTGAAAGTGCCACACAAGGTGCAACCATATCGTCCGCGAAACGCGTCTGACGCCTCGTTAATCAACCACATTTTCAGCAACCGAAACACGGAAGGTATGAGGGAATGCAGACGATCCGGCGACCTAGCTTGTGGAGGACTCCGTTCGATCTCGAACAGCCGCAGGTGTATCGATAGTAATCTTCTTGAGGGCTGACGACTGGAACTTGCAGTAAGATAGGCGTTTCAGACTACAGACAGCGTTTCGCGATTTATCTAGGTGATTATTTGAAATAGTCATCACCATGCAGCGCTACTACGGCTCTACCACGTACAATGGCTCTACCGTATCACACCCCAGTTATAATATCCCCTGCAGTGTCACACCGGTGATAATATCGCCTACTCGTATCACACGGGTCATAAGATCACTCACCGCATCACACAGGTGACAAGATATATCACACGGGTGATAAGATAACCTACCGTATCACACGGGTGATAATATCACCTACCGTATTACACGGGTGATAACATCCCCAACCGTATCACACCCCGGTGATAATATCCCCAACTGTATCACACCCCGGTAATATCATCACATACCGTATCACACCCCGGTGATACGATAACACAAGGTGATACGATAACACATCCCATGGGATGAGTATCCGAGCCGATTTTCTTGAGAGCAAGGGGGGCACATACACCGAAAATGGCGGCTTTGGGAACATCTCGTGGGGATTTATCGAGATCGGCGTAGGGAACCCTCTCCACCGTGGGAACACTTGGCTTAGAAATCGGTCCGACCGGGTGTGCTATTATGCGTGAAATGCGGAAACCACCGTGATTTTTCCGAAGAGCGGTCCCCGTTAGCTTTGGTCATACTTTCACCGGAGGTTTTCTGCAAGGTTTACATGTTTCACATCCCAGTTCTAGGCCGCCTTGTTTTTCGTCGCGCAGTGGGTTGGTTCTCCGTCAACAAAAACAAAAAGCGACGCCAAACCTCGCCGTCTTATTTTAGTGAAAATGCGCTTTCGCCTACACGGACGACGAACGGATAGACTGCCTGCTGCGGCTAGGTGTGACTGCAGCTCAATAAGTTGGAGTAGACTCGTGACAAGCTACATCACAGTACGGCAGCAACACGCAACCTTCCCGGAATCTTACTTGCGCAGTAAAGAGTGGTACCCGTAGCGACAACCCCGAAAACACGAGAGAGAGAGAGGAAAAACACTAACTATCCACCAACACCAATGACCTGGCAATGCAACAAAGCTGCTGGACCATGGCCTGCAGCAGAAAATCGGTACGGTCTACTCTAACAACGCAAGGTCGAGAGCGAACGGCGACGCAATGTTTAGCTCCTTTTTTCAGCATTTGGTTAAAAACCCCCTTCATGACGAGATGAGGCCGAGCGCAAAACGAGACGCAGCTTTGTTTTTGCTTTGGGGCAAAAAAACGTCTGCAGGGCATGTGAGCTTTCACGTTTTAAACAGTTACTGTAGTTATGTCATCCTGTCTTCCTGCCTGTCTTTCTGTTCTTTCGTCTGCTCGAATCATATTCTGCGCGTCGGCGGCTACGGCACTGATTGCGAGACCTGTACCCTTGCTGATTTCGACCAAGGCGATCTTCACACAAGCGGGTGAGCGTTCTCTAACTCGTGGGACCTGCCTCGTCGCAAGCCGTTTCGGTTTCGCCCTAAGGGTTGCCGTGTTGCTATACGATGGTGGCATTTGCCCGTGTGTGTTTTGAATGCGGCGGGATTCGTTGTATATTTTAACTTTGAACGTACACGGCCTATACGGCATGTAACAGGCAGCAGGCAGCATAGCTCTACTACTGCTGCAGTATACGAGTACTCGTATCAGTGTTAGGCGCAAACGGCGGCTATTCATAGAGGCTTTACGAGTACGCCGCGTCGGACACACAGCGACAGTACCAGGTATGGCACGGTCTGTCTGACTGTCTTATCTGTCTGTCTGTCTGCCTGTCTATCTGTGTCGTGTCGTGTGCCGAGTTGGCTCGTACCTTCCACCACTACTCGGTACATACGGCCAGTAGTAGAGTACCTCTGGTGCTTGCTGTATTCACAGCAGTGGGGGTATCATATCATACGAGTATGTCGTCCGTCACGGGTCACGGGAAGCCGCTATTTCATACCTCAAAAGTAATGCGGGTACAACGACCTGACACGGTACACATATTTCTCATGGATAGAGGAGGATGGGAAGCGGCGTTTGCCAGCCGGCTCGTTGCATCTCAATGGTATCATGTCTGAGCTCCCTTGGGCAGCTACGAGTACAGCAGATAAGCGACAGTTACGAGTAGTGCAGCGGTGTGCACGAAAGTCANCCCCCCCCCGTTTATGTTTCCCTTCGAACGCACACGGCTTCTTGCATTTATCAGGCAGCCTTGCTTTCCTTTACCTGTCTACCACGTACAATGAAAGTATTTAAAACAACGTTTGGCACACAATTCTCGTCGTTGCCGGGTACGTATGTTATCGTACAGGCCTTCGATAGTCAAGTAGTCTGTCTATCTGTCTGTCCGCTGTGTACTCCTGTCCGTCGCGTTTTCAGGTCGCGAGAAGAGCTGTACGTGATCGGTTTCGACCAAGCCAGGGTATACAGAAGCGGACGAGCCTGCGCGAACTCGTGACCCTTGTTTCGTTGCAACCCGTGTCAATTGGGCCCCCGAAAGCCGCGCTACAAGACGTATTTTAAATCACCCGATTAATTCCTATGTGTTTCCCAAAAAGGCTGTGGTTTCTTTCGCTTCTCCTTTTTTCCCTTTTATCTTCCTCACAAATTGTTGCAAATAATTACGATTAGTTATTAATGTTGAAATTTTTCCCTAAAAAGGCTGTGGTTTCTTTAGCTCTTCCTTGTTTCCGTTTTATCTTCTTCGAAAATTGTTAAAAATAATTACCATTAGTAAATAATGTCAATGTGTTCTCCTAAAAGGCCTGGTTTCTTTAGCTTCTCAATATTTTCGTTTTATCTTCTTCCCAAACTGTTAAAAACTAAAATACGATCAGTAATTAATGTTTTTTTCCCCCAAAAGGCCGTGGTTTCTTTAGCTTCTCATTATTTCCGTTGTATCTTCTTCCCAAATTGTTAAAATAAGTATGGCAAAACCTACTGCAAGGCTGCAAGTGTGAGGCAGCAGTGTCGCACTACCGCTCTACTTGTGATCAAACAACGTCGATGGCGAAGCGCCGGGACGCTTCCAGCATTTCACTAAATCAACCTCCATCGCGAGGTGCGGAGAGGCTTCCACGATACACTTAGTCGTTGTGTTTCTGTGTGTGGGCATGACTTTCCCACCACCTACATCACTGATTGCGAGACCTGCATATGGCCGATTTCGACCGGTCGGGGGCCGACAAAGACAGACCAGCCTGCGCAACTCGCTGAGCTTGTTTCGTTGTAAGCCGCATCTCGAGCTGACACCGGTGGCCGTACTGCGGTGCGTGCAGGCACCTCGCTACGGCCGTCCAGTCATGTTATTGAAAAATAAAGCATGTTGCGTTCGGCTGGCTGGCTGCTCTTCCAGGATGTATGATATTCCTTTCTTTTCTCTTCTAGGGAATCAGAGCAGTGAAAGGACTACGCCAGATGCCGCCTGCACCGCCGGCCGAGGAATCGTGCAGACGGACCCACATAGGTAGGCAATCCGCATGGTTTGTGCTCAGACCTGGCAACTACCATGTCATAGGGTGGCATATTGGGGGAAACGTTATGTTTTTCAGCAGACGCCAACATAAGCTTGGAGACTTGAGACGCCAACATAAGCTTGGGAGATTTCTGACGCCAACCAAAGCTTGGCGATTTGTGAGCTCAAACCTCACGAAATGAAGAGTTTTGAGGGAAGACTTGTGAACAAAAAAACAAAAACCGTGCGTCGCTCGCCATTCTTCGCGACACAGGACCTGCCGGCAGGAAAATGCCAGAGGGCTGTTGAGGTATATGCGATGACCCTCTTGGTCTTCGTTGGAAGCTACGTGGGTGCCCTGTGTGTTCCAGGATCAACATGTTTACCAACCTCTGTTAAATGCGGCTCTCGCTCCGTCTTACACGTCTCGTGATTTCGTGAACTAAGGTCTAGTATCGTAGCACGTTTCCAAAATACGATTAGCGGGGGGCACCAGCTGCCTTTTGGTGGACTCTTCTGTTCGTTCTTCCTGCTCTTCTGCCAACGTTTTGTTGCGAACATCTAAAACAAAACAAAACAAAACAAAAACGTTGCTGAGTTCGAACGCACACGGCCTGCTGCAAATTTTATACTGGTATCGAGCAGTATTGCCTAAATACCACAACGCTATTAATAGTAAGCTTGCACTTGGTGCGTGCCGACCAAGAGGCAACTTCTGAGTCGGGATAATAACGCCAGCAAGTTCAAGGGAATACAGCCAGTTCAATAGCAGAAATCGCTCCACGCTCGGCATAGTTTCAGGCGTTTAGAGTACGCAAGGAGGCGGCTCAAGCGGGGTACGTATCTCAAAACGCTATACATAGCGGGCTCGTCACGGCTCGCCCAGCATGCTTGCCCAACGTCGCAGCCGCCAGTGCACTCGTGCCGGCGCCCCCGGTGGCCAACTGCGGGGGGTCCATAATAAGTAGGATAAAAAATATTGTTGGACGCATGCTACGACGGAGGTGCCCCATGATATTTCTGGGCTCCTAACTTAAGGAGCTCCATACCTCGACGAAAAATAGTTTTTTTTTCGGGAAACTAAAAGTGCTACACGATCAACAATCCCATGACCCCGAGTCTAGCATGAAAAAACATACCACACAAGAATGAAAATCCGTCAAGTTTGGGTTAAGGAGCCCGATCATTCCGAAACCGTTTCAGCCAAAAAGTGCTACCTCTATCGTAGCACGCCTCGTTCGTAAATAATAATAGTAAATAAATGTATACCTTGTAGGTTCCTGTGTGTACCATAGGCTCAATTTTCTATGGCCCCCCGAAAAAGTGGTAACTCGTAAACTCCTACGTACAGTCGATTTCGCGAGGGCGAGCCTGCCGCCCCCCGAGGCGACGTTTCTTGTGCCAAACTTTTGGCTCGTCGAAAATGCGGCGTATTCATACCGTGCGCAGCGTGCAGCGTGTGTACGTACAATCCAAGCGCGAGTTCGACGAGGGAACAGAATGCTGAGCACATTTTTCGCGAGAAAAATAAAAGGTCCGACTCCTGGTGGGGCGAAGGGAGGACCGCCTGCCATGTGGCCGCGGATCTGAGACGCGAAAGAGAAAGGGAGCTGGAGAAAGTAGCGTGAAGAGGATACCTGGCTAGATGGGATATAAACACACGAAGAGGGGAACGCAGCCCCCCCCCCCTCCAGTCTGTTCGTTATTCACTGTACCGGCACGCCCCTTTCGGCAGTACTGCTGTCGCGTTTACCGCCTTGGTTTGCCTGCTACATCTTGGACCACTACGAGCATGCGCGGAGCCACGCGGCGGTCGTCAGCCAGCCCGTCCCGGTAAACCTCCCTTATGCCTCGTGCATACCATCTACTGTTCCTCTCTTTAGTATTCAAACGGCGAGACCCAGTGTTCGCTCTGTTGTCACAGCGCGATGGGGGAAGCCACTCCCCCATGCACACGCACACACCTAAACCAATACGCACACAAAAGTGAATGCAATAGAGCCGAAGGACGTAGCGCGGCCAGTCAAGGGGCTGCCAGAGCGGTTGGTTGGCCACGCCCAGCGAAAATAATGCGTGTTTTGACAAGAAATTTTTTATCACGGTGTTACTTATGTCTCAACCAACCTACGAGTATCCCTTTTTTCGTTTCTTTTTGCACCCCAGGAGATACGGCCAATCAAAACGATCCGAAAACACAAAAAGAGCGAATACGAGTGTAACCAATCTGAAAAGAGGAAAAACAGTAAGGGGTGGTTCGGAATACATCACGTGCGGTTCCATTACGAGATTAAAAACTCCTCCCGAAATTTGCAAAGTTGAGCGAGACATCGGAGACATCGCAGCAATAATGTCATTTGATATTACTTGTTTTCACTCGTATGGGGTCGTTTTTCTTGTCATGAGGTGATGCATTGGGCAATGCAACTCACAGCGATTGTCTCCTTGCGTCTTCAACACTGTCTACACCAAATTTCCACCTTGATCGGAAACGACGGTTTTTGGAGCTGCGACACGAATTTAGTGTCAAAAAGTCCGTAACATATCTATTAAAACAGAAACTTTTCAACATTTCGCGGATTTATCGGCGAGAACGAGTAGGATTTACCAAAACGTTAAACAAAACAAAACAAATCCCATGGAGAATAGCGTGTCAGCAGCAGTGCTTCCTATTTTCAAATCCTAACTCGCAAAACTGGTGGAGGTAGAGCCTCAGGGCAAAGTATCAGTGTCAAGGCTGGTCCAGTTTGTACTGCTGTGTTTTTTGTTGTTTAAAAAGATTTACGGTACTGGCGCTGTGGCCATACGATACTGCAGGGACAGCGCGATAATGTATCGTGAGAGCAAATGTAGTTGGAAAAAGCCTTGCGGGGGGCAATACTGCACTCTAAGAGAAGTACGACCAAACCTTGTCCGTAAGTTTATTGAGGGTGTAACCTACGAGTTCACCTGGAAAATGAAAACGATACCTATACACCCCTATTACAGAGACGAAGAAACAGTGCGTGCGCTGCTACTGAAATAATTACTAAGCCCCAGAACAACGTATCAAGCAATACGTACGTACGTCTCTGGTACAATTATGAATCACAGGAGACGCACCTCTTTCGGGTCCCCCTCAAGGACTCTCGCCCGCTTGGCAGTCATCCCCTCTCTCGAGCTCTCGCCATCGCCACCCCTCTCGTCCTTCAGCCCGATCGGGACCAAGCACGCACCATCCCCCTCGTCCGAATATGCCTGGTTCCTGACAAGGCGACGATACCACATACCATTCATAAGCCTCTCAACTCTTTTCGAACCCGAACCCGGAGATAGCAATTAAAAAACAAAAACATGTGATTTGGTTGTCTCAGCCGTCTGTATACGGGTCGTAGGCCGAGCGCATGGCGGCAAGAGTAGGATCATGCCGTGCCCGTGTCGTAGTTACGATTCCGTGAGCATTTAAGTTCGGAAACATTTTTTTACGACGGACCAAGCAAGCGGTAGTAGCTGCTACTGTCATCGTCGTTTGTAATCGCCTCTTTGTCCATACGCACGGAGAAAAATGTCCATACGCAGGGATAAAAACAGTGAAACGCTTGGTCTTATCCACCACCGCCCATGAAAAAACGCTAAGGGCATGCAGAAGCCTCAAGGTCGAAGGTCGGAAAACGTCGGCGGCGCGATACCTACATAGTAAGGTTTTCAAGTTTCCCAATAGATGGCGGAGGGGTATTTATGCATTTATGGAGTTCGTCTCTGAAGCGTTTTTCCGATTGAGGAATTCCTCGAGGAGATCTCGCAGTTGCGCCCAAAACAATGCAGTGGACGAAATCTGTCTTCAGCACCACCAGGTGTATATCCGGCACGCGCCAGGACGACATGCTGATCAACGAAGCAAGCAGTAAGTCGACAAAAGTTGTCGAATGATGTGCGGTGCTGTGAATCCTGAGCCCTGTATCACGTCGTCTGCGCACACAGAGATCGAACGTGTTATCCCTCGGGATGATGGAACGAGAGATGAAAGAGGTCCCACCCTATTACTGCTGTAACCCTTACTCTCTGTCTATGGCGACCAGCAGTTAACTATCAAGTATTCGGTTACGAAGGTCAGGCCCAGATTACCCCCAAAGCAACGTATACATATACCTGGAATATGATACCTGTACGCAGTTAGATACCTGGTACCATATATCATTTTAAGGCTGCCCGATCACAGCATAATATCAGTACCCGAAGCTACTACTGTATGCCGTGTTTCTCGCGACGCCCCCTCCTACCAATACCTGGGGTAATTCCAGTGAAGTTAGCTACAGGGCCCTGTCACGGCAGTTGATCCCCCAAATCCCCTGCTTACAACACTATTTGAGCGTATAATTCCATCGATTTTAAGCCATCCCCTCCCCTAAATCTATTACTTAATCCAACTTCAACCAAAGCATGGATCTCTCGCCAATCAACCATCAAGTCAATAGTTGATATGATATATACAGAATTTGGCTCTGTTCGGTCAGCCGGCGCTTGAAAAACTCGTCGCTACGTAACCACTCCCAAATTCAGTATTTGCTCTGTCCTATTTTGTGGGGTTTTCTGTCCTTTCGACGGGCATGGGTCTGCTCGCGTGCCCCATGCCCTACGTGCGCCCGCGTGGCGATTCATCGTGACCCCGTGCCGGCATGAGCGTTGTGACACGTGTTATTACCTACGTAACAACAGAGTATGCAGCTGTTATTTTCATATGATCCATGCTGCACACGATCGGCCGACGCATTTATCAACAGATCGCACTCGCCGCCCACGTCCGTCTATGTTGCTCTTGGTCAGTTTGTCTGTGGTCGCGACAGCTGTGGTTCTGCCTCTGTATATATATATATCTATCCGCCGCCGCGCCAGCCGCGGGGCTCCCCGGCCTATCTATCTCTCCATATTTCGCGACCGGCATCAGATATGTGGCGACATGCTGCCCTGCTGTTGGTCTACATTGAAAAGCGGGTTATGCAAAACATGTGAAGGAAAATAAAACAATAAGTGGGGTTATGTACAACATATGTAGGGGGAAAAAAAAACTACAATACAGCACGTAATACGGAGGGCCATAGTAAATAGGACAAACTATTGTTAGCAAAACTAGGTAAACAGATAGGTTCTTGTGTCAACGGTAGGTCCTATTTACTAGTGTTTACTATGGCCCCCTGCAATAGTAGTGTGTATAAGAATTCACACGGGCTCGCTCGCATCCATGCACAGTTGAAAGGAGTGATGGCTACGTTATGTGCGCGCCGCGGTATTGCAAAGGTCGGCGCCCGTTGCATAGATTGCGTCGCAAACACCTGGCTTCAGTGTCTTCTATTTGAAGCACCATGGCGGGGAACATAGTACGGGGCTTGCGTCGTTTGGTTTCGTACTGGTATCTTCATGTAGAACCAAGGGCACCTTTCAAGTGTTGAACAAATCGAAAATCGAATTTCGCCAGAGGCCACACACACACCACCACGTTCTACAGCTCGAGGTACGTTCAGTACTACAAATATAACTACTACTGCTACTACTACACTACAACAACAACAACAACAACAACAACAACAACAACAACAACAACAACAACAACAACAACTACTACTACTACTACTACTACTACTACTACTATTACTACTACTACTACTACTACTACTACTACTACTACTACTACTACTACTACTACTACTACTACTACTACTACTACTACTACTACTACTACTACTACTACTACTACTACTACTACTACTACTGTGTCTTTTTGTGGTTATCATACGCACAGAGTTTGGGGCGACCGGGGCTCGGACCAGGGAGCGAGGCAGGGCCCATCCCGCCTCGCGCCCCGCCCCGTTGGTGACCCCGTGTGCGCGCCAATGATGGCGAGCTCGCATGAACATAGATCCCGCCTCACCCCCGCGCCCCAATGGTGGCGGGTCCTCTTGACAAAAGACTCAGGATAGATCCCCCAGGGGTCGGGTTGCTTATCGCTCACGATGCTCGGGCTAGGAAGAACTGCCGATGGCGGGATCAAGGAACAGGCGTAGGCCCAACGCAATACCTAGCCCTAACCCTAACCCTGGCCTCAACTCGGAAATAAAACGGGCCAGGAGCGGGCCAGAAACACGGCCGCGCCGCGTTCGATAGTTTTTTTCCCCCCCATTATTTCGAACTGAGGGACACGAATTTGCGAACTGTCAACCACGATTTTTCCTCCCCTCACTATTAATAAGAGTGAGTTAGAAATTCCCGGAACGTTATAAGAAACCGCTGGAAGGCCTATCCTAAGTCGTTGTCGGGTCTACTGATGGCGACCGCGTGTGCGTGTCAATGATAGCGAAAGCTCGAATATCCTGGTAGAAAAAGTGTCACTGGAACTCCGCGTGCAGGGCAACCCCTCTGTATGCTACGATATTGTTTAACAAAAACCCAAGGCCAATCTGTTGGTTTGTAAATTTATCGATGTTTGCATGTATCTCAAAACGAAAACACACGTTTTTGTACCATTACTCTTTGTTGATGCCAGCTACAAATATGACACCCGTCTGATTGTGAAGCTTTCATACCATAACATAGTGTTCAGAGGTTTTCCCCTGCAGGCGGGTCCCAGTGACACTTCTTCTAAGTTTAGATACGTGGGCGTTCTTCACATTAAACCGTTTCTTCTGACCGTCGACATTCATAAAGTGCCGCAGCTCAAGCTGAAAGCAATGCAAAAACGTCGTGGTTGTGTGCTTAGTGTTGAATATCGACCGAAAATCGAGTTCAATGCTATTCCGAGAATCGAGTTCAATGCTATACCGATAATCGAGTTGAATGTGATATTCGATATATCGGAGCTTTCGCTCATTGTCACCAGGAAAACAAAATAGGGATGCCAGGAGATACAGAGCAAAAGACGCTTGGTGCGATAATAGCATAGTGTGCAGAGGGGTTTGCTTTGCACGCGGTTCCCTGTGACACTTCTTCGAGTTTGGCTGACCCATTCGGCTTCCTGGCGATTCCATTCAATCGATACTCCAGCGCAATACACGGAGTGAGGCCATCCTTGCAATACACGGAGGGAGCCCATCCTAGTGAGGCCCACCCCCCGCCGCCCCGCCTGTGAAGAGTGGTGATAAGTACTCATAGCGCACTCACACTTGATCGTAGAACTCTACATAAGTGTGCTGTGAGTACAGCATTGTGCCAGTACAGTCTACCCCTCCATCCTGATTCGCTTGGTACGGAATACTCGAAGAACGAGAACAACGGTGCTATTGCTTGCTGCTGCTTCTTGCTGTGGCACCACGAACGACCGGCTGGCCCACTCCGCTACCTGGTGATTCCATTTAATCAACAATTCGCGGAGTCTGACAGGTCACCCTTGACACGCACACGGGGGCTTTCCAGCTGGGCGGGGCGTGGGTCAGGGCACTGATACCCATCAAAAGACACAGCCGTAGCGCGTAGAAGCACAGCACTGGTTCTATTGTACGGAATAAGTATGTAGCTCGAGCTGACAGCTGTGACGTCGTGGTGGTGTGTGGTACCTGTTGAAACACGAACTTTCGATTTTTGTGAAATAAAAAGGGAGCCCTTGGCCCTACACGATACCAGTATGATACCGGACACCGCAAAATCTATGTAATGGTCCCCGCCATGCCATGGCGCTCCAACTCGAAGGATGCAGCCAGGTTGAGCAACTCACTGCATGCAAAGGGCGCCGGTCTTTGCAATGCTACCGTGCGCAAACGCAGTAGCCATCGCTCCTTTCGCCTTTGCGTGGATGCGAGCCTGTATGTTTTATATTATCGTACCTGACGTATATACTGCTACTACGACACACGGTAGAGTAGTACGTGCTGCATGCGAAATGTGCTTTTCGTCAAACTTTCGACAAGCGTCACCAACGTAGCAGCACGTACTTCTCTACGAGCTATCAAAGTGGTTTTTGTCGAACATTTGAAGCAGTGACGTTTCGTCGAAACTCTGAAGGAAAGCATATCTAGCATGCAGCATGTACTGCTCTACGACTACCAACGGCAGCACGTCACCAAAGAATACCTGACCCCAGTCGCGAAAGATGGAGAGAGAGAGAGAGATAGCTCGAAGCCCCGTGGCTGTCACGACGGCAGATGGAAAAAAAAACGGAGACAGAGAAACACACCCTGTCGCGACCAGAGACAGATTGTGGCCAAGAGCAAAGCACATGGACGTCCGCTGTGAGTTCGATCGGTTGATGTATGCGCCGGCGCTGGCCGAGCGTGTACAGCAGCAGCAGCAGCAGCAGCAGCAGCAGCAGCAGCAGTGCAGCATGTACGCGTCATAAGATAAGAACAGCCACAGGCTGATTCAAGTTAAACGCCGGAAAATTATTTTCTGGCCCAAAGCCTACGCCGTTTATGTTTTTTCAATTAGACCGTAAAATTTCGCACACGTCCTCTTCTCGGGTGGCAAACATCAAACTTCTTTTTCCAGGTTTGGGAGAAGAGCGTCGGACACGACCGGCAAGCTCTCGTTCGGAGCTACCTGATATATTGAAGGCCGTCATCGACATTCGTTGGCCTTGCCCGACACCGAGCGGGTTGGCCGTGGGTTGAGTCTACGTCGAGATTGAAGGTCTGTCATCGCGTGAGATGATTTTTTTTATAGCGTGTTGACAAGTTACAACGAGCAAAACATGAAAAAAATTGCGGCGAGTGCAGCCGCGTGAAAAAGAATACCAGGTGCCAGGTGAGAGGCAATCAAACCTTTCCTCCCTTTTTTTCCCCAACAGCGACGGTACGATAATATCTTCAGGCCGTTTCTTGAAAGCAATGTGCTTGAACCTAAACTTTGAAACATTGTGTTTCGATTGTCACCGGTCTTGGCTGTTTCCTTTACTACAGTAGGTATGTACCCTTAGACTATGCATTTTATTTTTTTGTTCGATTTTTAGTTTTCCTGACGTTCATCTTCGTTTTGTTCCGATATACCGAGGGAATCAGGCATGCCCTTTTCAAAATGAGTCCAGAGTCCCTCCGAGGGGTACCCACCTCAAAACTCCGCTTCTCCCAGAGATGCCATTCGAGTGCTTGCCCACGGTGCATAATCCAAAAGAAAAAGCACTTCCGACGCACTGGCAAGACGCCCGCAGCCCATGCCGAGCACGCATACCTCTTTTTGTTTTGTATTTTTTCGTGAAGGTTGTTGGGCCTAACGGGACCGCGGCGCTGGAGGGGGCATAAGGATCCCCTCTTTTTGACAATTTTGGGGGGGTATCATCCGGCGAATCAGCTAAATTTATCTACGTCGTACTGCCCCCAATTCGCCACTATTACAGGAGATCATAATTAATAGGACCTATTATTACTATTAATAACAATATTTGGTCCTGTTTACTATGGTCCTCCGTTTTTTTTTGTTTTTTTTTTCCATGCCATTCATTATCTTCGCACTTCCGTCTTTCTCCCTCCCTAGTCGTAACTCAGATCCGGGGTCACAAAGTAGGCTCCTCTCCCTCCCCCCCCCACTACGGTTCTTGCCTTGGTTTTTTATCGCGAGAATATTTCAGCACTTTCTTCCCTCGTCAACTTTCGTCGAATTTTTCTTACCCACGCTATAATATGCGCTCTCGACAGTCCGTATCATTTGAGAATAAAAACCTCCATGGGGAGAATCGAACCCTCGACATCCGGCCCTACAGGCTTTGTGGCTACCAGTTAGACCACCGGGGCGATAGTCCCTACGGATTCGACTGAACATATACCCCCTTCTTGGCCACTTCTGACGGCTTCAAATCGACTACAAGTATGTCCGTTTCCGTGTCACAGCCCAACAGCCCGGATATGCCTGGGGCGAAAAACGTCCAGAAGTTGTGAGCAGTCGCGATCGTTTGTCTACAAGAAAATCACGGAACAACTAAAAATCACATATGTATTTATAGGCGAAATACATATATTGTTGCTTCTCAGAAAGCATGATGATGGGATCATCAGAAGACATACTCGTGCATAGATCGTGTGTTGCCGAGTGCTCGGTGCTTGGTTGCTCAGTGCTTGGTTGTCGGACGGGAGGGGTGGTTGGGACATGAGCACAAGGCGCTGGATGTCTGTGCTGCGCGCTAGATGTGGGCGGGCGGGTGTGTTTGTGTTCTCTGCCGCCCAGCAACCAAGCACCCAGCAACCCACGACTTATGTTTGTCTTATGATAATCCAAGCATAATGATTATTAAGAAGCAACGATATCTTTACTTCGTCTACAAAAAAATCGCATTGAGGTTGTGCCGTGATTTGTTTGGAGACAAACGACCGCGGGTACTCGCAACTTCTGGATGTTCCGCCCATGGTCTGTTCGGGCTGTTGGGCTGTGACGTGGAAACGTACATGCTTGTAGTCGCTTATGAAGCTATCAGAAGTGGGCAATTAGGGGCATGTGTTCGGTCAAGTTGGGGAGGGGAATAATGGTCAATTGGGGGTAGTAGATACATTTACTAGGTTTACGGGGGTTGTACCTCCCCCCCCCCCCCCACCTTGTAGTCAAAAGGGGGGATTGTTTCGCCCCCTCGTGCGCCGTGGCCCCGTTAGGTCCAAGAGCGCTAGGTTGGGCTGGCGTCGGTTGGCAACGACGCTGTAAAACACGCCTCTCACTACGTGAGCTAGACAGCCAGGGTGCCGTTTTTGTTTTTTTTGGGCGGTCACCAAAGCTGGCGGTCGAGTTAGATCATTTTCGCGGGGTGGAGAACCTTTGCCCCGCACAAGGGGAATGATCGTATCACGTAGTGTGTATATGGTAAGGCACCCGCGAGGCAGTTACAAAGTGCTCCCATTGCTGTCTCAGGAAGTGGCCACACCAGAAATTAAAGTAACTCATTATAGCTGTCGTCCATATGTAAGTCCGCCTCAGAGGCGGTTCTTAGTAGGATGCAGCTCACCCTCCATGCGACTCGCCCAATACCTCACGGCGCTTCGCGCTTGGTGCAAGCACTGTCTGCCTGGTTGGTGAAAACCCAACGCGCTCCGTCCCGGCATTGTAGGGATGCGAGGGTCTATGGTCATATATATGACTACGGCCGTGCACGACATGAGTACACCCCCCCACCCCCCTCCCCCACCTTGTAGTCAAAAGGGGGGATCGTTTCGCCCCCTCGTGCGCCGTGGCCCCGTTAGGCCCAAGAACGCCCCCAAAAAAAAACAAAAAGGGGGGGTGCGTGCTCGGCATGGGCTGCGGGGGT
The DNA here is from genome assembly GCA_008828725.1 of Saccharina japonica. Classification (NCBI taxonomy): domain Eukaryota; class Phaeophyceae; order Laminariales; family Laminariaceae; genus Saccharina; species Saccharina japonica. Next base: position 442,602 of record MEHQ01001723.1, on the reverse strand, counting down.
CTTGCCAGCGCGTCGGAATTGCTTTTGACACAGGTTGGGGCTATTCTAGTTGAAGCGATTGCCGTGGTCGTGTTTTACATATACTCCCGAGTGGCCGAACAGACAGGGAGCTTTACTATTAGTACCCCCCTTTGATAATTTCCCTTTGTATGAATTGTTGAGATTTTTTTTGTTTTTGTCCATCCCATTTATTATCTTCGCCCTTTTAATATCTCTCTCTCTTTTTTTTTTTGTCGTAACTCAGATCCGGGGTCACTATGTAGGCTCTTCTCCCCCCTCCCCACTACGGTACGTGCCTTGAATTTTTATCGCGAGAATATTTTAGCACTTTCTTCCCTCGTCAACTCTCGTCGAATTGTGCTTACCCACGCTATAATATGCGTTCTCGACAGTTGGTGTCATTTGAGAATAAAAACCTCCATGCACGGAGACTCGAACCCTCGACTTCCAACTCGACAGGCTTCGTGGTTGCCTGCTGAACCACCGGGGCGACCGGCTAAATAACCCGGTAACTAAAGGCACTTGTTTATTTTTCCATCCCATTTACTATCATCTTTGCCTTTCGTTTCTCTTTCCCTCCTATAGTCGTAACTCGGATCCGCGGTCACTATTAATAGGTACGTGCGCTCTTCTCCTTCTTCCCCTCGACGGTACGTGCCTTTCATTTTTATCATCACGACTCTGCCGGTATCGGTATGCTCCGCTCGGCGTCGGATCTAACGTGGGCCACCCGAACCCTCTCGGCACCACGACGGCGACACGCCCGACCCACACATCATTCCTCGGTGATCCCGCCGAAAAAAACGGGCGCCAATGCCGAACTCGGCGAGCGGGGGGCGGCGGAAGGCGCCCTCCCGGGGACGGCTCTCTCCCCAGGAAAGGGGAGAATAGCTAAAAAACAAATGAAATCCCAGCACGCGGTTTTGAACCAACGCGCCTATCTGCTGCTGTACGTACTGCTGTAGTCTACTGCTGTAGCTCATGGTGGGTGGGTGGGTGGGCGAGTGGGTTCGTGGCTATGGGTGGTTGACATATTTTGGCGTTTAGTTTTCCGCTGCGTACGAATTGGGAACACATCTACGACTGTACATGTTGCTGCTATTGCTGCTGTACGTACTGCTGTAGTACTTGTTGGGTGCGATCATGGGTTGGTGGGTGGATCGGTCGGTCGGTTGGTCCGTGACTGCTTTCGTGCCTGTGGGTGGTGGTCCTGTTTTTGTTTTTTCCCCCTTTACAGTACGTATACAGGTATCGCCCCCGCCCTGGCATACTTCGGCGTACCACTACGAGTAGTCTCTCTCAGTCAGTGATTTGAACCGACAACCGGAAATCGTTTTTTTCGGTCGTTTTGTTTTCGGTTTTTCCCGACCGAAAACCGAATTTTATTTTTCGATTTTTCGATCGCCAAAACAAAACGAAACCGAAAAACCGACTCGTTTTTTTTCGGTCGTTTTTTCCCCCCCGTCCCCTAAGCCAATAACGCCTACATACCTACATGGAAACTACTTTATGTATGGACATAGATACGCACACAGCACTAAGCACATAGCACATAACACACAGCAGCAACAACAACAGTCGCACAGGACAAAGGGTACAGCGGTACAGCAGTGCGTCGCGAGACTGCGAAGGATAATCATGTCCGGTTCAGGCGGCAGTGCTGACTCTGACCTTGAGTCGAAGGCAGAGGTGGGTACTCACAGCCCCCCCTTCAGCAACCTAGAGTTCTTGATGATGCTAGCTGTACGCTGCAAGATGTATCTATCATCTATCATTACATCATACATGGTATCTAGACTGCACATCAGCAGTGCCCTCGTGCCCCCGTGTAATACTATCCTACTATTTTTATATTGTAGCAACTGCTGTACCTGTAGCTATTGTCGGCTGCAGAATATAAATATGCATGTCGGCCTGTACCGTGTGTGGCGCAGCAGATGCAGGTACTGCAGGAGGGCCACTTGACGCCATACCACGATCATCTCGTCACATTATGCCAACACATGCGCACCGAACCCTTCGAAATGTGGACCAATTGGCTAGTTTAGTCGGGAAACCGACCGAAAAACCGACCGAAATGTTCGGTTTCCGTTTCGTTTTTTTTCGGTTTAAAAAAAAAAAACGACCGAAACCGACCGACTTTTCGGTGAGGAACCGAAAAACGGACCGAGTCCATTTTCATTTTCGGTTCACTATCACTGCTCTCTGTACAGCAGTAGAAGACAAAAAACGCGCCACAAAAAAGACAGGCCGAGGTTTACAGGAATACATCAAATTCGGAAGCGGTTATACTGAATGGAGTTGGTGTAGAGCATGCCCATTATCGAAATAAGAAACCCAGCCAGAATCAGTGTCAAATAAGAAACCCATCCTGAATCAGTGTTTCTATTTCTTAATACTGATGTACCTGGTAGGTGTCATTGTACGTACTGCTGTACTGATATGCGGTACGTTTACCCCTATCACACGCCCCGCCTGGAATGCGGCAGCAAGACTCCTCTGCAAACCGGTGCTATCACACTCCATACCTCTCGCACTCCTTACTGCTTGCCTACGTAGGGTGCGGCGCCGCAAGCTTGCACCCGCCGCCTATCACACCGGATATTATCACCCCCCCGACTGCCTGGGATATGGCAGCAACACTCGTTTGTAACCACTGCTATCCCCTCCCCATGCTATCGCACCGCACAGTATATACGTACCACCCGGGGGTGAACATGTTCTGAAATCACAAACGACCGCTCACTTTATCATTGGGGGTACGGTACCCCCACAGCAGTATACCACAACGGGTGATAAAACTCCAAAACCCACATGTGTTGATGTGTTGTATCTGGGGTTCAGTGCAATACCACTATGTCCCGAAATATAAGGATCTTTTATATAAACAATTGATACAAAATAGTGCTTATATTTCAGGTCATAGCGGCACCACAGGTACATTCGTTACACCAGGATGGAAAATCAGCACGGAACATGTTGCTGGATGTCGATACGTAGAGAGTAGAGAGACTGAAGAACTCAGACAAGTGCAGCCTTGCAACTCTCACCTGCCACCCTTGTGTCCTTTGCTCATCCCACTCCTCGTCTATCTCAGGGTATCAAGCAGTGCTTTGAGTATCCATACGCACACGCGTACAAAATGTGAGCTGCAAAATGTTCCATCAAAAATGGGAGTTCCAATGGTTTAAGGCGACACTATGCCGGGAACAGGGGAAAGAAAAGAATGATACTGCACCCCGGTAGCCCTTGTCCCGCTTCCACACCACTGCGCCTCTCACACACCCCTTGCGCCATCTGGTTTTGAAGGACCAAGCACCTTTCGCATTCGTAGAGTGGGCTGAGACATGAAGACACGGAGTGGAAAAAGAAGCACCGGCAGGTGAGAGCTTCACCACACGTGTGGTGAACCTTGTTACGTAGATAATCTACTTTACTATTTCCTAATTAGCCCCCGGTTTGACCTCTGCGTAGATATCTACTCGTGCACTAGATTTGTAACAAGTGAGTTGCACAAAGACGACCATGTTTTCCGAAATCCCAAGGTTGTTCGTGCCTGCCTCAGTCCCGGCACACGGAGCTCTCATCACGACTGTTCCGCGGGCCCTTCCCGTCGGCACCCCCTTCGAAAACTCCCCGAACCAAAATGCCAACGTTTTTCAAACTCCAAGTTCTACGTACTAACTGTAGTTTGGAACAGGTTTATCCAGCCTCCGGCGTTCGCGCGCTTTGCTCAAAGTCAGGCCCTTTTCCCGCCAAGAAGTGCGCCTTGTGACTCAGAGCAAACAGCGACCACCCCCCTCCGCGACCCATGCTGACTCGTGTAGGGCATGAGGCATGAGGGAATCGCGGCCTTGTTGAAACCGATAGACTGTAGGAAAAAAGCCCCTACCAACTTTAAGTACGACACGAGTACGACGAGTATGTAACGTACCAGGTACAGCAGTGCCTGTTATTGTAACGTACCTGCGTACCAGGTACATTACCTGTTATATTACGTGGAGTGTGCATAATCGACGGCGCCGCCGACGAAGGTGGGCCAAGCCTGCCAAAAAAAAACACCAAGCGACCTGAAGATCGACTGCTGTCTCGACCGAACGAACGAACGGAACGATCGACCGAGCTATGCTAGAGAACGGGAGGACAGGGGCTTGCCGAGCGATGCCGCGAGCGAACATCTGTAGTCTGTACTATTCCGGCAGTGCTGTACGTATACCACGATTGGTACTTACAGCAGTATACTACTAATACTACTCCTACTACTGCTGTACTACTGCTGCTACTACTACAGCTACTACTACTACTGCTACTATTAATAGTAGTACTCCTGCTTCTACTACTACTACTACTACTACTACTACTGTACTACTACTACTACTACTACTACTACTACTACTACTACTACTACTACTACTACTACTACTGCTACTACTATATACTGCTCGTACTATTACGAGTACTACTGTACTACAATATTACTACTGCTGTATCGTACGTGTTTATACGTACCGGTTTGTGATAGTAACAGAGTCTTATGTTAGTAGCTTGGTACAGCTGGTTGGTACTGCGCGGACGTATATACGACACACCAACAGTTACATAACACTCAGCCGTAGTTTGAATAGTGCTACTGCAGAGTACCAGGTATACACAACAGTACCACTACCACCGATACTGCTGTACTTGGAGCAGCGGGAGTTCGTAGTACTTACGAAACCATGTAGGAATAGCACGCCATATGTACGTAGGCATATTACCTTAGCACATGGAATGGGGTGTTTGCGCAGAGTAGTAAATAGGAGAAGACTTCTTCGAGTAATAAAAAAAGTGAAACTGCTTTCCAACCTATTTTTGTTGTATTTGTGTTGAAATATCTCTAATTTTTCTTCACAACGCTTCGTGCTGTATCATGGACGAGAGTGAAGAGGCGCGGCACAAAAAAATGAAACGTGAAGGATGATGATGAATACGTGTATATGGCAAGCAGCAGCGTACAAACGGTGGCGGCAACGATAGAGTTATCAGCAGTGACGCTGCGATCCCAACACAGAAACAAGCAGCAGCAAAGTGAGCACCCTCTAGCGACAACTATAGGTAGCAGCAGTAGCAACAACAGCAAAGCAGCAGCTGCAGCAACAGGGGAAACAATGCTTCTCTCAGTACTACTCGTGGTGCTTCTGTGCTCTATCTAGCGTTCGGGCGAGTACGTACGTATACGGTAAGGAAATGGGCCCGCGGGCGCCACCGCATCAGTTCAACCCAGCTGCACCGTCGCAATATTTCCCTGCATACGAATAATACAAGCAATTAGTGTGCGGCCGTGGCACTGCATACCGTATAACATGCGAAATGGCGCCCCGCCCCCGGGAGGGATTTCCAAGCCAGTTCTCCCTGAAACAAGGGAGGCACATGAGACGATAATGATGGCCTTGTACCAGTATATACATATACTGTCGAGGCATTTCCATATAGATGCGTCATTGGGTGTTTGCGCTCTCTCTGTTGTCGAGGTACTCACCCTGGAGATACTTTTGAGGAGGTGTGACATCTTCTATGCTGCACGGTACCACTGGTACACTACGGCAGTACTCCTTTACCAGCCTCGGCCGCCGGAGCCAGTGAGACATGCAAACGCGCGAGTACATAGTCTACGCGAGAAGGAAACGGGCCAGCTGGCGCCGAAACATTCCTTCAGGGTCAGCGTAAACAACACGGGCGGGGGGGGGGGGGGGTAGAGGGCGAAGCACGCTCCATACGATACATCGAGACTTGTGCCATTTTTTTTCGATGAACCGATAATTATATACGGTGTCCCAGCACTAGTTGAGAGGTTACTGAACGTTCTCCCTTATCACCACCTTATCATCGCCTCGTCAGGGTCCGGGGTGATTTGAACGAGGGCGATGGCGCCTACTTTATCCCAAAGGTGGAACTTGGAAGTGACGGCGAGAACTCGGGAGGCGGGACGATCGCCAATGGCGCGAAAAACGCGGGCTCCAAGCGGGCGAGAGACCTCGACGGGAACCAGAGCGAGGTTTGTACAGACGGCGGCGATAGTCGACGGGAACCAGAGCGAGGTTTGTACATAAGGCGGCGATAGTTTTACACCGCTGTAGTACTTGGAATTACTGCAGTAGTGGTCAACGGTAGTAGCGCGTGCTTTGCTCGGGAAGGAGGTCGGCCACCTCGTGGGCGAGACATGTGGAGTGGAACCAGGACGACTTTGCTGCTGCCGCTGCTATTTCGTTTGTGATTTACACTTGGTACGAGCTTGTGCTTTCAGCTGTAGAGAAGACAAGCTGTCAGTGTTTTTGTTTATTTTCACCTTTTCTTTCCAGCTCAACTCGCAGGAGGTTTCACCCCGGCGGTCTCACGAGACACGTCATGGCCCTCTTTCGTTCTCTTAAACCTGCGTGCATTGCCCCCTCCAAGCAGTATTCGTTACGTGTTCCCACAGTATCGTGTTACCACAAACGGCAGTGCCGTCTTTTCCTTGCAAAATCAAAAGGATCGTACCAGGTATGTTTTTTGGGCGGTATTGTATCCGTTTTGAGTGTGTGTACGGTAGTGACTGGATCCCATAGTGCCGTGACGACAGAGCGCAAACAGGGCCTCGCCGCTGGATATCGAAATGGGAGTACGAAACACGTGGATACCCGTGTAGTATAGGGTAGCCCCTGCTAAACACTTGTGTTCTTGAATATGTTAATCAACTGTGTGCGCTTGGGAAATTAGATGAGGTCGCGGCATCGTGGGGCCGCCCGTGTTGTTCAGTGCTGTTGCTGCTGTGACTGCTGCTGCTGCTGCTGCTGCTGCTGCTGCTGCTGCTGCTGCTGTTGCTTCTGTGGTGGCATTGTGGTTATACATGTTGGTTCGTCATGCTTGTGTCAAATAGTACGGGGTTCTTTAACTGAAAAACTACCCAATCTCCCGTTTATAATACATTGTTTGCTTCTCATTGTTCGAACAATACTTTCGACGGGTTACTTCGCATTGAGAACTACCCAATCGATCGGTTATATAATGTTTTGGTTAAGACAGTTGCATTCGAACAATACCTACGGTAAGCCGGGGTTTTGCGTCCATTATTTTTATCTAAATATGTTTTTTGCGGGAAACATAGAGTTCCTCCAGCCAGGAGCCTCAAAACGAATAGGTGCTACCTCTACCGTAACACATGTCCAGTGAATGTGTGCCTATTAGTGAGCTTGGGAGTGGTTTCAAGGGCACCGAGAGCAAACGCTCTTTTGTTTGTGGGTGACCGAAGTGTGGCATGCAAAAACAAATACGAGCACCGTTGTTTTTTGTACCCGTGTTTCAGTACAGTGACTCAAACCTACGATGCCGCGGTCCAATCTGCACGCACGCGTTAATCTGAAGCACATCAAAAAGCGACTTGTTTACAGGACACCCCTCTGGCCCATCAACAAAGCACTTGCGTGCACCGGTAATACTGTTGGGGCCGCGAGCTGGCTGACTATCAAGCACGGACTAGTTGTTTGTTGGCTTAAGGCGTTCAGTTGGCTGCGTGCGGTAGTTCGAGGAATTCTGTTTTGCTGTGTTTGATTAGCGCGTTTCCTGCTCGAGTTGTGTTTGTGTGTGTTTTTGTGCTACGGCGTAGATGTTTCTTGTTGCCGGATAGTTGACTTATTTGGACGCCCAACTAATACCTCCCAGGCACCAGGTAGCATGTACATCAAGCCAACAAACGCCCTAAGTACTGCACACGACTTAATAGTTTAAGTGCTGTGCAGTGCAGTACTCGCACAGTACATGCAGTCTGCCATGCACTTTTGCTTCCATGGGCATGTGTCCGACTGCTGTTGTTGGCCTGCCACGCTATGCCGCCTAAGCGCCAGGCCATAATTATCCGGGGTTTGAGTTCGTTCGGTTTAAGAGAGGAGTCTGCGGAGTCGACAAAAACCGCTCTTAGCTTCACATAATGTCGTGCCAAGCCCTTATAACCTCGCTTTAAAACAAATAGGCGACAACAGGCCTCCATCTACAATAAGAACCCCATGCTGCAATCCACAATTGCCCATCTTCTAGCGTATGGTTTATATCAACGACGTGTTGAACATCGAACTGGCGAATCCTCGCCTTCACAAAACCCTCAAATGGATGGTTATTTTTCGCCGGAAATTGTGCACAGCCCAGCTCAACGTATCCCCGCTGTGCCCACCTTCCACTGCGCGACAGCCCCAGGTATCTAAACAGCACCGACCCGTGTCAAGAACGAGGCGTAGCTCACCAAGGCGACCGAACGCCAGTATTGGGCGCAGCAAGACGCCTGTGAACCGCAAAAAGCGTGCCAAGGACGCCAATCGCTGCTCAAACGCCTCCTGCACAAGGGCGGCGACTTTCAATACCAGCGGCAGCGAGACGCCGGCGTACTGCAAGCAGCATGCCGAGGACGGCATGGTGTACATCCGTACTAGAACCCTTTGCTCGCACGATTCCTGCTCGAAACGACCGACCTTCAATACTGAGGGCATCAAAATCGCGGCATACTGCAAGCAGCATGCCACGGAAGGCATGGTGGACGTCCGTGATAACCATTGTCCACGAGACTCCTGCAAGCGGCGAGCGACATTCAATGTTGAGGGCAGCAAGAGGGGAGCGTACTGCAGGGAGCATGCTGCGGATGGCATGGTGAACGTCTGTGACAAGCGTTGTTCGCATGACGGCTGCACAAGACAGCCGACTCATAAGGTCGAGGGCGGCAAGGGGTCGACGCGTTGCAAGCAGCATGCTGAGGAGGGCATGGTGGACGTCCGTAGCAGACTTTGCTCACATGACTCCTGCTGGAAGCAACCGACCTTCAACGTCGAGGGTAGCAAGACGGCTGTGTACTGCAAGCAGCATGCTGAGGACAACATGGTGAACGTCCGCGATAAGCGTTGCCCGCATGGCTCCTGCAAGAGCCGACCGAAGTTCAATGTCGAGGGAAGCAAGACGGGGGCGTTCTGCAGGCAGCATGCTGAGGACGGTATGGTGAACGTCGTTGACAAGAGTTGCTCTCACGACTCTTGCGGCAGGCGACCGACGTTCAATGTCCAGGGCAGCAAGACGCCACTGCGCTGCAGGCAGCATGCTGTGGACGGGATGGTCGACGTCCGCTTTAAGCGTTGCTCACAAGACTCCTGCAAGCGGCGACCCAAATTCAATACCGAGGGCAGCAAGACGGGGGCGTACTGCAAGCAACATGCCAAGGACGGCATGGTTGACGTCGATAACAAGAGTTGCTCCCACGACTCTTGCGAAAGGCGACCGACGTTCAATGTCGAGGGCAGCAAGACGGCAATGTTTTGCAGGCAGCATGCTGTGGACGGCATGGTGGACGTCCTCAGCAAGCGTTGTTCACAGGACTCCTGCTCGAAGCAATCGGTTTTCAACGTCGAGGGCAACAGCAGCGGTGTATTTTGCAGGCAGCATGCTAAGGATGGCATGGTGAACGTCCGTGACAAGCGCTGTGCACATGACTCGTGCGCGAGGCGACCCCACTTCAATACTGCGGGTAGCAAGAGGGCTGTGTACTGCAAACAACATGCCGAGGAGCACATGGTTAACGTCTTTCAGAAGAGTTGCGCACACGACTCTTGCGAGACACGGCCGACCTTTAACGTCAAGGGCAACAAAACACCTGTGTATTGCAAGCAACATGCAACGGGTGACATGGTGAGCACCCGTGGTAAGCAGTGCTCCCATGACTCCTGCGCAAGGCCGCCGTCTTTCGGTGTCGAGGGCAGCAAGGAGGCTGCGTATTGCAAGCAACATGCTGGGGACGGCATGGTTGACGTCGTTCACAGGACTTGCTCGCACGACTCTTGCCAGACACGACCGACCTTCAATGTCGGGGGCAGCGAGACGGCAATGTACTGCATGCTACATGCTGAGGACGGCATGGTAGACGTCGTCAACAGGACTTGCAAGCATGACTCTTGCAAGACGCGACCGACGTTCAACGTTAAGGGGAGCAAATCGGCGATCTACTGTAGCCAGCATGCAATGGATGGCATGGTGAACCTCCGTGCCAGGGTGTGCTCACATTACTCCTGCACAAGGCCACCGACGTTCTGTGTCGAGGGCAGCAAGAAGCCAACGTGCTGCAAACAGCATGCCGAGGACGGCATGTTGTGCGTTCGTAGCAGAGTTTGCGCACATGGTTTCTGCACGACGCAATCAGCTTTCAATACCGTGGGCAGCAAGAGGGCTGCGTATTGCAAGCAGCATGCCACGGATGGCATGGAGAACGTCCGTGATAAGCGTTGCTCGTATGACTTCTGCACGATTGTGCCGAGCTTCAATGTCGAGGGCAGCAAGACAGCGATGTACTGCAAGAAGCATGCTAAGGACGGCATGGTGCACCTCTACGCGAAGCTTTGCTTGTATGGCCCGTGCAAGAAGCGATCATCGTTCAATATCGAGGGCAACAGGACGGCGTTGTATTGCAAGCAGCATGCCACTGATGACATGGTCAACGTTAAAAAAAGACGTTTGTCACATGTCATCCTGGCGAATGAACTTCAACATGAAGGGCAGCAAGTCGGCGGGGTACGGCAAGCAGCATGCTGAGGAAAGTATCGTGAACGCCCCCAGCAAGGGTTCCTCTCCTTGGTGGATTCTCTCACTTTTTCTCGGTGATACACTGCCCGGCATAGACAGCGCGTTTCCTATGTGTCTGATACGTACGTATGCTGCTCTCACTTTTTGTTTTTGCCTGAGGAATGCGATTTTTTTGCTGTTATGTTTTTTCTTGTTTTTTGTTTCCCTGTTTTCGTATTGTACTTGTTTCTCCCCCTGAGGCAATATCCCACTCCAGAGTGATTGGAACCCGTCCTCTGTGACCACGCCGGACTTGCATCGTGGCGATGAGTTAACGCGTGAACAACCGTGTCTGCTACTTAAGGCAACCGGCGGGGTGTATTGCGTGATCGACGTTGCCGCCGGACGACGCGTGCTACGATATGCAGTAGGTAGCGCTTTTGGGCTGCAACTGTTTCTTCTCCTGAAGAATCGGGCTCCTTAACCCAAAATATTCGTACATTCATTTTTGTGTTGCACTATTTTTCGTCGTGTACTTGGGTTATTATGAGATTGTTCATCGGGTCGCAATTTCATGTTCCTCCAAAATAAGCAGTGTTTAGACTACTGCAGGTATGGAGGCCCTCAGGTGAGGAGCCTCAGAAAATGTGCTGTACGCAGGTGCACCTCTATCGCAACCATGCGTCCCACTTCGTGTGCCCGGCATATGGCTGAAATATTGGACGGCCTGGTCACCAAAGGCTAAGCTAATTGCCAGTTGCGTGGTTGTGGGAATCAATCGAGGAGGAACTACAGTAGGTAGGATACAGCCTGCTCAGTGCGTCGCTCACGGCCTCGTAAAGGTGGGGTCGGTCAAACTTGCGGCGAGGTTGGTCAATTTTGTGGAGTATGGGAATAGAGCGCAACAAGGGAAGGTTTTCGTACCTCGTGTTCACGTGGCGAGGTTGGCCAAACTTGTGGAATATGGGAAGAGACCGCAACAAGGAAGGTTTTCGTACATCGTGTTCCACGTGCGTTCGATTGTTACCCCCTCCACATAGTCACTGAATGGTCTTCTTTTTACGATAGATAGTGCTGGTGGGAACCGGAAAGGTTACCGTGCTTTAAGAACGGCCCCTAGATGAAGTAGGCCGTAGCCTTCAAGGCTCACCTTTTAACCTTTTTTTGTTGCGCCCTTGTTCGACAAAGGGGTTGGCTGTCTCGCCGTCTTAAACCCTTGACGCCCATAGTGTTGCAAGGCATTCTAACATATACCAGGTACGAGTAGCAGGCTAGAGTTTGCCTGAGGTCATAGTATCAGGCACGCGGTAGATGCGCCCGTATATCTCGTCTTTAGTAAGAGAAAAACCCCTCTCGAGAAGGCACGGGCGATGCAAAGTACACGAAGGACCTCCCGCGGTAGTTATAGATTATCGTCGGGAAGCGGGGGCCTATTCAATTGGCATTTGAGTATACTTACGACGGAGCACTGCAACAAACAGTATGTACTGGCAGTAGTAGTCTACTGCCAGTAGTAATCTACGGAGGGGCACTGCCACAGTATGTACTGGCAGTAGTAGTCTACTGCCAGTAGGTAATCTACGGATTGACCCGGTCGATATATTCGCTATTAATAGTAGTTTATATTACTTAAGTCCAAGCAACACGCTATATTATACTGGTAGTAGCACGGAAACCCACCAGATGCGTTCGGGCGGTGGGGATAGGAGAGACAGCATACTGCTGCAATCCAGTACGTATATGCTGATTAATTTTGACGACAGGACAATCGCTACTGACAAAAAACCAGCCAGTGCCCAGCGCTGAGTGTACTGATAGCATGCTGAGCCGTGTTACCGTACTGAAAAACAATAGTGGTCGTGCTTTTCCAGCATACTGATATAATGTTCGGGAAATCTCAGATGATTATCCCATTATCCCTGTACCAGGTAGATGTTTTTACTCTTGAGGCCAAACATGCCTTATTTAGCTGACGGGGGCTCCTCCGTAGGCGACCTACTGTATGCGCTCAATATACTTGGATCGTGTATCAGGCCTGACTCTAGCATAATTTTATTTTTATTTTTCCCAAGGTCTGTTGCTGGGTGCGGCACAGAGGCCAACAAGAGAAACTTCATCCATATGACAGAGAAACTAAAAAAAAAACAGTACCAAGGGACACTTTGCTCAGGATCGGGTGGGTCGTTGGAAAGTTCATAACCATGCTAAAACGACTGCACAAAGCTTTGACCGCAGCTAAAATAAGCATGACCCCAACCTACCCTAGGTTGCGGTTTGAGGTTTCAGAGTAATGTCGTGTTTCGCGGGTCTTCATGTAAATTTCGCTTCTGGTGCGTCGAGTGTGATCGATAGCGCCTCACGCGCACTGTCTGTCACTCCTCTTCCCTTCCAGTGTTCGCTTGGACATCGCCGGTAATCGCCACAGCTAAGTGTTCGGTGTTGTGTGTATAGACGTCTCTGCGCAGCTCCAACTCATGCAATCAGTCGTTTGACCCCGGCTGACAGTGCTTAATTCGGTGCCTGCCTCCTGCAGGCTGCCTGGCGTAACGCAGCAGCCACATCGCACGCCTCATCCGGGGCATCTCGCTGATCCTTAGGTCCTGGATGAGCGCGAATTGAATCGGCTTCGAAAGAAAACATATTCGCATGCTGATCCGACTTTCACCAGAAACTACGTGCCGCGAGATGACTACAGTAGTCATTGATCTGCTGACAGCGCGATCGATGACCGTGGCCAGAAACCGTTGATACGGGGCGAGCGGGTGATCAATATAGTCGACGGGACGAGGGCATGGAATGATCTGGGGGTTAAACCGGACACGCCAATGGGGAATAACTGGTAAGAAATAACATAAACAATTCCCAAAGATGACGCGATTTGTGCTTTTAAAATGCAGTGTTGAAGTGGAGATATAGATGTTTTTACTATTAATTGGTCACCAATACGACGAGCTAAATATACGCTACTTGTGATTCGCGCAGACACGTTTTTCGTTATTTTCGTGTAGATACAGATAATTGAGGAGTGGAGACATTTTGTGTGAGGTCAACGCTGACTGAAAGGCAGCCTAGAGGTCTGCGCCCCGTCCAAACGAGCGAAAAAGCGCATGATGGAGCGGATGTATGACTGAGGACTGTCCCAACAGCAACTAACAACATATAAATGACAAGAGTGCATATGATCTGTGGGGTCATGAGCAGCACACACTATCGCAAAGGCAGCAGCAGCAAGTGTTCCTTAGAGCAGTGGGTCTAAACATAACTCAGTTATTTTGTATCACTACAACAGCAGTTATTGTCTGCCGATCGCGGACGGTGAAGGCGTGCGTAGCATCATCGTGGCACGTACAAAACTGGCAGCACAGTCCGACACCAAGACCTTCGCTCTTGACTCAAACAATACATTTGTTGATGCTAGAGAGTCCATCGATCGGGGTGGTTAAACGTAAACGTTGTGCTGAGTCATGCCCGGCAGGGGAGAAAGCAGACACGAAACGCCTCGAAAACGCCAGGCAGCGAAACTATTTGAAGAAGTGAGGATACGAGACTAACGTCGGCTGTAGGGTCACCAGTGTGCATATTGGAGCATATCCCTTCGGTTTCGTCACCGCCATGAAAGAGCCAGGAAACGTGTTCGCATGAATATATCGCACCAGAAACGACACCCACGGCGTGTAGAAGGTTGTGCACTTTTTACAGTACACCTTTGCAGACGTCATGAAGGAATATTGGCTCTCAGGGTTCGGGCTGTCCAGGCCTTCTCTTCCCGTTTTATGCCAAATTTCGATGCATGCTATATACGATAGAGAGGTGGCCATTTTAAGATATGAGGCTATATTTTTCACTTTATTTTAGTACGGGGCATCGAGAAAACGGAAAGTGCAGTCCGACGAGCAATACCATGGCTTAGGCATTTATCGAAAAACAGTCAAAAACAAAATTGGTATTCCAGCAAACATTGAGCAACTCCTTGGTTGAGGAGCCCCGGCAGTCAGACATATTTGCCTCGAAAAGTGCTTCTTCTACGCGTTGCCATATAACGCGTCGCATTTGCTCTATTCGAACGACACACGGAAACTACCATCCGCACTTGGAAACTATCAACCCAACACGCCCATAGCAACAAACTCCTCAAGACCCAACGAGCCCAATAAGCATAGACTGACCTTATTCAGTCGATCTTCAGCGGGAAAAAAAACAATTATCTAAAAGCTTGCTACAACGACACAACGCTCACGTTGAGACACCTACCATAGGGCGATCCCAACTACGACGGCTGAAAAATCGATTGCGCCAGCTAGAGCACGGCTATAAGATTTGGCAACCTCAGTTGAACTAACTCGGTCAGGGCATTCTACTGTCAACGGATCCCAACATCTGCCCTGCAACCTCCGATGCTCACCTAGATTACCAGAACAGAAACACCATGCTCAACCAACTTGATATGCCCATCGAATGCCGCGGTTGTGACGGAGCACGACGGTTGTAGCTCGAACTGGCCGTCCAATACAGTTGTCTGATGCTTGTCAATAACGAATTTTATGAACGAGAACGCGCGCTCTATCATCGACCACGACGAAACAAGCCACCAACGCGGTGGGTCCTCCTCGTAGCATGGTATGTGTCTTCTACGTAAGAAGAGCCTAACACTCCCTTCCTGCCAACGATTTTTACGGCCGCAAGCCCCTCCTTAGGCAAGCCTTAGGGTTGTGTTACAGGCCACTTGGGTAGCACATTACGCCGATGTGGGCTTTGGAAAAACAGCGATATAGCCAACCCCTAGGTGAAAAGGGAAAAATACGTGGCAATAAGGCTAGGGCCCACTACACACGCCTCTCTGTACTCCTGCAACTGGACGCCTCAGGGGCTGGTCGGGCCGCGACCACAACTTGTTCCGGTTCACACGAAACAAACTTAAAACAAGCATTCCGTCTTAACGTCAGCGGAGGCGCCCATTCTGGCACGGGAATATGAGGCGTGAGAACTCCCCTTGCTGCGACCCGTCCGCACGGTGGGAACAAGCCCCTCCCCGAGGGGGGCGTGATCGCAGCAGTTGGTGGGCTGTTTCCCGTCCAAGCCCCACTTCGACGCTTTCCCACAACCCGCCACCTCGCACTGTTTTATAAAACTGACGAAAAGACCGCCCAACAAATCGTTCTTATGGCGGAAGCATACGGTGGCTTCGCCCTCGGTCGCTAAACCCCACGACGGCCTCTTCGTGCAAGACTTATACGTGCAATGCTTGCCAAAGACGCGTTCCATGCCGGTATCAGCATGCTGCTTGCAGTACAACGCTTTCTTGCTACCCTCGAAGTTGAATGACGGTACCTTCGTGCAAGAGCCTTTAAGCAATGTTTGCGAGCGACGTTAACCGTGCCCTTAACAGCATGCTACTTGCAGTACTCCACCCTTTTGCTTCCCTCAATACTGAAGGTCGCCAGCCTCGTGCCGGACTCATGCGCGCAACGCTGGCCTAAGACGTTTGCCATGCCGTTCTCAGTATGCTCCTTGCAGTACAATGCTTTCTTGCTACCGTTGACGTTGAAGGACGGTCGCTTCGTGCAAGAGCCATTCAAGCATTTTTCGCTAGCGACGTTCACCATGCCCTTAACAGCATGCTGCTAACAGTACACCGCCCTCTTGCTTCCCTCAACATTGAAGTTCACCCTCCTCGTGCAGGACTCATACGTGCAACGCTTGCCAAGGACGTGTATCATACCGCTATCAGTATGCTGCTTGCAGTACAACGCTTTCTTGCTGCCCTCGACGTTGAAGGACGGAAGCTTCGCGCAAGAGCCATTCAAGCAACGTTTGTTAACGACGTTCACCATGCCGTTAACAGCATGCTGCTTGCAGTACGCCGCCCTCTTGCTTCCCTCGACGTTGAAGTTCGGTTGCCTTGTGCACGAGTCGTGTGAGCAACGCTTGCTACGGACAGAAACCATGCCGTCCTCAGCATGCTTCTTGCAAAACAAAGCCGGCTTGCTGCCCTCGACATTAAAGCTCGACATCGCGCAAGGTTTCCTTCTCGCCCAGGCCTGGCGTTGTGTAGATGCCTGGGGCAGGCAGGTGTGGACGGAAGGTGGACACAGCGGGGTACGTTTGGGCTGAGCTGCGCACATGGGTCGCTGTCGAAAGACACACAAACCAACGACGAGTTATAGAGTCTCCAAAAATATCGATTATTTCGTCAGTTTGGGTATAAACACGTCGCTGACATGCACGCAGTGTATGTAGTGCCCAAGAAGGAAGTGCCCTTGCCCTTGCTTCGTAGATATAACACCAGGTGCTTGTGCTATTGTGTTGCGTTGGTCGAGCTGAACATCCGACCATGATACACAGCTGCCCGGCAAGAGGAACTGACGACTGCTACGGTAGGGCAATAGCGCCTACAATATATGACGCTCCTCATGTGGAGGGCCCTTTACCCCACCCAACAAACGACGTGGAAAAGAATCGCAATATAATAATCTCTATGCACAATTACAGGGGATGACACGTCGAAAGCTTTACATCGGTGCGTGGTCTATTACGGGAGAACATACTAGTAGTAACTAGGACCTGCGGTATACACAAAAACCTATACATTTAACTATTTTTACTAGCAATATTTGGTCCTATAAACTATGATCTACCGTAAAAGGGGGTGAGAGGCTGCCGGCAGTGCCCTTTCTTTTCACTCAAACGTTGTATCTGTTGCTGCTAAATAGTCTATCGATCTGGAGCGTTAGAGGCAAACGTTGCGCTTAGCCATGCCCGGTAGAGGGGGAGGCGGACACGAAACGCCTCAAAAAAACTCGAGGCCGCGGATAAATCTGAAAAAGGGAGGATACGAAATGAGTTTCGGCCATAGAGCCACCTGTGGGCACATTGGGGAATATCCCTTCGGTCTCGCCACCGCTGTGAAAGAGCCAGGGAAGGTGTTTGAGTGGATCGACAACACCAACAATGACGCCTACGAGTTGTAGAAGATTGCGTACGAGTGCACCTTTGCGACCGTTCTGAAGGAATATTGGCTCGCAGGGTCTTGGCTGTCGAGCTCTTCTCTTCCCGTTTTCTCACACGTTCTCTGTGGTCTAACCCAAGGATATACTATGAAACGTATCAACCGACAACGAGATGGTCAGGACATTCAGGCTTGGGAATTATCCACGCGCCTTGTCCAAACTCGAATCAGCAAAGCCTAACGCGTCCAACCGTAGATTGACGGTATTCAATCGATCTTCAGCAAAGAAAATAATGAAAACGCCTGCTACAACGACACTCACGTCGACGAACCTACTAAAGGGCGATCTCAACTACGACAGCTGAAACACCGATTGCGCCAGCTGGAGCACCGCTATATGATTCTACAATCTCTGTTGAACCAACTCGGTCAGCGTATTCTACTATTAACGGATCTCAACATTTTCTCCGTAACACCGAATGAAGACCTCGATACTGATCTCACTTAGCCTCTCCGTCCAACGTAACGGCTGTGACGGAGCATGGCGGTTACAGCTTGAACTAGCCGTCCGGTACGGTTGTCTGATGCATGCCACCAACACACTTCATGGAGGATAAGGCGCGCTCTATCGTCGCCGACGTCGGCTACATAAGCCACCGCCGTTGGAGGTCCTTCTTGTCGCATGAGCCTGTTTCCTACGTAAGGAGGCCCTTGCCAAATTACTAACGACGACTTCGGGCGCAAGCCTCACCCTGCCTAAGCCTCAAAGTTGCACTACCGGCGGCTTGTACAGAAAAAACGCCCGAGGTTGATATTAGAAAAGCAGCCTTATAGGTAACCCGTCTGGCCAAAAAAAGGCAACAACAGTAGTCGGTGTAAGGCTAGGGCCTACTATACAAACCTCCCTGTACCCCTGCAATCGAACGCCTCAAGGGCTGGCCGAACCGTAACCACAGCATGTTCCGGCTCACACCAAACACAACTTATAACTCAAAACCAGCATTCCGTTTTGACGTCATGAGAGGCGCCCTTTACGGAGCTGCAGTAAGAGGCACCATAGCTCCCTTTGCTGCGATCCGTTCGCAACGTGTGCACGAGACCCTCCTCGAGGGGGCCGTGATCGCGGCAGTGGGTGGGCTGTTTCCCGTCGACACCCCACTTTGATGCTTTACAACAATCCGCCACCTCGCACTCTTTTCTGAAGTTGACCAACAGACCGTCCAACACATCCTTCTTATGGAGGGCGCATACAGTTGATGCACCGTCCTTTGCTGAACCCCACGACGGCTTCCTTGTGCAGGATTTGTGTGAGCACCGCTTGCTCACGACGTTCACCATGCCATCCTTAGCGTGCTGCTTGCAGTACGCCCCCGTCTTGTTGCCCTCAACATTGAAGTTTGGTCGCCTCTTGCAGCCGGCATTTGGGCAACGCTTATCGCGGACGTTCACCATGCCGTTCTCAGCATGCTGTTTGCAGTAGACCGCTTTCTTGCTGCCCTCGACGTTGAAGGACGGTCGCTTCGTGCAAGAGCCATTCAAGCAACGTTTGGTAACGACGTTCACCATGCCCTTAACAGCATGCTGCTTACAGTACACCGCCCTCTTGCTTCCCTCAACATTGAAGTTCGCCCATTTCGTGCAGGACTCATACGTGCAACGCTTGCCAAGGACGTGTATCATACCGTTATCAGCATGCTCCTTGCAGTACAGCGCTTGCTTGCTGCCCTCGACGTTGAAGGACGGCACCTTTGCGCAAGAGGCATTCAAGCAATGTTTGCGGATGACATTTACCATGCCCTTAACAGCATGCTGCTTGCAGTACACCGCCTCCTTGCTTCCCTCGGCATTGAAGTTCGGCTGCCTTGTGCACGAGTCGTGTGAGCAACGATTGATACAAATATAAACCATGCCGTCCTCAGCATGTGTCTTGCATAGAATCGCCGACTTACTGCTCTCGACATTAAAGGTCGACATCTTCGTGCAGGAGACATGAGCGCAACGTCTCCTCCTCGTCCAGGCCTGGCGTTGTGTAGATGCCTGGGGCAGGCAGGTGTGAACAGAAGGTGGGCACAGCGGGGGTACGTTTGGGTTGGAGCTGCGCACACCTCTTGCTGGCGAAAGTGCAAAAACCAACCACGGGTTATAGAGGCTCCAAAAAGCGCGAGTATTTCGCCAGTCTGAGTATAAACAGATCGCTGACATGCGCGCAGTGTACTGCTCAAGAAGGAAGTGCCCTTCCCTTCGCTTCGTAGATATAACACCGGGTGCTCGTGCTATTGTGTAGCGTTGCTCGAGCTGAACATCCGACCATGATACACAGCTGCCCGGCAAGAGGTACTGACGACTGCTACGGTAGAGCTAGCACCGGTAAATACCGAAATACCTCATTTGGAGGGCTCTATACCCCCATCCAACAAAGTTGAGAGAAAAAAGTTAGCTATTCCCTAGATATACAATCCCGTGGAAAAACAGCCTGTGAATGACGGGTGTTGCGGTGGGGGTGTCACCTTAATTATTTAGAGGCTGCTCGTTTTAAGGCGATATTTCCCTCGCCCAATACCTCCTCGCCCCAACGTCGACTTTGATAAATAAACCGAGCTTAACCTAAATGAATAGTCACATTGTTCGGTAGCTCCTTAGTTGAGAAGCCTCGTCATTCAGATTTTTTTCCGCCAGGAGGTGCTACGTATCACCATCACGACCTAATCTAGACGCGCCCCCTTCACGACATGATGCAACGAGCCAGCCGTGCTACCGGCGTGAACTGGATGGACCAATACCTCAATCTCGTGCTCGTGGTAATGTGGGTGGAAAGTTAACACCCCACCCTCGCTCCACGTTACAGGTAATAATGTCCGTTTCCTGTTGCTTTCGTCTCGAAATAATATACCACTGTTGGCTGAGCGCTTGCTGCACTCCATATAGGAAGTGACAAATCTCGTTGGCGGGCACACACCACCTACCACGTTGTGTTGAGTGACCCTAGGTACATCAGCCGACGAATCGCAACAATAGTCCACAAAAACGAAACGCAAAACTGGCATGGTCCCGCGAATCGTGTGCTCTTGCTTCGGCAGCCACCAGTAGCACCCTGAGTCTCCTGTGCCAGATTCACCCCCGCCGCAACTCAGTATCGCTTCTTGCCCACAGTTGGCTCGCCGACACGCGAGCTGCTGCGGCACGCGCATCTCAGCTCGGGACTTAGGACGAGGGTGCGTCTTGTTGGTGCCTTAGGTCTTGCGCCAAAATCGACATTCGGTTTGATGCCAAACAATCTCGGACGAGAGAGAGACAAAGAGAGCTGAGAGTGATGTCATCGCCTCAACCATTTCGATCGTCACTGCCGTGGTGCCCGGCGGTGAATCATGGCAAATAGGCCGGCATACGGCCACCCAAGTTTGGAGATAATGTTTGCTCAGTACGTAAAAAAACTCTTGGTTAGTCTTGACGACGCAGTGATGTTATACCCCGGTCTGATGGTGCCGTGGCGCGTTTAGAGATACAATTTACGAACTCGTATTTTGGTATTTGGAGGTTCGGTTCAGTGTTTCACGAACCGGGCAGAACAGAGCATCCCAGTAGCATATTCGATATATTTTGACGCCAGATACATCCTTAATATATGTGTATCTGACCGGCATGATGCCGCTGTATGATGTATCTTGGGTGCACAGCAATATATATATGTATATGTACACGTATTATCCATCGCGACAGACACATTCGTGACTAAAAATTAAACACAACAGCTGTGAGATCGAGAATTTCGTCGAAACTCATATTTGCAACATACAGAAGCTACTGTACGTGGTGGTCTACACTCAGTGGATCGTGCTCTGCCCAATGCGTGGGTTTCCTCTCGCCATCTGCCAGAGGGTGAATGGATTTCAGCTCAGATTGTTCCGGTGTCAGCGCCGAGACCCTAGGATAGGGGAAGGCATTCAGCCTTGCTTCCCAAGATAAGGCAGGCGATTCTTACCCGAGGCGAAAGTGCCGGAACAGAAATAAAAGGGAAAATAAGAAGAAAGTTCTGATTATTACGGGGGGCCATAGTAAATAGGACTAAATAGTGATAGTAAAAATAGGTAAATATATAGGATTTTGTGTGTACCGGAGGTCCTATTTACTATGGTCTCCCGTAATAGCACCTTTTCGGGTCGCGTTCAGGTGCAAGATTAATCTTCACCGGGATACTATTGAATAGTACTATAGAAGAAAAGTGGAGTGTGTTTGACATTTGTTTCAGGGCTGCGCGCTGGCTCAGTATATAGGCGGATGCAATATAAATCTTCACCGGGATACTAGTACTACAGAAGAAAAGTGGAGTGTGTGTTGACATTTGTTTCAGGGCTGCGCGCTGGCTCAGTATATAGGCGTATACTATCAGTGTTACAGTATAATATCATACTGGCAGCAGGTATATTGTGAGTACGTGCCGGTGCTTGCCAGTGCTTGCCAGTACTTGGCCAGTGCTTGCCCGCACTTCCCAGATATTTGTGGTGTTCGGCACGTCCGAGAAACATCCCGTAACATTCGACAAAAAGCAAGGGCTGTAAATCCCAGCCCGATTCATCTGATTCAAATGCACGATTCCATCGACATCGGAACCGTAAAATGGAAACTATGTGTTTCGCGATATATTCATAACGTCTTTGAACGTCTACATAGGCCCCCTCGTCAGCCGTAGGGGGCGGTTGCGGCTTGCTCGGCTCGCTCGATATCATACAAAACGCACGCGAGCCGGAGCTAATGTCTTTTGTTTCATATTTACAAGCTCCGTACTATTTCGTCGGGATCTATATAGCCAGCCCTCCAGAAAGCCATAATATTCAGAGGCGGCTGGAGGCGAGAGACCTGAAAGGAAATACGAAAACATAAAACAGCAATTACAAAGCCGCGATGCCAAAGCGGAAAAATCCTCGCGGCACGCGCTCCGATTTTGTTTTCGTAGCTGCACAGTGCTTCACGATGCGCCTTCATGGACACGCAAAAATACGAAGATCGTCTCAAACTCGTCACAAGTTCCATGTATCGTTTTAAAATATATTTTTCGTTTCTGTGTAGACGACCGCAACCCGTCGTAGCCAATGAACCTGCCGTGTTAAACACCGATTGTGACAAGGAAATGAAGCGAATCGCGTGCTTATTTTGCCTCCAGCGGCGTCGCCGGCGTCCCCCCTCTCCTCGGCCGGGGCCCCGACTGGTCTGGCTGCCCTTGGCGTTATTCACTTCGACCGAGCCCAGCCTACCGGCACTATCTACTGTTATATATATAGCTCGACTCAGCACACTGGTGCTATCCTGTATCCTGCCTGCTGACTTAGCCAGGATACTTTTAACAGACGCAAGCTGCTAGTCCTAGTGTACTTGCGTTTTTTTTTTTCCCTACGAGCTGGTGCAAGCTTACCGCTTCAACATTCTTACGCATCCAATGTCCATGCCGCTGTTTGGGAGATATACCTTAAAATTCAATGCCTGGTATACGTTAGCCATGAACGCTTGCCAACTCGTGACACCAAATTCGTTTTGGCTTTTTTGTTTGTATTTCGCCTGATCGTTGTATTTTGGGGGAAATTTGGGTCTTGAGAGGTCCAAAACTTCCAGTGGAAAAATAACAAACGTCATCAGCGGCTTGGCATGGGCTCATAGAGCACCACGTTAACCCTTGGAATTTTGAGCGATAAAACTGCAAAACTTATGGCGTTGCCTCGTAAATACCTGGTACTTAGTTGCAGTACATATATGACCAACTCTAGGCGATAAAGGTGACTTGGCATTGGTCCTACGCAGTCAATTCTTCGACTATTTGCGAGTCTGTTCACAGACATACCCGAGTACCTGGAGCCGGTTCGTGCCGAAAACAAAACAAAACACAATGCTTTCTTCCTACGGAAATGGCTGACTGTTCTTGACAGTTTCGAAGGTCTGTGGTTGGTCGGGACACAGTTCGCCGCTAGCGCCAGCCCTACAGTATGCCCTCCACGAAACAACAGGTTGTGTCATCCTCTTTCGCTTACTAATACGGTCAGTAGGATACCAAATAGGTCGCGTTTAAGTAGGCATTGCATGCGGCATTCGTGGCTGGCACAACTGGGGGTCTTTTTGTTCTAACCAGCCTGTACGGATGTACAAATAATCAGTGCCTGTGCCCGTTAGCTGTGGCCGTTTTCGTGGAAACCCCGGTTATGGTGGTTAGATTTGCGTGGGGTCGGGGAGCTTGGCGGACCCTGCCGGCGGCTAACTATGGACCCAGGGTCAGCTTGGGGGGCTCACGTCCGGGTAAGTTTCAGGCCGATGGAGGATGAGGGTGTCAAGCGGGATCAGGGTCGGTAAACGCATCCATCTGTGGGATTACAGGTCAGGCTCGCGTCTACAAAAAGTTCCTCCTGAAAAACCCAAAGGCGAACAACAATGACGCTAACAAACGGCATCATCGGCTACTGCTTGGTTGTGGGGGGGATGATAGTTTTCGGTGTCCGGACTTCAACGCAAGGCGTCGTTGGCCACGGGGGGTATGTAGCATGATCCTATGTAATCGCCTTGCTGTGCGGTCACACCTTTCGTGAACGGTCGAGGACCAAGGCCAAAAACACATGAGGTTTTAGTCGCTACAGCAGAGGGTACCCCGATTTTAATAGCGCATCAAGATAAGACCATTCGGGATTTAAGAGCGGTCAAATCAGCATGTATGTCCCGCCTATACGAAAAGCTAGACGCATGCTACGATAGAGGTGCACCATGTTTTTGCCTTGGAAGGGTGGTTACTTGAAGAGCTCTACACCTCAACCTGAACTGATTTTGGAGAAAAGTAAAAGTGATACAGTATCCGGTTGAATTTTCCCCCATGGTCGAAGCAAACAAGGAACAATATTGCAACGGAATACTGACAATAATGACAATAAATGACAACAATGACAATAATGACAATAATGACAATAATGACAATAATGACAGTCCGCCCATTTGGGGTTAAGGAGCTCGATCATTCAGAAATACATTTCAGCCAAAAAAGTGCTATCTCTATCGTAGCACGCGTCGCTACCAGGTATATATTGGCCACTAGAGATAAGAGCAATGTGTACTTAAGTACACTTGTTTTTTGCTTAAATTTTTCACGGGGCGCTAATAAAATCGGGGTACCCACTGTATCTCTATTGCAACTCCCAAAATGGGCCCACCACCCCTTCGAGAATTCAGCAGGGGGGGGGGCAGCGTCCGAAAACAGGAGCAACGATATTCAGCATCGGCCACGCGGAATAACCCGTGGCTTGCTGACGCAGGGGGGTGTAACCGAACTATTACGGGAGGGGGGGAGGGGGTGTACTTCGTTGTCATGCATGGCCGTAGTCGTATGACCATAGACCCTTTCATCCCTACAATGCCAGGACGGGGCATGTCGGATTTTCACCGACCAAAAAGACATTGCTAGCACCAAGCACGAAGCGCCGTGAGGTGTTGGGCGAGCCGCATGAAGGGTGAGAGCTACATGCCTCCTACTACGTAAGGGCCCATCTTAACGAAGGCAGCAAAAATTCAATTTGGAAAATAAAATCCTATTTGAATGTGATTTCGCAAAAAAAAACTGGTTTGCGTCCTATGGGGAATAGTGAATTGCTCGTTCAAATATTTATGAAATCGAAAAAACGCAGCATGCGTCACAGCGCCCAGGTGAAAAAAATCGACGAGAGGAGACGAGAGGGAAAGCATGCGTCGACGCGTGCGCGCCGCCGCCAGCATACTTTTGCTTTTGACCGCCCAGGCTAGGAAGCTATCGCTCTCAGGGTCTCCTGGGTGGGCGTAGGGATCCCTGGAACGCCACGGGCGAGACAGGGGCGGCGATGGTGTTATCGAAGTCTTGAGCGTATCATGCTGTTTTTGGGCCGATCGCTCGGTTTTTTATCGGGTTGGAGCATCGAGCTGGTTGAAAAGTTGGGATTGCGACCGCCATGATTGGTTTTGAGGCGCCACCGCCGGGGTACGCTGCGCTATGGTCTATAGGCGTGGGCGCGGCTGTTGTCCCGGTGGCCTCGGGTTGTGGTTCACGTGTTGTCGCCTCGGTCGTGGTCATCGATGCCACCAAGAAATGACCAGATTGTACCGGGGGCGTTTGCCCACCGTGGACATGCCGGTCCAAGTCGGGCCAACTCCTCAATTTGATTTGAATTCTTTGGAAAAGAAGGTCCTGGGACCTTCTTGGTTTTTTCGTCCAATTCAAATTGATTAGACCCCAAGATCCTAATCTTTGATGCTGGTGCGTGTGTTGACCAATGAAAAGCGTATTTGAATTTTATTTTTTCCAAATTGAATTTATTTCATACTCGTTAATACGGGCCCTAAGGACCGCTTGTGAGGCGGACTTGCATATGGATGACAGCTTCAATGGGTTAATTGAACTTATGGTGTGGCCACTTCCTGAGACAGCAATGGGAGCACTATGTATCTGCCTCGTGGGTGCCTGACCCTAAACACACTACGTGATACGATCATTCCCCTTGTGCGGAGCAAAGATTCTCCACCCCGCACAAATGATCTAACTCAGCCGCCAGCTTTGGTGACCGCCAAAAAAGAAGAAAAAAAAAAAAGAACAAAAAAGGGTAACCAGAACCCACAATGGTCCCAAAACATCATGTATTCCTCTCATTTCGCTAGTACGCGGAACCATAGTAGTCAGGACCCATCGCCTATACAAAAACCCACATACTACAGTATTTTTACTAAGCACATTTGGTCCTGATTACTACGGGGGACCATACATAGTAATCAGGACCCATCCGGTAAACAAAAACCTATATATTCCAGTACTTTTACGAAGAATTGGTCATTATTTCTACGGGAGATCATAGTAATCAAAACCCACCACTTACACAAAAACCTACAGTATGTATTACAGTATCTTTACTAAGCATTGTTTGGTCCTGATTACTATAGCGGGGGACCATAGTAATTATAACCCACCACTTAAACAATAACCTATACATTACAGATTTTTATACTAAGCATATGTGGTCCTGATTACTACAGGGGACCATAGTAATTAGGAACCGTCACTCAAACACAAAAAAACTTCCGGTGTATGTTACAGTGCTTATACTAAGCATATGTGGTCCTGATTACTTGGGGACCATAGTAATTAGAACCGATCTGTGACACAAAAACCTATATATGACAGTATTTTCACTATTACTAAGCTTATTTGGTCCTGATTACTACGGGGAACCACAGGAATCAGAACCCTTCACTTACACAAAAACCTATATATTACAATTATTAAGCATATTTGGTCCTGATTACTACGGGGGATCATAGTAATCAGGACCTATCGCATCCACAAAAAACTACCAGGTATAAAATACAGTGTTTTTTACTAAGGATATTTGGTCCTGATTACCACGGGGGACCATAGTAATCAGAACCCATCACTCACACAAAAACCTATCTATTACATAATTTTTACTAATAATAACCATATTTGGTGCTGATAACTAAATATATCAGGGCTCGTCATGGAACGTTTGCCCGAGCAGGGCCGGGCCGAGCCGATCTGAAAATTGTGACGGGCCGGGCCGGGCCGGGCCGGGCCGGGCCGGGCCGGGCCGAGACTTTTGCAAATGTGATGAGCCGGGTTGGGTCGGGCCGGGCCGGGCCGGGCCGTGAAAAACTGAAAATGTGATAGGCTGGGTCGGGCCGCGGCTCATCCTCCAAAAACTTCATGGAGCAGGCCGAGCCGAGGCCCATCCTCTAGAAATTGGATGGGCTGGGCCGAGCCGCGGCCCATAAGATGTGGGCTCTGCATGTGCCGCTCCCCCCGGCCCATGAGGTGGCCCATGAGGCGGCTCATGTGTTTTGACGGGCCGACCCGGACCGCTGCCCATGATATGTGGTGTGCTACTGCTACTGCAACTACTGTTACTACGACGTCCGTGCCCACGTGTTTTGATGGGCCGGTCTGGGCCGAGGCCCATGAGCTGGGGTGTACTTCTGCCACAACTACGTCTGTTTGGGGTGTGCTCGGATTGTTATCCGTCGAAAAACAGCTACGAGTACGTTCGTACGATGCATCTCTGGCAAATCGTCTCAGGTGTAAAAAATATACGATGAGGACTTGTGCCAATGTCGGGCCAGAGACTTGTTACCGTTGTGGGTGTACCTAGGCGACACTCCTTGCCGCTTCCGCGTTGCAGGCAGCAGTACGTTCTTGCCTTGGTTCGCCCCGCGGATGAAACCGCCGGTGTAAATGCGTCAAGTAGGCCCAGACAGAGGTCATCTTCAGAACGAAGAATGCAGCGACGTTCATCCTTTGTGTGGGTCGGGGATGAGGAGTGCTGCTGCTGCTGTAGCGTGGGAAGCCACCGTCAAAGTATCACTGCTTTTGTATGTATTGGCTTTATAGGCGTTCGATACAGTGCGTTGCAGTAGCGTGTATTGAGGCAGCACCGGGTAGAGCAGCAGCAGCAGCACGTGCTGCTGCTGCTGCTGTTGTTGTGCTGCTGGTGCTGTTGTGGGTGTTGCAACAGCACGAGGGGGTGGTGGTCCACAGTCGCGATGGAAGCCATCCGACCGAGTCGTTGGCGCAGCAGAATTATGTGAGTAGTCGGTACTGCTTAGGTGTGTCTCGTGGGCCGAAAGCAGCTGTCCCTCGGAATCCAGACGGGAGGGAAAAACAAACAAAAGATCAACACTACACGTAAAAATACCACGTCAGCGTATACTCATGCACCTTTTAGTACGGGACAACACATGGGCCGGCCCTTGGGCCAGCCCGTCAAATTCACTGGCCGGCCCATGAAAATTGTCGGGCCGGCCCATGCAGAGCCCGTGTCTTCATGGGCCTCGCTGCCATGTGATGGGCCGGGCCGGGCCGGACCGATACTTTCCAAAAACATAATGAGCCGAGCCGGGCCGGGCCGCGGCTGTTTGAAAATGTGAAGGATTAGGCCGGGCCGCGGCTCATTCTCTGAATATTAGATGGGCCCGGTCGGGCAGCGGCCCATCCTCTGAAAATTAGACTGGCCGGGCCGGGCCGGGCCGGGCCGGGCCGCGGCCCACCAAATTAAGTTTTCATGGGCCAGGCCGGGCAACGGCCTATCATATCAAATGCCCTCCCGTGACAAGCCCTGCTGTATATCATATGCCCTCCCGTAATATAGATATATATATATGTATATATCGCACGGAAGCCTTCGACACGTGTGTAGCATTGAAACTGGCCGTGCCGCTGCGCACTCAAGCCGTACCACCCCTGTTGCGCACTCCCACCAGATGGCTAGTGGCACCGCACATGGCCTATTTGTGGGTCGCTATTTTAAAGGTAGTGGTGACAATGAACCAAAATAGTCAGCATTTAAGGGAGGGGCGCAAGAAAAAAAAAGAAAATCTGACCCTCCACTACCCATTTTCGAGACCCAGATCGGGGGGCGGGGGTACACTAAAACCAACTAAAATACAGGATTGAAGAAAAACAAAAACAAAAAACTCGTATTTTGTAATTTTGTTCAGAAATCCCACGTCATTGGCTTGTTTTTTCGTTGAGACCATTTTAGGAGCGTGGTGTCGTTTTACTTTTTTTATGTGCGCCCCTGTTCAAGTTGGTAAAAACTCATGCGCCCATGTTTGAAGTCGGTAAAATTATGCGATAATTTACGATGCCCGCAAACACACAAAACAAAACAAAACAAAAACTCGAGGACAGGCGGTCCTACGTACAGTTCGTACAAGGGCACTATGTACAAGTCAGTAACGGCACTGCTATTGGGGAAAAAACGATTTTTCAGGTAACAATGCGAGAAATGCATCGTAAAAGCAACACTATCAGTTGTGTGAGTACTGCTTGGTGGGTGCTGTACGAGCAGGAGAGACACCTTGTGACCACCGCTTGTGCAGGAAGCCGATGAGGGCAAAACGTCCTACAAATCGGCGCTGGAATATATACTTAATATATATATATATATAAAAATACAAAACAAGAGCTGTGAGCTCGAGGATTTCGTCGAAACTCATCTTTGCTACGTAGCTGAGTGTTATACTTCGATATCGCGTACTTACGGATTTTATATGTCCTCATGCAGGATGAACATCCCGTACGAGGGGGACACAATCTAAGGCTGTAGAATTCAGGAAGCGTGTGTCTATTTGTGGGGGGAGAAAAAAAAATACAATAAAAATTAAACAGTCTTATAGCTGTTGTTAGGGACTAACGCAGCAGGACACATGTAACTGTCCTCAACTTGGGTGCGTTGATGGATAGTGGACGGTAAATGTGAAATTGGGCCGCACTAAAAAATCGTTGTTTTAATCAAGTGAAAACAAATGCGGTCGGGCGCCTGGATGGATGTCCAATGGAAATTTGCGTTTACAGCGATTTGAAAAGAGGTTCCAGAAAAATATCGCGCCGCGGAAATTAGAAAAGCGCATTCGCTCGTTGAAAAAAGCGGAGCAATGTTTTATGCTATCGCTGAGGGTACAGTAGTTAAGCTGTTGAAAAATAAAAGTTACGCGGTATATGAAGAAAAGAGCAATGCTTGCGCTATTGCTGAAAGCACTACTCACGCTACTCCCAACACAGCAGCATGAAGTACGAAAAGCAGCACCAACCTCGTTCTGGCTCCGGTCAACTTCTCTCGGCCGCTTAGCGGTCGCCCCCCTCGCCCGGGTGGCGGCTGTCGTCCGTCCCGAGCGCCGGCCGTCACCACCGTCCTTCCCATCGGACGGGACCAAGCAGGCATTTTGGCCATCATCGTCCAGACCTGCCCTGTACCTGGCAAGGTGGTAAGAAAGGCACGCATGTTAAAAAGCCTCTCACTCAGCCTCTTTGGGGCCCCTTTCGATAGCGACAAGAAAAAAAAAAGGACAGCTTTGGGGCCTCCCCCGACCGTCCTACGAGAGCGTAGCGTGAGCGACCATCAGCATACGGGAAGAGAGGATCATGTGTTGCGTCGGGGCCGAGCGGTAGCTCCTTGCGTTGGAGCCATTGTAACTCTCGGACACCAGTTTTGTTATCGTGCCCCCAACCAATCAAAAGCAGCGGCCGTTTTTTTTTTGGTAACCGTCACTTAGTATCGTCTCAATTTTCCCCGCTCAAGTCTCAACAGGGTCACGACCCCTTTTAGGGAGAAAAACTACTTGGATTCAGAGTTAGATATATTATTATAGAGAAGGAAAAAAAAAAAAAAACGACAACAGTGAGATCGAAGAGTTCGTCGAAACTCATCTTTGCAAGCAGTGTGGGATACTTCGACCGCGTCAACTACGGATTTTGAGGAGAAGCAAAACACCATAGCTGTGGAACTCGAGGGAGGTCACATATATATACGAGTACGGTATTTATTACATACTTGGTATGTATAGTGCAGTATTTCAGGGGACCCTACATTTCCGGTCGCCCCGGTGGTCTATTAATAGCAGTTAACCACGCAGACAGCCGAGGTTGGTGTCGGTGGTTCGAGTCTCCGTATGGAGGTTTTTATGTTCGGATGACGTAAACTGTCGAGAGCGCCTATTGTAGCGTGGGTAGGCACAATTCGATGAGAGTCGACGAGGGAAGAACGTGCTTGAAACCTTCTCGCGATAAAAAAAAAGCAAGGCGCGTATCGTAGTGTTGAGTGGGGAAAGGAAGGCGCGTATCGTAGTGCTGAGGGGGGAGAGGAGCCTAGTACGTGACCACGGATCTGAGATACGACTACAGAGGGAGAGAGAAAAGAAGGGCGAAGATAACAAACGGAATAGAAAAAAAAGTAAGAAAAGGTAAATACTCGTATATACGTAGGACCTAATATTGTCAGTAAAGATAGGGAAATGTGTAGTTTTTCGTGTGTACCGTGGGTCCTATTTACTAGTGTTTACTATGGTACCCCGTAATAGTAAGGTTAAGGGGGGTAGGAAAATCAAGCGCTCAAGAGCCGTTTCTCTTTTCGACTCGTTCGTTTCGTGTTACGACTTGTATTTTGGGGCAAAACGTGTGTATATCGTGGGCTCAAAATCCTCGAAACTATATCGCCGAAACGGGCACCTTGGCGTGCGCGCGCACAGCAGAAAAACAAGCAAAAACAAAACCACGCCAAAACAAGTTACCCGACTACCCGGGTCTAGTGTCTCGATTCCCAGAATATACAGTAGTGGCCCCTATATAGTGCCGGTTGACTAGTCCCGGCTGGCCTCGATGGTTCCGGTGAATCGCTTGTCACAGATTGGACTAACCAGTGTGGCAGTGTGCGGTGTAATTAGTGCCGGTTGCCGCTATAGTGCCGGCATTATTTGTTGGCGCATACCGGCACTATATAGCGACCACTATTGCTGTATGCATATATATGTAATATTACTAGTACAATATTTCGACGGGTATAGTATTGCCGCGCGGGGATACGGGTAACATTTACCGCTTGGCGGGTTCTACCCCTATCCGGGTAGAAAGACGGGGAAACCCTGGAAGAACCCCGGATAAAAACGAGTATGGTAGATAATTGGAGCCATATATGGAAGCTACCAGACTACCAGGTTCTCTTTGTACGTAGTGTCTCGATCCCAGGTTATGTATATACCCGCGCCCCAAAACGACGGCTTTGGAAATGGGGCGCGGTACCGGAACTACCACTGCTGTAGGAAAAGTATATCCGTTGGTGGGTTCATCACGGGCACTCGTAGGTTTCCCGTGTACCGCAATTTCACACCCTACGTACAACAAACACGTTTACCTCCTTGTATCACGGGTTCGGAAGGTATCTCGCTGCATGCTGAAGCTGCCAGACTACCCGGACGGTGTCGTACGCATCCTACATATGTATATGCAAGTAGTTGCCGGTTCCTCTGGTCCCAGGTCACGTAATACCGGACGGAGTAGTAGGCGTCCCACAACAACCGCGGTACTACGTAATGAGGCGGTATACATCCTGATATGGGGCGATAAAACCGCTTGGCGCGACCGGAACCCGACACTACAGTATGTGGTGACCGCCCTTTTGTCGGCTGGTTCCTCAATACCTCCATCACCCGGGTGATAAGATGGCACACCCCCCGGGACGAAATAACAGGGACAAATGTCTCCAAAACAAGCTGTACGGGGCAAACACAACAAAAGTGGGGGTTGCTTACCACTTGTTCGAGAAAACAGTTCATACACACCATGTGGTACGAGACGACCATAACTAACCCTAACCCTATGACAATCAAACAACCCCAAACCCTGACCCTAAGCCAATCAGACCAACCCTAATCCTGATCCTAAGCCAACCAGATCAATCTTAATCTTGACCCTGAGACAATCAGATCAATCCTTGCCCTACGCCGATCAGATCAACCCTACAATTGACCCTAAGCCAATCAGATCAACCCTAATCCTGGCCCTAAGCCAATCAGAGCACCCCAAACCCTAATCCTGACCTAACGCCAGTTAGTAATCAGACCAAAATCTCGAAAAAAAGTGGTAAGCTCTACTGACGAAAATGGTAGCTTCGGAAAGAACTTGCCGAGATATTTCCATGCACGCATCGCTCGGGGCTTGTACCACTGTCCCCATTGTCGAGAAAAAAACGAAAAAAACGAAATTCGCCCGGTGTGGGTGTCTTATCGCGTGTGCTACACGGTAGGGTGGTCTCTGCCGCCCTCTTGAGGCGGTACAGGCTTCCATATCTGTGCGTACACCTTCAGCCTGGTTCTCGTGTATACGGGTATATATCTCCGTGGTGCAGTACGTAACCCCACCACCCCAGCAGGACGTACCCTCACCGCTCGAGAAGTACGGTAGGGGCACAACGTGCCCTTTTGCAGTGAAACATTCCACGCCTGCCTCCTACACCAGATACACCAGTGCAAGAGGCGGACATCAGGGTGATTCCTAGGCGTGGGCCGTGGAGGGGGCGTAAGACAGCAGAGTATATACCGGTATAGTGCTGCATGCTTGCCGTGTTGTGTCCCTGACCTCGTTGCAGCAATGCTGCCCTGCTGTTCTGGATTGGCGCACCTACACCCGCAAGATCTAGGCTGTGTAAAAAATAACCTCAGTACAGAAGAAAACTCACCTGTTTCTAATCGTTGAGTGGATGTCTATACGTAAGTATATTTATATCCGCGTGATCGAAGTATCACACGCAGCTTGCAAAGATGAGTTTCGAGATTTTTTCGATCTAAAAAAAACAAAATAATGTCCTGTCTACGTATGTCTACTCTGCCGTGGTACTATGATCGATACATGGTTCCCAACAAGCGTTCAACCTCACGCGCCTGCGCCTCTTGCCCACAACATACACAATTATATTTAAAAATTAAAAATATATATATATCTACGTATAATATAAATATATTTTGATATCGTATATATGCTATTGAGGTACGACATGCTTCCGTATATGCGTTCTATCGCACGCCCCTCCACTCCTTCCCCAGAATGGGGCAGACACAATTCCGCCCCTTCTCGTCGTCACTCACCGCACTCCCCTATATATCGTGGAGCGCTCCGTTAAGGTAAACCCCTTAGTGACGACGCCTTTCAAGGTATACCACTCTGGCCCGAAATATAAGAACCAACGTATATCAACATTTCATCGAAATGCTCCTTGTATTTAGGGTCCGGGCAGTAAGGGATAGCGGCCAAACACCGAAAACCTGGGAATTATCAACCATCTACGAGCAGCGTGAGCGCCCAGCAGTAGTACGGGTAGGATAACGTAACGCCCCTTCCTTATCATACAACTCCTTACACTGCAACCATTGTAACTCGGACGCCACTTTGTACCGTCCCCCAATCACGCAGAGGCCGTTGCTGTGTCCCGTCCCTTTTCAACGTCAATTTTCCCTTCTCGAGTTCCAAGACCACTGTACGTATTATACACGTACAGTACTGCACAGCACGCATGGAAAAAGGCTCTCGCCAAGTAAAGTATGGTAGGAAACAAAGAAAGGCAGGAACGCTCCGGCAAGTAGTATAAGGAGGCGGTGTCAAAGTGGGAGGCCTGAGAGGCCAGGGATGGGTCGACCCGGCCATCCCAGTTGAAAAATATCTGTAAGAATTTCTTCAAGTACGGGACTGAACAGCACACAGAAACAAAGTCCATATTTTCCTTAACCCCCTAAGAACTGGTCCCACGTATTTGGGGGCAGACTACTTGGAATTAGTGTGGGATATTTGTTTCAGTCCTCAATGGGTTACACGCTCGGCTAGGAAATAAAAATAAAAATAGGCGGTAACCGTGCGAATACAAGTAAGTCGGGTGCCCGCAATGAGGCGGCAACCGCCATAAAAGCGAATACGGCTGCTGCCCTCAATAGGGTGGCGACTTGGGCTTTTGTGCACACTACCGTCTCATTTGTGGGCCTCCTATTAACGGTTTAACGACGGGTTTGGTATTGAGAGGTGGCAGTCGTAGCGTTAAGGGCCACCTTCGGGAAAAACATATAGGAGCACTGCAGTCTTTAAAAAAAACTAACTCGTTTTTTTATTCTTCAGTTGAACTAATTTTCTGGCATAATTTCGACCTTTTAGGTTGTCTGTCACATCTCCCCCGGGAGAAGCACGACACTTTTTGCTTTTTCTCTTGTCATCGTTTTTTGTTTGTTTGTTTGTTAATCTGGTGTACGTCTTATATTTGTTTTTAGCGTGTTCTTTAATTTTTTCGTTTCGCTTTTTCTTTTCTCTTCTTTTCTTCTTCTTAACGCAGCTGGATTGCTAGCAGGGTAGGTCGTGCCTGTCGTATATTGCAAAGGCATGTTCGGTAGGTATACCGGTACCAGGGGTATATTTATTGCGCGTGCCGAACCTACCGAAGTGTCGGGTAACGGTATTGAAAAAGTACCGAACTTACCGAAGTGTCGGGTACCGGTATTGAAGAAGAATCGAACTTACCGAAGTGTTCGGTAGGGTATCCAATCCAGTACCGAAGAAAATACCGGTACCCCCGGTATTGCGGTCGAGGGTATACTGGTACCTGGGGTATATTTCGGTGGGCGTACCGAACTTACCGAAGTGTCGGGTACCGGTATTGGAAAAATACCAAACTTACCGAAGTGCCGGGTACCGGTATTTAAAAAATTCCGAACTTACCGAAGTGTCGGGTTCCGGTATCGAGGCCATGCCGAACTTACCGAAGTGTCGGGTACCGGTATTTACCAGGGCCTTTCTCGGGAAATTTCCCGAACGTTTCGGGAATCGAGGTAAATCAACCATATCAAACTAACCAAGGAGGAATAAACAATGGAAAAAGCACCACAAGGAAGACCAAACCACGGCGAATCGAATGACGGCGTTTTCATGTATTTTTACGAAGTAGGAACCGCGGTATGGCCACGGGAATTTTACCACGGGAATTCAAAAGCAAATTCCCGTGGTAAAATTCCCGTGGCCATACCGCGGCTCCTACATCGTAACAAAAACAAAAAACGTCGTCATTCGATTCGCCGTGGTTTGATCTTTCTTGTGGTGCTTTTAATATTGGTTATTCGGCATTGGTTAGTTTGATATGGTTGATTTACTCGATTCCCGAAATCTTCGGGAATTTTCTCGAGGAAGGCCCTGGTACTTACCGAGAAAATACCCCCGGTATACTTCGGTACATACCCTACCGAACATACCCTTGGTCCATATTAGAGTGTTTGCGTTTTTTTTTTTTTACTTTTACTTCTCTAAAAATTCTGCCGAAGGAAGGATTAGAGGTAAATTTTTGAAAAAACGGCAAAAATTTACTTTAGACAAGTATGTTTTTGATCAAAAGTTACGGTAACTTTTGTCTCTCAGTTTGATTGGCCTACACGCACCGAGCATTCTACCGACGCAGAACGCCCCAAGTTATGGGAGATGTCTCCCATAGGCCACAACCTTGCTGCTTGCTCTACACAACACAACAACCGGTGGGAGCACAGAGGCTCGAGAGGTGTAGCTACAGTATGATACGGACAAGCGGTGCTGGATTTTGCTAACGGGGCGCCGGCGGACTGCTGACGGCCCGCTACGGTACGCTCTCGCCGGCTTAGTGTCGTGGAGGATGCGCTGTTCAGAAGAACTACTCGTACGAGTACGAGTTACTCGTACGAGTTACTCGTACGAGTCGTACTCGTATGGAGACGTGCTCGTACCGCCTTGCTCGTAGAGCGCGACAGGATGACAGATCGTCGTGTACCATTTCAATTTCACCACACTGCGGTAGCAGCACTAGCAGCACTAGCAGCAGCGGCGGCGCGCCGCCACGGTCTATATATGTCGGGCGCCGGGCGGGCTTGGAGCGGAGCGTGCCGGCGCGGTGTCGCGCGTAGGTCGTGGGCAGCAGCAGCAGGAGCAGCACACGACGACAAGAAAAAGGCAAAAACGGAAGCTGTTGCTTCTGCTGCTCTGCTGCCGCTGCTACTGCTGCTGCTGCCGCTGCTGCTGGGGCTGCCGCCACGTAGCTGCAGTCGCCGGTGCTGCTGCTTGCGGCCGTTGGATAGCAGCTGCGGCACTGCGGTCATACCCCTGCCGCCGCCACCGTTGCTGGGCTGCCGTTCCTCTCGTACGCTACTTTTTGTTTTTGTTGTTTGCAATTGGTTGTTTCGTTTGCAGCATTGCCTCACCCCATTTCCCTTACCATCTTCGGAGGCGTCGCCTGCAGGATTTTGTTCACGTCTATCGCAAACACACCGAAACCAGGAGGGGAAGGGAATTGACCTTTTTGAGCGGAAGGAAAGTGAATATTGTTTTTTACTTCTATCGCAAACACTCTATTGCATTGCATTGTCTGCTCTGCTTACTGCATTGCAGCGGAGTATCTCTCTGTGTCGAAGTTTTGTGACCACAGAACATGTGTCTCTCTAGGATGAAGAATCGGCACGGACACTGGGTGTGCTGGATGTCGACGTGTAGAAAGGACGGTTTAATGTGAAGAACACCACACACCAGATATACCCCTATTCAGTATGATCTACGTACCGGGGGGGGGGGGGTGTACTCATGTTGTGCACGGCCGTAGTCATATGACCATAGACCCTCGCATCCCTACAATGCCGGGACGGAGCGCGCTGGGTTTTCACCAACCAGGCAGACATTGCTTGCACCAAGCGCGAAACGCCGTGAGGTATTGGGCGAGTCGCATGGAGGGTGAGCTGCATCCTGCTAAGAACCGCCTCTGAGGCGGACTTGCATATGGACGACAGCTTCAATGAGTTAATTTAATTTCTGGTGTGGCTACTTCCGGAGACAGCAATGGGTTTTACTATGTAACTGCCTCGCGGACGCCTTACCATATTAACACTACGTGATACGACCATTCCCCTTGTGCGGAACAAAGATTCTCCACCCCGCACAAATGATCTACTCGACCGCCAGCTTTGGTGACCGCCAAAAAAAATGACAAAAAAAACGGCACCCTGGTTGTCTAGCTCCACGCAGCGAGTGGCGTGTTTTACAGCGTCGTTGCCAACCGACGCCAACCCAACCTATAAATATATCATATATTTATATAACGGGTCAGGGGGGGGGGGTTATAGCATTGCATCTCATACGTTTAATCTCCGGTCCTTGGACCGGAGACTCAGAAAGCAATAATTCCAACAATTGTTCCCGATTTTCAAGATAATAGGCGTGACAAAAGTGGCCCCAGGTCTTCAAGTCAATCAGCGTGACAGAAAAGTGACCCCCTCGATCATACCACGGGTACCCCTTGTCCCCTCGACCCTCAAAGCCCGTTCTTGGCTTACAGCAGCAGCGTCGCGACAGTTTTTGCACGCCTCGACAGCCAGCACAACCATGCGCCTCGGCGGAGTATCAGCAACAGAGGTGGGGTGTCGTGCGACACGCCGAGGACAAGGCAGCGAACCACCGAGCAGATCAGCACGCAAACACGTCGAGCACTGATGAGCCTTGGGGAGTCCCATCTAGTGGATTGTTTGTAACAGGGGGAGGGGGGGGTTGTGATGTGCTGCAAGGTCGCCAACACCTGGCATGCCAAGGACATGCGGGTATGAGTACATGCCACGCTCGCCACGAGTAGAGTACATGCCACGCCTCGCCACGAGTATGAGTTTACTGCCACGCCTCACCACCACGCCTCGTCAGCTCGCGAACAGTGTAACTAATATTTCTCAGTTCTGAACAAAACGGAGTATGATACGACGTACACAGTCAAAGAGGGGTATGCTGACGGCATATTTCCTATTTTCATGTTTTGTTCCGTGGCTGACGCTAAGCTTCATCCTTGACCGAGGCGCCGCAAGCGTGTGTCGAGGAGTACAGGATAGACCGCACTCCTGCTCGTTGTTGGTGCTTGGAACTTGCTGATTCCGCAGCTTGCTGCTTCTACGCGGCCTCGAGTGTCGGCCGGCGATCGCTGGCGTATAGCACACAGACACAGGCAGAGCACACCACAGCACAGATACCTGAGGCAGTTAAACGCTGCTTATTTTATGCGAACAATAATAATGAGCAGTAGAGGGCAGGTATCCTAGACCGTCGCTCTATAGCGCTAGCTGCTGCATCGCACATACCGCTCTGTCCCGAAATATAAGAAACTTTTAATATAGTTGACGTATTAATTTCAATACATTTTTATATTTCGGGACGGAGTGGTACCAAGAAGAGCGTGGCAAGAAGCACTGCCCTTGCCTTGCATTCTTTTTTTTTTTTTTTTTTTTTTTTTTTTTTTTTTTTTTTTTTTTTTTTTTTTTTTTTTTTTTTTTTTTTTTTTTTTTTTTTTTTTTTTTTTTTTTTTTTTTTTTTTTTTTTTTTTTTTTTTTTTTTTTTTTTTTTTTTTTTTTTTTTTTTTTTTGAATTTTTTTTTTTTTTTTTTTTTTTTTTTTTTTTTTTTTTTTTTGATTTTTTTTTTTTTTTTTTTTTTTTTTTTTTTTTCTTTTTTTTTTTTGTTTTTTTTTTTGAAGATGTGGTGCGTTAGGCATTACTTGTGCACGGGACAACATATAGTATGGGGTCTTGACGAACACTACAGCAACACGTAGCGAAAAACAATCGTGCACGCTGGGTGACAATTATTGTTACACCCAGGATTGTTATTTATAATGAGGAGATATTTGATGCTGAGAAGGGCGCAGCCCTTCGAAGCATCAAAAGATGCTTTTCCTAATGGGTTGGGTAGGTGCCCGTGGGGGTGTACCCCCCTGGTCGCGAACGGACACAAACGGACAAAAAACAGTTCTGAAAGCTGCCGCAGCGTGGCTTTATTTAACGAAAGCTTAATATTGAGGTTTGTCTGTCCCTCGCACTTCGTCTGCACTTCGTTCGCTTTGCTTTTTTTTGGCGCGCGACGCGTACACTCAACCGATTCAGACACGCTCGGGACTGATAGAGGCCCGCTATTTGTGCCGACCGTCCTGTGCTATTCGTGTCGAAAGCCGTGCCGAGATCGGAGAGCTAGGCGGTAGTGACTGCCCTAAACTGTTGCCAGTGCCAAATTGTGTCACTGGGATTTCTCGGCAGTAGAGCTAACTATTAATAGCAGTAGTATATAGCAACGATTAGCATCACCACCGGCAACTCTCAAGCAAATATGTCGGGAGACATGTCAAGCAAGGCAAAACATGCGCTGTCAAGGGTGTAGGGTGGAGTGTTCCACACTAAAAACTAGTTTTTTGGTGACAGTCACGGCATGTCTTTTACGGCCTGCTTACGTAGCACAATTCGACGCGAGAGTTGACAAGGAAAGGGAAGAAAATGCTGATATATTCTCGTGATAGCTGCTGTATACCAAAGGAACTTTTATTTTTTTTTTTTTGCATTTTGTTACTTCCTTTTTTTTCACGTATAGCTACGTACGTACGTATCACGTATTTGACCTGAAGAGTACACAAACATGATGCCCTACGTTTCCGACCTGCTTAGCACCATTCGACGCGAGGGTTGACGAGGGAAGAAAATGCTGAAATCTTCTCGCGATAAAAATACGAGGCAAGAACCGTAGGGGAGAGAAGAGTAGTTTGTGACCCCGGATCTGAGGTACGACAATTAATAGGATGGAGCGAGAAAGGAAGGGCGAAGATAATAAAGGGGATGGAAAACAAAAAAACAAAAACAAAAACAGAAATGACCACGAACACCCCATCGATCCACTCCTGTACAAGGTTTTTGCGCTGACGCGCATCGCTTCACGATAAATGTTGGTGGGTGGTGTTGGGACAACCGTCCCAGGGATCAACCGACCCATCCAGTTACTCTCTCACCTATCATACAACCCACAACGCACACCCACCAACCTATATACTTGCCCATGAGCCAAAAAAGTTTTCTGTGCTGACACAAATCGCTTAAAATACAAATCGATCCAATCGATGACAATTGCACGAACACAGCAAAAAGAGAAGAACCGCCAACGCAGTAGCTTAATGCAGTTAGGAGTTTGACCACTTGAAGGCGTCTGTCACGCTCCTCATTCCCACCGTTCTTGTATAGGCTTTACTGTGTACTCGTACGAGTGCACCAAAAGAACTGTACTGCTGCTGTGTGCTCGTAGTGTACCGAGAATCCTGATCCTACGACCGATACGTGGGAGGACGGTTCGCGCTTGATACTCAAGATTTAAGGTTCGCGCTTAGCACTCTCGGCTCTCGGCGGCTCCGGCGAAGAGCTAATTATATTTATTTCTGCATCTTATGGGTGGGAGCACGGTGGTGCTGAATGGGATCAGATCCGGGTACGAAAACTTTCACCCAGCTGGGTGGACGGATTTGTTTCGCTGCAAGAAATGTTGAAGTACGGACGACCACACAGCTATTATTATAGTCGTCGTAGTGTGGGTGCTCTCGACCCAACAGTATAGTACACAATGAGATACAGATATCTTGCGACCTTGGGGAAGGGGGAGGGTGTGGGTGTTGTCTTCCCACATTGAACCCG
Source organism: Saccharina japonica (assembly GCA_008828725.1). NCBI lineage: Eukaryota > Phaeophyceae > Laminariales > Laminariaceae > Saccharina > Saccharina japonica. Next base: position 401,317 of record MEHQ01001723.1, on the reverse strand, counting down.
TTATTTCTACCCAACCACATCAGTACACCCAGTGTCTGTCCTGATTCCTAATCCAAGAGAGATACAAATTATGTGATAACATACTACTGCTGTGAAACAGAGAAAAACCAAAACAAAATAAACGCAAATTATTGGGTAAAGCAAGTGAGATGCTAACGTACCGGGTACGAGAACACAACGACACGAGCCGAACCGAAAAATAAGAACAAAAACACAAATAAAAAACGAATGATGAAATGCAACATAACACAAATGACGCAGGGAGACAGAAGCGCCCCTACAACAACAGTAAAAGGAAAGCACACGTACCCAAGAGGAACAGATATATAACTGAGATGCACGGACGGAGCAACACGAAGAAGAGGAAGGCACCGGCATAGGACGGTAACAAAGGGAGAAACAAGGCAAAACACAAGAAATAATACACTACACTACCGGCCCACTAATAAGAAAGTGCCCCACAAGAAACTCAGCCTAAACATTACGGGGAAAATAAGAAAGTCGACAGCTATTATACTGAAGTTAGTGTGCGACACACCCCTTTCTCAAATAAGAACGTCAGCCTAAGCCCGATTTCTGCTTTCTTATGAGCGGGCCGGTACTGTACTATTAATAGAAGAGAGGAAAAGAGAAAAATCGTCCTCAAGGCGATGATAATAACAAGTTCCCGTCTCTGCTACAAAACCGATACGGGGACCATGTCACACCTTCTGCCATCTCCTTCCTACTCTCATCCTCCCCGAGTGGTGTCAGGAGCCGGTGCTACCTCTGTCGCGCCCCCCCCAGTGAACAAATAAACAAGAAACAAACAAACAAATTGAAACAAATAATATAATTAAGGGCTACGATGATAGTCGAACCGATACCTTGCCGCACGATCTACCATTTCGGTTCTGCATTCATTCGTCGACAGCTGTATCAGTACAGCCGCCCCCCCCCCCCCCCCTCCTTGTGTCGCCTCTCTCTAGGCGTCTTCAGCTGCATGCCGTAGCCGGCTCCTCTCGGCTTCGGCCCTGTGCCACCTCGCCATGAAATGGCCCGCCGCCTCAACGAACCCCCGATATCTCACCCCCCTCTTCTTAGCCGCCCTCTGCAGTGAGTAACGTCTCTGCTCCGAACAGTAAAGGGGAGCTTTCTGTGTAGCCCTCTGTTGCTCGAAACACCCTGAGGTCATCTGCTAGACATTGGGCCCTTGATTATTTTCTAGTCGGCCAGGTCCCGGGTTCGTCCCCGCGACGATCATCCCAAACATCACCCGCCGGGTCAGCCGCTCATTGGTCGTGCGCTGTACGGCCTCCGCAAAGAGGAGGCGTCGTTTGCGGATGGTTGTCTCAACGCTCACGCATTGTGCCTTCTTGAGAGCCTTGGCTGACGACATGATGAGATGGTCGATGCGTTGTCGGCGCTGGAAACCAATGATCCGTAAGAGGAAGTTGTGGTTTGCCGTTCGGAGCTCAGCGAAGTGCTCCTGGCCAAGGGTCCACGTCACACACCAGTACAGCAGTGTCTCCATCACCTCGGCCTTTAGCATGCGCACCTTTAGAGTGAACGGGGCATCCGCCATATCGTACAGCTCCCGCTCGAACCGATCAGCACCTCCAACACTCTCATTAACAACAATCTTCTTTTACGATAGAGTGAGACTGGAAACAAGCAACGCGGATGATACTCATTCGATTGTGATACTACTGTAACACATTGGACAAAACTTGCTCGATAATAACGGCTCTTTCTCAACACCTTATTTTTTAGTAAGACCGGAGACTACTGTAGCAAACGCGAATGTTACTCATTCGATTGCGATACTATATTAAGTAACACAATAATACTACTACTGCTGTTGTTGTAGCACAAGTTTCCTGGGTTGGATCGGCGCTTTGCAGGTCCTGCATAACCTCTCACAGCATCAGGTGAGAAACCGGATGATCTATTCACACATCAGGCGAGAAACTGGATGATCTACATATGTACTGCTGCATGTAGTGCTGCTGTATGCATAGTTGCATGATCTGTGTCCCGAGTCCCGAAGTGTGCAACAGCAGCAGTGCAACAAATGAACTACGAGTACTACACTACCTGTACGATACCAGGTATTTATGTATTTATACCTACATGCTTGTGAAACGCTCACCTGCCGATCTTGCGTCTTTTGCTCATCCCGTACCTCGCCTGTCTCAGCGCGTCAGAGAGAGGAGAGCAGCGCCCGTCGTCTCACTCTGCCAATTCCTAAAGTCACTGGGAATACCCAAGATGTGGGCCTGTGGGCTGTGCTCTGCTGTGCACGTGCACGTTGCTTTCGCAGTCAATGCAACCTGGAGTTATATAGATGTGTAGGCGACACTTGGCCGGGGGCAGCAAAACTGTGGTTTTTCAGACCGACCCCCCTCGCCCACCCCACAAGAACAGCAGTTGGTCTTGCGTACTCGCAGAGTGAGCTGAGACACTGAGACATGAACACACGGAGCAGCAAAAGGCGCAAGGTTGGCAGGTGAGAGTGTTACAACAGTGGCACTATCTCGCTTCTCCGGTACCCACATAGCCCCCGGCCTTGGGGTGAGTATCTGTTGCTGTACTGTTGTACTGCTGTTTTCTGTTGTACTGCTGTACTGTTTTCCGTTGTTGCGGATTGTTTTCGTTTGGCTTGGGTTGCGCTGCTGTGTTTGCGCTGAGATAGCGCGCACGCGAAAAACACACACACGGACAAAAGCCTCAAGGCCCCAAGTTTTCCCTTGCTGGTCTAAGCCAGGGCGCACGGAGCTCGCGTCGCGACTTCTCCACCGAGGATTCCTTCCCCCACACTTGACTGCCACACCTGTGTTGCAGTGCCCACAAAACCAAAAAAAAACTCTTGACACAGAGAAACTGGAACCACACATGCCCAGTTTTTTTATTTCCCGTACGAGTACGTAGGACATTCCGTAGTTCTGCTCTAGCTCCGAACTTTCCCATTAATCCAATATTTGGCAAGGCAGATATGAGCTCCTTGGTGCACTCCCGTCAGTGTGCCAAAGCGACAGCAGTTTCCGTGCCCTCCTTCGATGCGGACCTCGTCGCTGAAAATTTAAAATGTGGTTCCAGGCGCTTGAATTTGTGGATTCCAGTACTGTAGCCAAGTATTTTTTTTCCCTGCCGTAGAACGAGCTGAGGGGTGGACAAAGGGTGATAGTGGATCTTTAAAATGGGGGTATTTGTCTTGGTAGTAGTAGCGTTGACCCTCAGATCGAACCCTAACCCTAACCCTAACCCGAACCCTATGCCAGTGGTCAGTGCTTGCTTGGCCAATCAGAGTGCCTAATTAGCTACCTTAGGAAGATCCACTAACAGTGTCTGTCCACTACTGAACGAGCTCGTGCTCGTTCTACAGCAGATTTGTTTTTGAAAAGTACCTCGTGCTCGTTTTGCAGCAGGAAAAAAAATACTTGAATACAGTACGAGAAACCGCATATTCAAGCGACTGGAACCACATTTTCAAACTTCAACGACGAGGTCCGCATCGAAGGAGGCCACGGAATCTGCTGCCGCTTCGGCACACAGACGGGAGTGTACCAAGGAGCTTATATCTGCCTTGCCAAGTTTTGTATTAATGGGAAAGTTCAGAGCTAGGGCAGAATTACGAAAAGTCCTAGAGGAAAAACAACTGGGGTAGACGTGGTTCCAGTATCTCTTTGTCAAGAGATTTGATAAAATCGTGTTTTTTTTGTGGGCACTGCAACACAGGTGCCACCCCCGCCCCTCTCGTCTGCTCTCAGCGAATTTTCCTCCCCGAACCAAAATGCCAACTTTTACAGACTCCATTTTTCAGAACCCAGCACTGATCACACTGGCATAGGGTTCGGGTTCAGTCAGCACAGCCTCCACAGCAGGGAGCCTTTTCGCCCTTTCGCATTTTCCCTCTTCCATCATCTCGCAGCGGCCATACCGCATACCGCTCCGCGAGCCATAATGTCTGATGTACGTACAGTACTGTAGTGCGTAAGGGCATCGCAGCTTCGTGGAAAAGGGCAGACGATAACTAGAAAAGCCCTTCCACCCTACTCGTACACGTATACATACGTGTACTCGTTTCCTACCTGGTATGCGTTTCGATTTGGAGCTTCGTATTTGTATTTCTCGATCTGGAAAATGTAAGCATCTTCTGATGCAGTCTGTGTGACGGTGCAAAATCTGAGCATATTTTTTTCGATTTCAGAATCCGATTGCCCATGTGGTCAGATTTTGGCCTTTGAAAATATGTAGGCCGTCAGATTTTCGCCCTAAGCATATTTAGGCCATCTCTTACGGAAAATTTCTGGAAACTGAAGATGAACGTTTTTAGTTTTTAAACCCGATCGTCAACCTTATGGGCCTGAAAGTGGGTCCATTTCCGATCATTTTTTTCGAGTATCATTTTCAAGTCGGCCTCCACTCGGAAATGCAGCCCTATTTTCGATCAAGATGGCGATTGAAACTGCGCTTGGATTTGGCATCGTGATGGGTTTCCACACATCGTTGGAGGCAGCACGCGTTCAAATGTACCGGAAACAGCAGTTGAGTACAAGCCGCATCTGTCTGCCAAGCAAGCAACAGGTGTACTGCTGCTTGCTGTGTGCCACGCTCCCCGCCCGCGCGTCCCTCAGACATCACAACAATTCGATGGGATCTGATTGCGATGGTGTCGGCCACGAGAGTCTTGTAACTCTCCTTCCAGCTGCGACTGCGGCATTCTCCAAGCACTCGTACAGTAAGCGAAACTTGTCTCGTCGAGAGGGCAGTCGATCTCTGGGAAAGAGGTGTATGTTGATGAACGAGGAACACAGACAGCGAGGAGGAAACCACTACTTCTAAGGACACCCCTCCGTCGTGTTTTCCGCTGTCCCGGCCACCGTCTGGTACAATGCTTCTGCACTGCGTGCTCCCGTGCGACGAAAACCTCGACCACCCGTAGTCCACGGCGTCAGCGAATATCTCGAAGGCGCTGTCGCGTACAAGTATACGAGTACCGTCTTCCTCGCGCGGCTGTTGTACTCTTTTGTCACAACTTGCTTTCCGAAAACAATCTCAGTGCCATTCCTAACGAACGAAAAAAAATCACGATTCATGACGTTTTGGCATGACAAAATATCACGATTCGTGATATTTCTTTCCAAACGAAAATAGGGGATTTTTCGTCACGTTTCGTGATATTTTCAAACTGTCAAAAATCCGATCTTTCAAATGCAACGGTATTTGAGGGTGGGCCAACTCTCGCAGGTAGGTGACGGCCAGGCCGTGCCAGGCCGGCCGCGCCCAACCCGGCCCGTGATTCAAATCGCGGCCCGAGGCCTGACCCGGCCTGTGATATTCCATCCTCACGTGCCGTCGGCCGAGCCAGGTCCGCGCGAGGTTCCAATCTCTCTGACATGTCGTCTGCCTTGCCTGGCCCGTGATATTTTCAGATTAATTTTTATTTTCTCCACGCTGTGTCTCCTCCTCCTCGAGATTTCGAGGCCACAGCGTGCTCGTTAGCCCGCACCCAGCAGTGTCTAGGCAGCCGCTCGCACCATCGGCGTACGAAGCAGAGTCTGCCATGCCCCTATACCGGGCTTCGGATACCGTTGGTGTCGGATGGGGTACGTAGTGTCTTGATCAGGCGTGTTTCGAGCCACGACAAAATGTCATGAATCGTGAGGTTTTTGACGTGAATCATGGCAAACAAAATCACGATTCATGACAAAAACCTCACGAATCGTGATTTTTTTCGATCGTTAGGAATGGCCCTCGGTACTTGGGTCATGATAATGTTGTGTGTTGAAAACATCTTGTTTGATTTTGACGCTCGATAATTCCTCAATTTTTCAGTTTTCAGAAATCTGTTGTAATACATGACTACTAGTAGGGCCGTTTCCAAATCGGTTCGATTTTGTGGCTTCAGATTTTGGTCCGATCGATTTTTCAGCGCGAAACTCAAAACAGCCTTCCTGTGATATAAGAGAAAAGGGAATTTAGTTTACGTGCAGAGATTCGAAGGGCGAGACCCACTGTTGTTGTTGTGGTTTGGCGACGCGAAGAGACGCGCCGAGTGCGCTGCACTGGGTGTAGGACCCAAGCGTCCGAATCCACGCTGGCTGCCTCTGGTCTGGCGGCGGATAGACGTGCCGAGTGCGCTCGAGTCAACCTGTCTTGATATGTTCTGTTCTGACGCAATGAAGCATCCGAGCCCGGCACGCTGGCTGCTTCTTGCTGCTGCTGTAGTCTACGAGAACGGAGAGGCGCGTGCCGCACGCGCTTTTCGTCGTCTCTGGGTCTGAGCCCGCGCCAGCCGACCGTAGTCTGGCGACGGGGAGACGCGCCGACCGCCGACTGCGCGTCGGGCGCGAAGCAACGTCGCTCTGTCACCATCCAACTCATCGATCGTTCTGCTGCTGCCTGCTTGCGTGGATAACATCTTGAAATTAGAGACCATGCCATTTTTCGATTTGAATTCAATGTCCATTGTCTATTGCCCAGGGTGTGCGAATAATACTATTTCCGGTGCAAAATGTTCGACTTTTGAGCTTATAGCACCTTTACCGTTGTTGACAAAAACGCCTCATACTCATAGCTCTCATAGCGCTGAAAAACGGTCGATATCACCCCTGCGCAAACTCGATGCTGTTTACTGTTACATGACGTCATGCGCGCGGCATGATGGCACTTGACGTGTGCCTGTTTCCACACTCTTTCCACTACTTACTTATAGAAGGTTGCACAGCATCAGACAGATCGACGATCTAGATCATCTAAACCATCTAGACCGTCTACTGTAAATCCTCCGCCTACCGTGCTGAGATGGTGTACACGATATTTACGTATGATAGAGTTTGCGCTTAACCCAGGAATCATGCCCTACGTACTGTATGTAGATCATGCGATGTTATACGGCTCCCACCCGGCAAAATGAGCTACGAGCAGAAGGTGGTACAGATCGTACAGATCATACAGATCATCTACATGAGCTACGAGCAGAAGGTCGTACAGATCGTACAGGTCATACAGATCATCTGCCCTGAAATATCTACTGTAGGTCATGAGGTGGGAATCGATGACCCGTCCGAGGGGTGGAAGGTTGGCAGGGACACCCACTTCTCGCTTTCTGCAGGTCGCAATAAGACGCAGCATCTCGTTGTCTTAGTCGCTATCTCCAGGTCACAAAAGAGCAAATCAGCCCCCTTTGGGGCTTGAGAGCGAGACACTGTCGAAAAAAAAGTGACGGTCACAGCATCGGCCCCCAACGAACAGCCCGGGCTTCTCCTGGGTTGAGGGACGTGTCCGAAGGGCACCATTAGGGCTGCACCGTAAGGCGATATATAACGACGTGCGCGCGGCAGGATGAACAACGTGTGCCTGCTGTTCCGCCGCCCCTCCTGCTATTGGACATACATTGATAGGAAACCCACTTATCGCTTTCTGCAGGTCGCAATAAGGCGCAGCATCTCGTAGTCTCAGTCGCTGTCTCCGGGTCCCCAAAATGGTTAATATGTTGAAGAACAAGACCCTCCTTCGGGATTTTGTGGTTGGCTTGAAATCCTGGCGTGGTGTCGCAAGTTGAGAATGAAGAGAAAGCACAGCAGCAGCAGGCGTTCGTTCCTCGTACGTGCCAACTACTACTTGCACGTAGCCACCGGGCAAAAGACGAAGAACATGAAAAATAAAACAAAAACTCTCGAAAGCTAATAAAAGAGAAGAGAGTAGCCATCGGGCAAGTGAGCGGGCAAATAACACCGACCAGCCCAAACGAGTTTATAGTTACTGTAGATTAGTTATATACCCCCTTCGGGACTTGAGAGGGAGACTTTATGGGGGGAAGAAACAGTAACGATTGACGCGTGCTATTAATACCATATGCCACTGTGGGCGTAAATAGAAGGACCGCTTGGTCTTCATATGAATGTATAAGCGGTCCTTATAGTTCCGACAAGAGTGGTACAGGAGTAGCGGTTTTTGGACAACTTGTGTTTCGACTTATGGGCGTTTCTCCTTAAAGGCACTGCTCAACATGGTGTGTTTTTTTTTGTGACGATTGTTTTAATTACAGACGTACCCTGGTATAGTATAAGTATAGCCCATGGGATCGCTCACCGGGTTTTAACGGTGTGCATTTTTCTCTTCACAAGCCAGCTTGTTTGGTGATATTTAGTAAAAAGAACACAAATCAACAACAACAGCTGTGATAAGATCGAGGATTTCCGTCGAAACTCATCTTTTTGCTAGGTTGTGTTGTGCTAGGCTTTGCTCGTGCGTGTATACTACACCGGTTTCATATGTGCCTCACGCGGGATACACACCCCTTTTACGACAAGGGAAACAAAACCTGAAGCTACAGAATTCAGGGAGTGTATGTGCCATCAAGTGACGAGCCTCAGGTGTTTGCAGGTGCACCCCTGCCACTGCTTGTGGCATGCGTCGATCCCAGCATCGGCCGGCGACTGGTGCCACAATACGACGTAGGGAGGTTGCTTTTAGGTCCCTATATTTTCGGCCGATCAGAGCGTCCCGCCCGAGTGACTGACCCCCCCCTTTTATTTGCAGCTCTCGTTTTTTGTTTTCAGTTTTTTTTTCATTTCGCGACATTTGACCGCCGCCGTGTGATTGTCTGTTACTCCTTGCTAATAAAACATGTTTTTACGTCCGTTTTTGATTGAGGCATATCACATTCTACGCCACTCGCCGCGGGTGGCATAAACGCGGTAGTGAAAAAAATGATGGCATCATATCCCCCTCTACCGTAGCAGCATACCAAACGGTAGAATGTACAAAACAATAGGCACCGTCGTAAAGTGTCAGTACGCACGGGAACGGTACTAACGAGCGCAAGGTTGATAGGAACCGCACTTCTCATTTTCTATATAGGTCGCAATAAAAGACGCAGCATTTCGTTGTGACGGGCGGTATATGTCTGTGCTTCCCAACGGGGT